>BSBK01006804.1:0-190000 GCA_027943335.1 Chamaecyparis obtusa
ATCATTATATGCAGATAGCCCAAATACATAGTACTCATGTCCTTCCTACGCTGGTTTCCCTTGATGTCATTTGAGCATCCTTATTTGCCAAATGTGCCTATAAATACCATGCTTGGCTGGTCACTTGTGTGAGTTTTAATTTTATTTAAATGATGGTGGTATCTAATGCATATGCACTGGCATTTGCTTCTCCTACGTATCATTCCCAAGCTTCATATGCACCCCACATGACAGTGCACAAGACAATATTGATTTGGCATCTCCCCACATGAGCACCTTGCCCATATTATTCATGCATGGATCTCCATTTTAATCTTACGTGAGGCCTTCAAATCCCTTTTCTTGCATAGGCAGCTTCCTGAATGAAACTTCACGCAAGCCTCTAGATTCTCATGCTGGTCCCCTTTTTGTATTGTGTGAGCTTCCATATAATTGCGTAGGCAAGCCATGCATATATACTGCCTCTAGTTCATTTCCCTTGCATTTACAGTGCTAAGCATTGCCATCCCTCATTACGTGAGCTCTTAGGTTGCTCACGCAAGGCCCAAACAGTGGAGAGCCAACAAACACAATGGCATTCCCTAGTAGATTTGTGCAAGAACCATGCTTATTCACGTTGGCCTCTCTTTAGTATTACATGAGGCTCTTTATTTTCCTTGCATAGGACCTTCCATTGCATGAGCCAAAGTATGATTGGTAACATCTTATTGATTATGCAGGCATCATTCATGTGTGAGCCAATTTTAAAAATAGGTCCCCTCACTTCACATGCTAGCCTCCTTTGACTGTGTGGGCTGATTTTGGAGACCACAAACAGCTCCCAACGCAATGCACACTATGGACTAGCAACTTCCATTCAATTGTCTTTGGTGCCTATTATTTCCTTGCCACCAAAAGGAAAGCATGCGCAAGTCACAAGCAAGAAACGGTGAAGTATTATGTCTTTGTTTCATGTGCATGTCCCCATGCTCTAGGTTCATCATATGGATCAACTTGGTCATTCAAAGGATTGTCACTCTCAACAACAGTGCCATGAACAACCAACAACATGCTGAAGATCATGGTCATATTTCTAGTGATCTCTCGCGGATTCCCAATAATAAGCTCATCCACAACTGACAAGCTAAAATGCTAAGGCTTTATTTATAAAGATCCATAGTAGGATGATGAGGCCCTCGTGGAATACTGACAGTTTGATTTGATCTGTGTGAATACTCAAAAGCAAAATATCCAAGCCTTCTTAGCATGCATTAGTATTTTTCTTCATTATATCCTGGACAGGTGTATCTCAATTCTCATACTTTTTTGTTTTTGACTTGGTGCGGGCATTCAAAACAAATTCCAATTCGCATTGAGCTGAATCAAAACTTAATCATTTCTCCTCTCAGCATGTTTTAGTATGTTAAGATATATGAGTTTGTGCTCAGATACCTTTTCTAATCCAAAATACAACCTCATGAAAACAAACCATAGTGTATCGAGCCTTCAACCACAACAACTCAACCTAAAATTTTCACTCTCTGCAACACTGCCAAATAACACCAACTGGCATTCGGGAGCGCCTCAAAAACTAACAAAACGGCTTGACATGAACACGCCATCTGGAGCACATACTGACTTCCAACATTACAACACGTCGGTCAAAGGAAAATGCAAAGAAAGAATTGAGCTGAAAGATAATAAAGATCAAACAGGGCCACTTGGAAACTAATTCTATCCGTACTTGCAAAAATCACACAAGTTGCCTCCAGAACTGACTTCAAAAACTCACCCAATGAAACTTTTAGGGACCAGCAACTTAGGCATTGATTCTCCCTCATACAAGGAATATGAATCCACAATCAGCTTCCTCATAAAGTTGAGAAACCGATCATAATAAAATGTCAAAGTCAGCCCATTAGTAAAATTCAGGATTTAAAACAGTGAAAAACATAGAAATCTAATTTGAAAATGGCCTGGGGAAAGTGGTCAAATGGATTGGTAGAGACCTCAAACTCATCAGGCAAGTACACTCTCAGGTCTACAATATGGAACAACTCTCAATTATGTCGGACCTCGCACAGGGCACAAATTACAAATCCTCAAAGTAGGCTACTTAGAATTCTAAACAATGCACACTCAGAGAATTTTAATAATCTACAAATGAAATGGCTCCGAAAAATAGGACAAATAGGCACATGGAGGGCTAAAAATTGGCATGATGACTCACCCTCTAACCTACAGTATGATGCAATAACCATCACGTACGACCAATCATAGGGCAAAAGATGTAGACCTCCAAAGTGAGCTACTCAGTAAAATTTAGGAAACACACTAAATGCAGATTTCTGGGAACACCTCCAAAAGCCTATTCCCTAAAACATGCCAGAACTAAAAATTGAAAGTTCAGACTCACTACAAATGTCAAATGAAAGACAACGAACATCCTACCCCAGTGATTCATCATGAAAAACAACAGGACCCACTTTCCATGTACCTCAAACTGAGCATCTCACAATTATTTCAAGACTAATTCTGACGCTTAGACATTTTTTTTGCAAAATATGGAGTCAAAAGATAAACTGAATTTTTGACCTCCAACAGGTTGCTCACCACATATGTGAGCAACACTAGGGAAGTGTGCTAGGGGACAAGGGTTGAAGAAGGGAGATGGGCTCTCATTAATAGGCTGTAAGAGCCATTAATGAGGGTGTAAGGGATCATTAATGAGTTTGTAAGGATCATTAATGAGGGTGTTTGACTTTGGGTCAAAGGGGAGAGGGTTAAGCTAAGAGGGTTAGGAATCACCCCTTAAGTGGGGTTAGGGAGTCATTAGGGGTAAGAGGATAGGTTTAGAAGAGTCTAGAAGATATCTAGGGGTTTTAAGATTTAAATAAATATTTAATTTATTTAAAGAGGGTTTGGGTTGAAATTTATTAAAATGATTTAATAAATTAGATTTAGATTTTTTTTTGGTAAAGATTATTTAATCAAAAAATTTAATTAAAATAGAGGAGATAATGACAATAATAATTAATTAATTAATTAATGATGATGTCTTTAGGACTTTTGTTTACTAAAAATAATTTTAATTAACAAGTGGATTTTAAGGTGTCTACTTTTACTATATATTACAATTAAATAATCTACATGTAAATCAAACAAGTCTTAAATGTTGATGAAAATTGAAGACATAAGAACACATAAATGTTATATTAAAAACACATAAATCAATTTATTACATGTGTCACACTAAAACTAATATGCTCACTTAACAAATATTGTTACTGTACAAATACCACTCTTATGTGTACAACTATTGAATAACAATGTATATGCATTAGAGTATTTCATGTTAACAATTTATCTTATAAAAAATGTAAAAGGTGAACACAATAAATACTTTGTATTTTCCCATGAAAATTTGTGAGATTATCAAAAAGTTTTAGTGTTCAACTATTGGTCCCTTTGTGTTGGATGTTAGTTATTTTTAAAATAATAATATGTTATTAGTACTTGCCAATAGGCTAGGCAAGTACTATTGCATCCGTTTTTGGAGTTTTTCCATTAATTAGCGATTAAAAAATCACATTTCTACCAATTAAAAGTATTATTTTTATCAAATTTGTTACAAAATTAATAATTTGTATAGTATACATGCACATTTTTTATGTTTATAATTCAACAAAATTAATTTCGAGCTCTTTATTGGCTTAAAAATTTAGGCCCTCTATTACAATTTTCGAGGCATATTATAAGGGCAAATACTTTACCATGCCCTTAAAATAATTCATATTTATTTTTAAAAATATGTTATAATATAAATGCATGGTTTTGGATAGAGATTATATATATTATTTATTAACTAATGCATATTAAATTGAATAATAAAATTTGTTATATGTATTATAATTAGATGTTATATATTTAGATTATATAACATAAATTATAAGTATAATATAAATATTAATAAACTTAACTTTTTCATTATATATTTTATATTAATTAACTTATGAATTAGTGATAATAATATCTATTATTTATAATAAATAGTTATAAGTTATATTTTAAAATACTAAATAATATGATTTGACATAAGTTATATGAACTATATAAAATATTATTAAAATTGTTTCTAGTTAATTAAATGATGTAATTTATTTTAATTTTAACAATTTTTTTTTTTAAAATAGGAAATTATATTATATTAGATTAATAATTTATGTGAAGTATTTAAATTTTGATTTATAGTTATATTTTTTAAATATCTTATAATATATTATATTGATTATTTATGTATAAATTATTTTATTTCAATAATTAATAATTATATTTAAGAAAAATAATTTTATTGATATTTTTAATTATATATTTTTAAATATTGATAATATATAAAATTTTATAATTAAAAAATAATATAAAAGATATTACTTGAAATCTTTTTAAAAATAAAAGATAATTTATGTACTTCATTAACATAGATATATTCACTTGCATTTATAAGGATTAATTTTATTATTATTATTATTTTGATTTAAAATAAAATAGTAAAATATTTATAATTATTATATATTTATAATTCTAAATTAATATAAGACTTCACCTATTATATCAGATAGCTATAATATTAATTACATTGTGATTAATACCAATTTATACTTATACTTGGTAACTACAACAATGGATATTTGTTTATCTTTAACTTATCATTATTAACTTAATATCAAACTCCTAATCAATTAATCAATCTAATTATATTTGTATGAAATAGCCATAATACAATTTGGAAGAATTTAATTATTGTTATTATTATTAATATTAAGGCAAGTACTTTGCCACTACGTGGCACTTGTTTTTATAACAACAAATATTTTTCTTGTGTTGAAGTATTGGTCCTTTTGTGTTGGATATAAAAATTAGATATAGCAAATATTTATGATTACTAATAGATATTTGGTTCATTTAAGTTGCATATATGTTACATTTTATATAGAAATACAATATTCTACTAATGACAAATGATATTTTTTTATTCAACTACTAGGAATTTTTAGATTAAGTTTTGGAATTTTAAAAAATTATTTTTTGACACATTTTAATAGGCAAGTTGTGTGATGAGCCACACCTTCAAACCTTAGTTGTAGGTAGTCAAGTGTTCATTTTACATTTCTAAAAAAATAAAGGTCTTGGAAAATACCATTGAGAAAAATGAGGGCAACCAATAAAAAGAGAAATAAAATTCCAAAAATTATTTTAATAGAAAAACTTATAGAACCATAAGATAAATGAAGGTTGCACAATTTCCCAAAAGAAAATTAATTCAATTTGATGCACCAAAAATAAGCACAGGCACAATTTCTTGCATTGAAAGAAAAAAACTAACAATTTCATTGAAAGTCAACAACTAAAAATTAAAAAACAAATGTAAGTTCAACAAAGAGCACTTTGATCAGGAGGTATATATAGCAGCTATGACCAGGATCTCAGATTCCTTTCATATGCATTATCAACGTCATTGTTTCTATGTTCAAACTAAGTTAATAAATGTTCATTTTCTCCACCCCACAACCTTCAAAAACTATTGATGTCCTTAAAAATATGCCAAGAACAGTTCAAATAACCTCATGCATGTCGTACAAAGTTTGTGATTGACACTTAAATATAAATTCTAAAACTAAAATTAATTAATTTTAAGTACACACGATAATTGCCCTCCTCAATAATCTGAGATATTCATGATAAAAAATAGGGGCAAAAATGCCTTATCAACATCAATGATGCTTCGGTATTCAAATTCAATTGGAGATACCAAATTACCAAATTCATGATATTAATTGGTAGGGGTACCAATTTACTTAGTTCCTAGGAAAGTGGTAAAGTTCATTTAAAAAATAATATTAAGAAACCTTTTAGGGTGTGCGCTATAGGCTGTGGTAATCAGATGATAGTTTAAGAGGATAAATTATGGAGTCATTAGAACTTTATAAGTCAAATAAAGCAGATCGTTCTTCCCCTTGGATTGGGAAGTTAGAAATCGGAGTAGAGGGAATAACATCTATTTTTGGAGAGAGCTCAATCCATATTTATTTAAAGGGTGTTACTTCTCCGCCCAATCATTTTGTGGATAATATATGGGGTGAGATAAAGTATTATTCGAAAGGAGGACATATTAGGAAATAGTTGGACTTGGTGCCCCACTCATCAGAACATAGTAGACGTGCTTCTAAGTAAAGTCCATTTTCTTTATAGATGACTTGTTTTTTTCTTTTTTCTATTTTTTTTAAATTTTTTTTTGGATAAAGAAGACTTCCTGATCTGGATCAAGGATAAGAGTGAGAATGTTTTAGTTTTGCCTTCCTCCTATGCCATGTTCTCTTGTCATTAGATATGCATTGCATTCTTTTTTGAGCTTTTATCCTTTATTGGAAGGCTTCCATATTCCTACATTTGAATGACACAGCGTTATGAAATAATGATGTGCAATTTCCACCTCCATAGATTTTATTATTTTAGGGGCTTTTCTATGGCTTTTGAGGTAGTTATTATCCTTAAGAGTTTCCTACTATTTACAGATAATGTCATAATATATGTGCTGATAAAGATTGACACATTTTTGTATAACTTATGACCACTTACAATTTATCATTTTCTTCACATAAAGATCATTTATTCAAAAATGGTCAAGCATCACATATGTATTAGAAACTGTGTGGAAGGAGAGATATTGAATCCTTTTTGGACTTAGAAGCGTCACAGTTTCACTCAAAAGTGTTGACATCTCTATGCTTTTGTATGAAGAGATGTATTATTCCTTTAAAGCATGCAGTCAATATTTTTTTTGAGGTTCAAATGATTTCATATGAATAGACATCTAAGGAGAACATGATTGATATAAATCACGTAGTTGATATTTTTTTGAGCTTTAAAAATTCCTTCACTTCTTAAGTGTAGTTCACTTATTTTGGCTAGCTATCATCCACCCTCTACTTCTTAGCTATGGTGCACCTGTTTGGTTGGCTATCACCTTTAGAATGTATCCAGGGAGAATTTCTAGAAAGGATATGTTAGATCTTTTTCTTGCAACCCCCAATCGTAGGTGAAAATATAAGATCTAGACTATGGGATTTGAAACCTAGAACATACATTCAACACCCTCAACAAACTGAGGATAAGAAAATCCAACTATGACAAGGTATGAAAACCTTCTTCACTTTGAGATCCACACACTCAAGAGGGTTATCCTAATAACATAAATCTACACATATAATAAATATTTTAATAAGAAACACTATACAGATACACGGTAGATAATTCTCTGACCTATAGATAATGGGTATTAAAACTCCGCCATCTTATGTACAGTCCCACTTGCATTAAACATACTGAGAACTAGTTAGCATAACTCCAACTTCTACCAACATGAAACTAAAATAATTTCTTGAATTGATTGATTCTTGAAAGTACCCAAGCTCTTCATTGATCAATGCCTTTATACATGGCAGTAGAGTCAAACAAAACTACAATAGAATGCCTATGAAAAAATGAAATCAACACTTCTAAGGTGTTAATGCCTTACATTAACAACTCTAGTTATCTCATCATCAAGTTCTTCTTATATATCCATCTGTGAATTCAAAATAAAAAATACTTGCTCAAAATAATTTAACTCCTTCCTAAAAGAAGACTAATGATCAAATATCACAACACAAAAAGATTTTTGAAGATAATTTTAAATATCTTTGATATTTCAAATGTGTATGAATCTGAAAACATTCTAACTTTCAACCACAATTGTCTAAACAAAGAAACTTAGCTCTTTCGGAAAGAGATCAATGACCAGAAAATACAACTACAAAAATTTGCAAAGATGAATTGAAAATATCTGATATATTCAATCCACATGATGAAAGTATACAAATATGTGTAGACACCTAAAATTGTCCATTCACATTCTAATATTAATTTTTATTAATATTTACCCTTAATATTATAATTAATTTTTATTAATTGACTATATTATTATACTCCTCTATTTATTTAATTAAATTCAATTTAATTAAATAAATTCATTTACATTCTAATATTAATTTTTATTAATATTTACCCTTAATATTTTAGTTAATTTTTATTAACTAACTATATTGTTATATTCCTATATTTATTTAATCAAATTAAATTTAATTAAATAAAGTCATTTTCCTTTGTATTTAATTTTATTATAATACTTTGATATATTAAAATTAATTTAATATATTATCCCTCCATTTCTCTTTATAAAATAAATTTATTTTATTTTATTCTCTCACTAGCCTAAAATTGTTCTAAGCTATGTTTAAATTAAAATAATTTTAATTTAACCTATTTTCCCTTTTTTCTAAACTTACATTTTTCTAATATTTTTCTAATCTTAATTAAAAGGTGGATTACCTCTAAACATGTGCACAATCACCTTTTCCAAGGTGGCCACCTCTCCATCTTTTTTCTCCACCAATCATTTTCAAATCCCTTTTTTTCCCTCTCAAATGAAGTTTGACTTTTTGAAACCCTACCTAACCTAACATCTCTTGCAAACCCTACCTAATCTTTAATCCTAACCACTCATTCTTTTGCCTCTTAATCTCCACCATCCAATCCTTTTGCAATCTCTATAAAAGAAGGCCTCTCTTTCATTTGTAGGCTAATAAGAGTATTGTAAGCATAATCATTAAGCATTCTAAGCATTTTAAACATTCTAGCAATCTAGTATTGTAGCATTTTAATTTCTTAGCATAGTTTATTTGCATCTTCATTCTTAGTTTAGATTTCAATTCTTGCATTTTCATAGAGTAAATTTGATTTCATAGCATAGTTTGAATCTTGCATTCTCATTCATAGTTAGTTTGCATTTCATTTCTTATTTAAAAAATCAAAATATATTACATCATTTTGCTTGTGCACTATCTTCTTCATAGATCTTGCACTTGCATATCATTGTGAGATTCGGGGCAAGTTTCTCATACTTGTCTCAAAAACCCTCATCTTGCATCTCATAATTTTGCTTTTAGATTGCATTTTCTTTGTGTTAGGAGAGCATACCTACAATAATCTTGAAGAGAAAATCAAATAAGGTTATTGGGTGCCCTTGTTTTAGCTCATTAAAGTTGTAGTGAAAATTACTTATTTTATTGCATTTAAAATTACTAACATCTAATGTGATTGTTTGGTGTTTTGGTGTTATTTATTTGCAACAAATAGGTCTATATTTTCATTGTATACATTTTGGCACACCCAGTGGGACCCACATCCCTATTAGATCTATACTTTTGAAGATTTTTCTATGCTAATGCTTGTATAGGTTGAGTTGAAGACAAAACCCTAGGGTTTTTTGAAAGATTTGATCATATATCTTTCAAATGGTTTGGAGTTTTGATCTAAATTTTGTTTTACATGTGGGGGATCATCATAGTATGTCTCAGTCCAAAATTTAAATTTTTTTTATCAGTTTTTCGCACGTTATAATTTTTTTATGATTTTTAATGAAAAATAATTTATGGTCGCAAATCACCATATTTTTTGAAAAAATTTACACTTTCGGAAAGGTCTGAGAATTATACATATGACATGTTCTATGTTTTTTTATTTTGATGCATGAATATGGCTCCAAAATTCAGTCTTTGAAAATTGGTATGTTTTAATAAATCAGGTCTCTAGGGCACAAATTATGGAATTTTTTCAAAAAAATTACATTTTTGGAAAGCTCTTAGTTTTTTATTAGGGATATCATTTTTGTATTTCTATTTTTGGGGCTAAAACCATATCAAAAAAATCAAATCTTGTTGACTAGGTCAAATGCAAAAAAAATTAAAATTTTGTGATGAACTTGCACTTTATTTGCACACTGTTTAATGCATGGTTGATTTTTCTTACAAGTTTATGATATTTTTAATCTTCTAATAGTGGTTTTGTAGAATGGTTGACCAATATTAAGACATCTTGAAACTACTAATCAATTTGTTTTTTAGGATGTTGTTTGAAGATCATGAAAAGATTTGAGACTACTAATTCATTGCTTTTGTAGGTTGCCTTGGAGGTTCAAGAAAACATTGTGTCTACTTTAATTTGATTTTTATAGGCACCTAGTTTAATTAGGAAGGTTCATTTCTTGTGATTTAATTGGGTAGGAGGAGAGTATGCTCTTTCCTCTTTAAGGGGAAATCAGAAATCTAGACCTACTTAATTTGGTCATTAGAAAGGAATCTTGGGTAAATGAACACGTGCTTGATGTTTTTGGGAGAAACTATGGAGTAGGAGAGTATGATCTTTTCCTTATGAAAAATCAGAAATCTTGACCTCCATTAGGTATCCATCTTACTTTTCTTGCATCTACCTTTAGAGGGCCAACCAAGAGAGCAATCTTTTGGGAACAACCCAAGTGGGGAACAAGCGAACTTGGACACTCCACCCCACTATAATCAAAATCTTCCTTCAATCCAAAGAGAGGGAAGACGCAGATATTTCTACTTCTAATGTTTCTTCATCTGTAGGGCCTAGTTGCCTAAATCTTGCTAAGAAAGACTACATTTGACTAGGATCTTGTTTACAAGGGAAGTACATTCAACTTGTGTAGGGATGAGAGGTCTAAATCTTGATTGCAAGAATATGCATTATGGGTTCTTGTAGGGCTATAGGCCTTAATTTTTCTTGGGGAACTACAGGGGATAGTCATGAACGAAGGACCTTACTAGATACCTAAGGACATAGAGGCCAACTATTTTAGCCATGTGACTTCCTTTGTGCAAGGATTGATCCAAGTGGACTTACCTGGATCACCCCAAGATACTCACCATATGTGTTCCCTTGGATGCTAAAGCTTGAATATGGAAATATGAAAAGACATGCGCCACGAGCATTGTTCTTTTCCAATTGATCCATAACTTGCATAGTCCTACGAAAGGCCATTCAACCACTTAATTGTGGGGCTAAAAGCATCAAGTTGTGGGAAAATGTTGGAACACCTCCCTTTTGACCTTAGGTAGAATGTGTTTGAAGTGTCTTTGATTGTACTAGACCCATGAAAATATTTTGTACATACACATTGTACTATTATTTTCTATCATTTGGACTTGTCACAATTGCTTGTATCCCTCGAGGTTTCTTTGTCCCTTGTGGGATTATTTTTAGAATTTTGTTTTTTCCATTTCTTGAGTATGAAAATCAGTTCTTTCCCTTGAACACATTGGTTTTAACCAAGCCATCACTTTTATAGGCTATGTCCCATATCTCCAAGCACAAGAAATCCAAGATCCCAGTACCTTTGGCCTATAGAGAAAGGAAAGAAACCAACTGGAAAGCTACGAAGTATCAACAAATCACCAAATCTATTCAACAAGAGTTCCAATATCAAGAAAAATTTGACAAAATTGTCTTCAATAACAAGCTCTCCTACTACTTGCGTAAACATGGCCTAAATCAAGACTTTGTTAGCTTTGAGACCTATGATTAAACCTTCCTCTTTTATCCATCCTTCATAGTCTTAATATGTCATAAGCCATTCCACCTCTTGCTAGAGTACATAATCATTTCCCTGGACCTAAATCAATCCTTTGTCTTCATTATCCTTTGATCCACCCTCATTATTAATCCTAGGTGGAAAGATTTATCAAGGTATTTTAGAGATCCTAATCCTTAATCAAAATTAAACTTTGTCACTTGAGAACATGAATCTATCTTAAGTGGCATAATCTAATTGATCCTATCCCTTCTATTCTTGTGATCATTAGTCTATTAACAAGTACAACAAAGGTTTTATCATTGCTTTTTATAGGATCTCTTTTTCACTAAGGTTGTCCTAAACTGTTGAACCAAATCAAACCTTTGAGGCCTTGCCCTCGCCAATCAATCATAAATATTTCATCAAATCAAATCAATCAAAACTTTGAGGCCCTTCCCTCTCGATCAAAACAAGGTCTAGATTATGCTCCTAAGCTCATCTATCTTCATCATTTTCTTTATAATCGTATGGTTGTAACCTGCTCACAAGCTAAGAGGACAAGTCGATGTTTTCCAAATAATGAGAATCCCTTTTCCTCTGTACCTCTTGGAGGTTTTGGGATGCTAGATATAACTAATCGAGCAGAGCCTAAAATTGAATATGTTGAACAAGATGAGCAATCTTAAATACTATCAAATCCACAAGTTGATGACTTTCTCAAAGTTCCACGTAATGTGGAGATGATTGAGAAAGTGATTCAAGCCAAGAAAACATAAATATTTATGAACCTTGTCCATGATGGGGTCACAGTCCCTAAGACTTTTGATGAATCAATATTGTATAACAATATTACTAAAGAAGGTGTCTCCATAGCAATTGTTGCAGTAGTTCATACTATGCCATCTCAAGACAAAGACAAGGCCATTTCTAGTGGGCCTTCTACATCAATACATGTATCAACAATACAACCAACATTTCAATTAACACCTAAAAAAATCCAACAAATTATCAGTGCTATACCTAATACCACTTCACACACTAGCACTCATGCAATGACAAATGCACCTACTCCTTTTGACGCTAGTGTCTTGAACGTGGGTCAAACATCATTGTTGGGAACATCAATTCCCCAATCTTCAGTTAACTATGTTTCATCATTCTTTGGTGTTCCTTTTGGGGTCCTAAAAACATCTACCCTAGCACCATCACAAGCTTATCATCATGTACCTCCTCTCACACTTGGACTTACATCAGTTGAGTTTTTGACATCATAATTTGGAGGACAACTTTTTGGCTCACATCTTACAAATCACAATGCTCCTGACTTGGAAAATCAAATCAATGAACTTAAAATCCTTATCCACAACATGCAAAGTGGAGGTAAAAATGAATTTTCCTTTGAGGAAATATGTCCTTATCCATTCGATAAATCAATTAATATGATGTCTTTCCCTGCAAACTTTGAGATCCCTAAATCTAATAAATATAAGGGAAAGCCATGTCCTATTCAACATCTCAAAGAATTATATGTTGCTTGTCAGGAAGTCTCCCATAATGAATATTGTCTTAAGAGACTCTTTACAAGGATTATTGGAGCCCTGACACTTGAATGGTTTATGAATCTACCTCTTGGATCTATATCCTCTTTCCCTGATCTTGCATAGAAATTCGTTGCACAAAACTCATATAATATCAAATGTCAAGCATCTTTAAGTGACTCATGAAACACTAAGAAAAATAATGGGGAAACTTTTGCTAGCTTCTTACAAAGGTGGAGACACCTAGCTAATAGAATGCCTTGGAAAATGCTAGATAATCATCTTATTGACATCTTTACTAGAAATATGCTACCCAAAATGTCCTTCCAAATGAAAATGGTTCCTCTTGATACTTTTGAAATTCTTGTTAGAAAGGGAAAAATAATTTAAGATGGTCTCTTGCAAAAGGGAGCCATTAAACATTATACTCCCTCTCCTAACAATGACATACCAAAATTTTGGACTAAGAATAAAGGGGTAGTCAATGACGGAGTGACTGATGCTAAACATGTTCAGAATGTTCAAGCATCTAACCAAGATAATTTCAACAAAATTATAATCAAGGAAATGGAAACAATCAAAATTGAAATCAGGAAAATCAAAACACCTTTCAACAACATTCTCGCAATTAGAGCTATCTATACCCTCACAATAATAGGAACATCAACAACAACAATAATTCTACTTCACATCCCCGACGACAATTCACTTCTCTTGCAAAACCCCTGGATGTTATCTTTTGAAAGCTTGTTGATCAAAATATGATGATGTATCCTAATACATGACTATATGATGACAATCAACCCAAACCCGCTTGGTACAAGGATAATGAATATTGTGAATATCATCGCATCAAAGGTCATGATATCAAGAAATGTATGAATTTCAAATACTATATCTAGGACCTTATTGATGATGGTAAAATTGAGGTTGAAGGTCATACACCTTCGTCGTCCAATGCACAACTTAAGATCTATAATCAACCATTCCCTAATCATAATTAGAACAATGCCTCATCTTCCAAAATTGTGCCTTATGACTACACCACCAATAATATTCAAGGCTCTAAAATCTAGGACAATGATTTTTGTGGCTTTGACTCTCTTTGTGGCCGCATAGAAGAATCTGACAACTATGTGTGCACTCTCAAGCTTAAAGTTGCTGATTGTAATGCTACCACTAGAAGAGGAAGAATTACTATTCAGGCTACTGATCCACCCACTACACCATCCACATCTACTAGGCCTACTTCACGCTATGACCTCCTAGCACCACTAGGGAAGAATCCCGCATAGATATCCATACTTGAGCTGCTTCATACATCGCCTATGCATAAAGAGGTCCTCAAAAAAGCCCTTATTAAATCCTGAGTCCCTGAAAACATCAATACCTCCCAATTTCAAGCTATGATCAGGAATCTAGCTGCATAATCACATCTTGTTTTCATAGACAAAGACTTTCATGGTTCTGACCCTCATCATAATAAGCCTCTTCACATTGAATTCATCATTCACTCCACCAAAATAAAAAGAGTCTTGATAGACAATGGATCTGGGTTGAATCTTTGCACTATGAGAATGATAATAAACATAGGACTTTCAGAAGATCTCATTGATATAACAAAATGCATTACTATAAAGGCTTATGATGATAGAGAAAGAGAATCCAAAGGATTGATCATGCTTCCTTTACAAGTAGGACCTGCTATAATTGAGACTTCTTGTCATGTTCTTGATCTAGATCTCCCTTGCAATATACTTTTGGGAAGACCTTGGATACATGCTATTTCAGGTGTACCATCTACATACCATCAATGTTTGAAATTTCCACATCATGAATGTGAAATCACTACTCTGATCAAGAACCATTTCAGTACTGCAAAAATTTAGAAGCAAGGCAATCTTACTATTGTCCTCTGAATGAATTAAAGGCTTGGACACTAAACCTCCTCCTAAAAAATCTCCCATTGAAGAAACAAATAAGGTATCTGATAAAGGAAAAGGTAAAGTCACCGAGGAGAATATTTCTAAATCAGAAAAGAAAGAAAAATTTATAGATCAAGGAATGGGAGAGTATAAATTTGAGAGTTCATTATGCATTGGAAAACTTCCATTATCCCTGAGGTCCTTTGGTAAACCTAAATAACTTTTTCCTAAAGGTAATAAGGAAACTATGACATGCAAAAAGACTACTTTTGAACACTAGGGATCCCTTGCAGATGAACACATGGAGAATGATGTATTATCTTGGATTTTCAATCATGATGAAGAGAAACAAGTGGACATTCCTAAGGACAAATACCTGAAGGTCACTCCTATTATTAAAAGCATGGGAAATCATGGAGCTGGCCTAGGGGAAAATGAAAATGGGAGAAATGCAATTATTAAAGTAGCTGGCTATCCTCGAGGCTGAGGATTGGGCTCCCTAGAAACCAACATGTCTTTGGCTTAGGACTTTTTTTCAGCTGAAACTAACTCAGAAAATGATGAAGATTTATATGAATTCCATTTCCAATACATTGAAGATGATCTCATCGACTCTAACTCTATCATATACATCATTGTCATAGATCTTTCATCTCCCACCCTTCCCCTCAAACACCCTGAACTCATCAATTGGGACCAACAAGATTCACCACCAGCTTTAGACATATGTAATTTAGATGAGGCATTACTCGCACTATTCAAACTTAAGAATCTCCAAGATCACAAGCACAACATAGTCTACAATGAGAAAGCCTACTTCAGTAGCTACGTCAACTCTCTTAGTCACAAAAGTGAAAATTAAAACAAAAATAAAAAAGAAAATAAAACACCCTCTGGTGAAATCCTCCCTGATGCATCTTTGGGTGAAGAAAAGGAGAAAATAAAGGATGCATCCTCTAGTGAAAACCTTTTTGAGGCACTAGATGAGGGAGAAGTTGACTTTCCATTCATGTCAGAAAAATCCTCTATCCTAATTGAATATATAATAAAGGTCAATCTTGGTACTACAAATAATCCTAAGATCACATACATAGTAGAATCATTCAATGACAAAGAAAGGAAAGATATGAATGAGTTTCTTTACAAGGAAAAAATAAATTTTGCATGGTCCTATAAAGATATGCCTAGTTTGGATCCTGATCTCATAATACACCATCTTGCAGTGGATCCTACAATCAAAGCCTATCAAGAAAAAATTAAGAAAGATGCATTCTCAAATCACCTTGCTTGTTAAAGCAGAACTACAAAAAATTCTTAATGCCAAATTTATATGACCTATAGATAATCAAGAATGGGTGCCTAACATTTACCAATGGGTAAGGCTTCTAGGGGCATAATAATTTGTATTGACTTTAGAGATCTTAACTTGGCATGTCTTAAGGATGATTTTCCACTGCCTAACATCAATATTATAATGGATTTGACTGTCTAACATGAGATGCTATCTCTTATGGATGGTTTTTCTGGATATAATCAAATCAAGATAGAAACTGAGGATCAACACAAGACAACTTTTACTATGCCATGGGGTACATTTTACTATCAAGTAACGCTTTTCGGTCTTAAGAATGCAGGAGCTACCTATTTAGAGAGCCATGCCAATGATCTTTCATGATCTCCTCCATGTCATTATGGAAGATTATGTAGATGATTTTCTTGGGAAATCTAAAACATGAGAATCACATATAGTTATCCTTGCCACAATCTTTGAAAGATTGGAGAAGTATAAGGTACGGTTAAATCCTAAGAAATGTTTCTTTGGCATTTAGTCAAGTAAATTGCTGGGGTACATCATCTCTCAATGAGGGATTGAGGTAGATCCTAAGAAGGTGAAATCCATCTTAGATATGCCACCCTGATAGACATTGAAGCAACTTTGTAGTTTGCAAGGTCGACTTCAGTCTATTTGTAGATTCATCTCTCAGTTGGTAGATAAGGTGCATCCTTTTTCACATCTCCTACATAAAAATAATAAGTTCTCAGTAGTTGAAACAATATCTAGCTAACCCACCAATGTTGGTCCCACCTATTCCAATTCAACCCCTAATTCTTTACATATTTGCTACATCAGTTGCACTTGGTGCCCTTCTTGTACAACTAGATGATAATGGAAAAGAGTGTGCTATTTATTACCTTAGCAGAACACTTGTTGGTTATGAATTGAACTATAATGCTATTGAGAAAGCATGTTTTGATGTAGTATTTTTTACACAGAAGATACAACATTACATGATTAACAACAAGACATAACTTATTTCTAAGATTGATCCTCTTAAGTACCTCTTGTCAAAAGCTACTCTCACTAGATGCACAACAAAATGGGTTATGATCTTGAGTAAGTTTGACATTGTTTATGTAGATTGCAAAGCTATCAAAGACCAAGTAATCACAGATCAGTTAGCAAAAGCAACTATTCAAGGTGATCATCCTATTGTTACATATTTTACAGATGAATCAATCATGACTATCACTTAAAGCATACAATGGAAACTTTATTTTGATGCATCTTATACACAAAAAGTCTCATGAGAAGGATTCTTGTTTGTGACCCCACAAGGGGATTTTATTCCTAAGTCTTATAATCTTACATTTCCTTACACAAATAACATTGTAGAATATGAGGATCTGGTAGTAGGACTCTGTCAAGCTATTCGCTAGAGGATCTCTAACTTGCTTGTATTTGGTGATTCTCAGTTAGTTGTCAAACAAGTTAATGATGAGTTTCAAAAAAAGGATGACAAGCTCTTTCCTTATCATAGCATGGTTGAGGATCTAAAGACACACTTCACAGAAATCACTTCTCAACATATCCCAAGATCTAATAACAAAGCAGTTGATGCAATGGCTACCATTGCCTCTTTGATAGATATGCCAGAAAATAGTCAAAGGTGTGAGTTTCTTGTTGAGAATCTTATGGTCTCTACCTATGACTAGCCGGAGTCTGAGATGGTATGTGAAATTGCTAGTCCTAATTCCCCTTGGTACCAAGACATTTATTCCTACCTTTGTGATGAGATCATCTCACTTACCCTTCCCACTAATCAACACAAAACCTTCATCTATCAAACTTCCTATTACACTATCCAAGGTGACACCCTTTTCTAGAAACTCTTTGATAGAACTCTTCTTAGATGTTTGAATTTAGAGGAAGCACAAATGACCTTACAAGAAGTACATCAAGGAATCTATGGGGCTCATTCTAGTGGACTTACTTTAGCTAAACATTTGTTGCGTACCTGATACTATTGGCTGACTATGGAACAAGATGCATACCAATTTGTAAAAAATTGTGTTCCTTGTCAACAACATGGCGATTTGATACACTCTCCCACTCAAGAGCTCCATCCCACCATCACACCCTAGCCCTTTTCATGATGGGGTTTTGACCTTGTAGGACAAATATACCCTAATTCTTGCAATGGCCACAAATATATCCTTGTTGCTACTGAATACTTCACTAAATGGGTTGAAGACATACCCCTCACTTATACTATAGGCAAGCATATTTCCAAGTTCATCTTGAACTACATCATCTGTCACTATGGCATCCCATGAGATATTCATACTGATAATGGCACCCCTTTCAAAAATTAGGATGTCACTGAGCTTTGTAGAAAATTTGGCATAACCCAACATTGTTCCAACAAGTATTTCCCACAAGGTAACAATCAAGAAGAGGCTACTCACAAAACTATCTTGAACATCCTCAAAAGATAGTCGATGATGTTGGTCGTGATTGGCACCTTCAGTCTTTGGGCCTACCATACCTCCATCTATACCCCCACTAGTGCCACCCCATTTTTCCTTATTTTTGGTTCTGAGTTTATACTTCCCATAAAAATTGAGCTCCCCTCCCTCAGAATCTCTCTAAAGAATCTGATAATTGATGAGGAGTATTGATTTTCCTACTTACAAGAATTGCAACTCCTAAATGAATGATGCCTTAATGCCTTGAACCACCTTCGCATGTATCAAAATCACCTTCTCTTGTAGTTCAATAAGAAGATCAAGCCTCAGGAATTTGAAGTTGGTGATCTAGCCCTACAACATAACATGAGAAATCTCAAGAACCATGAGAAGAAAGGAAAATTTGAGCCAAACTGGTTGGGGCTTTCTATGATTACATCTAAATTTGGCTCGAAAGCATATCAAATAGCTACACTAGAGGGAGATCCACTCCCTAATCCTGTGAATATTATGCATCTGAAGAGGTTTTATACATGAGAATTAGTAGTACTTGTGTCCAACAATTTATGATCCTGAAAAAATCCTAAAAATCTTTAAAAGTCCTAAAAAGTCCTAAATGTCTGGAAAAAATGATCATCTTGGTGAAAACCTAGAAACAGGTGCCTTGATGACTAAAAAAAAGGGAAAAAGGAAAAATGCAATAAAAATTCGTCGAACGGTGAAAACCTAGCAAGCAGGCACCTTGGATAAGTACCATGGTGAAAACCGCTTGTCAGCGCCATGTGTAGTTCACCTAGATCCATTGTCTATAGGATACTTTCTCCTATCCATCTCTTCATTCCACTCCTATGTTTGTGCGGGAAGTTAATCAAGTTCACCTTCCATCTCACTCACTTTGCACACACTCGCCTATGCAGCTAACCCAATTCTCTTGAGCTCCACTACGATCGATGACACTCTTTCAGACTCACTAACCACATGTGCCCTATCACAAACATATCAAGACCAATTATCCTTGTTGTCATTTGATCTATTGCCTTTTCCTTGAAACTTGTAAACAACTTTCAATCAATCATCATTGGCCCTTAAGGATACATATTTCCTAAGACAACTCATCCAGTCCTAAATCTAAGTATCAACTTTGTTCTGGGCAAGAGCTATGGATCAAATGGTGTCATGAGGCTTTCTTTTTGTTTTATCTTTTGTGTTCAATCACACCTACTTTGGATGACCTAGATCTTCATATCTTGGTTTGTTTAGATAGTTTTGGGGTTGATTCACAAATTTTTGTGGTATGATGCGACTGTCTATTTGAGTGTCTGGTCCACGCATTTGAATCATGTTATCCTTGTTTATCTAACATGTGGTGCATGATTCCTATGCAACGTCAAAATAGGATATGCTCTCCTATGTTGACACAATGATAGTATGCATTTAGGTTCATTTTGCATTGGAGGCCTTCTTTTATTCACTTCCTCTACGCTCACCTTAATTTCCTTTTTGAGAAAATTGTCAAAATTTATTTTTTGCTCAATTTTCTCGAGGGGGCACATCCTCTTACAATTGTCGCTTAGGTGCAACTCCTGGGGCATCTTGTTTTCTTCTTCTTTGATGTGATGGCAATTTCAACACTACATCAAAGAGGAGCAAAATGTAGACACCTAAAATTGTCCATTTGCATTCTAATATTAAATTTTATTAATATTTTCCCTTAACATTATAATTGATTTTTATTAATTAACTATATTGTTATACTCCTCTATTTATTTAATTAAATAAATTCATTTGCATTCTAATATTAATTTTTATTAATATTTTCCCTTAACATTATAGTTGATTTTAATTAATTAACTATATTATTATATTCCTCTATTTATTTATTTAAATTTAATTTAATTAAATAAAGTCATTTTCCTTTGTATTTAAATTTTATTTGAATACTTTAATATATTAAAATTAATTTAATATATTATCCCTCCATTTCTCTTTATAAAATAAATTTTATTTATTTTATTCCCTCAATAGCCTAAAATTATTCTAAGCTATGTTTGAATTAAAATCATTTTAATTTAACCTATTTTTCTTTTTTTTCTAAACTTACATTTTTCTAACATTCCTCTAATCTTAATTAAAAGGTGGATTACCTCTAAACATATGCACAATCACCTTTTCTAATGTGGCCACCTCTCCATCTTTTTTCTCCACCAATCATTTTCAAATCTTTTTTTTCCCTCTCAAATGAAGTTTGACTTTTCCAAACCCTATTTAACATCTCTTGCAAACCCTACCTAACCTTTAATCCTAGCCACTCATTCTTTTGCCTCTTAATCTCCACCATCCAATCCTTTTGCAATCTCTAAAAAAGAAGGCATCTCTTTCATTTGTAGGCTAATAAGAGTATTGTAAGCATAATCATTAAGCATTCTAAGCATTTTAAGCATTCTAGTAATCTAGCATTGTAGCATTTCAATTTCTTAGCATAGTTTATTTGCATCTTCATTCTTAGTTTAGATTTCAATTCTTGCATTTTCATAGAGTAAAATTGATTTCATAGCATATTTTTAATCTTGCATTCTCATTCATAGTCAGTTTGGATTTCATTTCTTATTCAAAAAATCAAAATATATTACATCATTTTTCTTGTGCACTATCTTCTTCATAGACTTTGCATGTTCATATCATTGTGAGATTTGGGGCAAGTTTCTCATACTTGTCTCCAAAACTCTCATCTTGTATCTCATAATTTTGCATTTAGATTATATTTCATTTGTGTTGGGAGAGCATACCCACAATAATCTTGAAGAGAAAATCAAATAAGGTTATTGGGTGCCCTTGTTTTAGCTCATTGAGGTTGTAGTGAAAATTACTTATTTTGTTTCATTTGAAATTACTAACATCTAATGTGATTGTTTGGTGTTTTTTATTTGCAGTAAATAGGTCCATATTTTCATTGCATACAATATGGAGACAACTTTATGATGACAACTTTGTATCACACATACTAATTAACATTTTCTTATAAAATCAAACTATTACAAAATACATGTTCTAATCTACTACCCATGTTTGAACACAAATGAGCTATTTACAAACTTGAATCCAAATTTTAGAACTAAAATGCTTACAATGGAGAAGAATAAGACTAAAAATAGAAGAAGAAAATAACTTCAAATTTGCTCTATTGAAGACATTTGTCCCTCTTCCAAACTGATTTGCATTTTCATTCTTGACACTTGGCACACTTCCTCTTCCTTCTTAAACTAAAACATCTGATCTACACACTTGTCTCTTTGTGTGTTTTCACATTCACTGAACCATTCTATTTGGGTAAAAATAACAACTCAACTACATAATATTTCATTTGTCACATTATTTTCAATGATGAAAATAATCATTCCCAACGTTGCATTTTATATTTTCTATTAAATGCAAAAATATTTTAATCATCTTTGATTAAATCATTTTCACCCTATGTTAATACGCTTTCCAATGTCTTCACCCATACTTCTTAACCATTTAGTAATTTTAGTGAAACCATTTCCAATTTCTGAGAAAAGGTCAATGAAAATACTTTGCACATTAAAGACTTTCACCTCTCTTGCTATATTTCCACATTTCCTATCTCTTGTGAAATTATTTTACACCTTTCCAATTAAAATTATTTTCACCAATCTTGTGAAAAAATGTTTTAGCTTCTCACCTCTTCTTGCAACAATGTTCCTTTGGTAAATTAATCTTTTGCCTGTTGATACTCATTATCCTCATAGGCTAGTCTCAAAGACAGAGAAAAGGAAAATATATCAATAAAATGCAACACAATCAATGTGCCTTGCTATGCTTCCCATGTTTTATATATGTGCTCAAAGCAGCATTGGCACTTCGTTTAAAGCTTCCAAATTGGTATAGCACAAAAGACATGGCAAGGGGTATTGTAATCTAGTGTTACACACTTTTTATTGATAAATTTTGATGCCCTACCTTTTTTGGCTCCCATTTTGACAAACACGGGTTGCAAATTGGAAAAGGTTGTTGAATTTGGAAAACACTCTTGCAAATCAAATTTGCATCCTCTACTTCAAAACACCTGCAATGATCTTGTGCGATGGATAAAAATACTACCGCCTTTCATCTTGTATAAACATTCTTCTGAGATCACTCATAAAAAAAACTACTAAATCAATCCCAGAGAAGCCATTCGCAATACAAAACCCTAAGGCCCCGTTTGTTTGTGGGAATTAGAATTTGAGACAAAACTTGATTATCTCAAAATCAGGTTTTAAAATTCTGGTTTTGTGTATTCGGAATATAGTTTGGACCATTTGGTTCACTCAAAAGATGGCTGAGACAATCCATATTTTGCGTTTGGTTGCCATTTTTGAAATTGGAATTGGAAGTGAGAAATTCCTATTTTTGTGTTTGGTTTGCAATTTCAAATTGGAATTGGAATTACATTATCCATTTTCTGTGTTTGGTTCTACATTTTCAATTGGAATTAGAATTTGACAAGAAAATTTAAGTTTTTATAATTATTATATAATGTTTTAATTTAATATTTTATTTTTGTTGTCCATTTTTTATTTATAGTTTTTTTTTTATTAATTTATATTTTTTATAGAAAATCATAAACAAAATTTAATATTTTTTTTTCAATATTGTGAATAGTAAACTTAACTTTTTTAAATAATTTTATACAATATCATAAACAATATTATAACAAGAAAGTAACTATAGCATTGCTCGATATCACATCAAAATATAAATAAGTCATCTAGTCCACATATACATCTATTTCTGCATAATGACCCAACAAATGACCGAAGTAAATAGTACAATTGTTGCACAAAGTAAACATCGTAAAAATGTGACTTCAGCTTTATACGTAGCCTCCACTTTTGCAATAGCTTTTTTGTGCGCTTTGCAAGACTTGCACTCGTCCTCCACAATAGGTATATGTGGAGAATGTGTAGATGATGTAGATAGCGACGAGGTGTCATTGGCCCACTAAAAGTACTGACATCCACCACCATCCTACAATACAAATCTAAGTTAGTCTCACTATAATGACTAATATTTATTCTTTGTAAAAATTTAAATATTGTGCAATTAACAACCTTTTTCTTATTTTTGCAACTCCAAAATTTATGATCTGGATTATCCTGCGTGTGTGACATCCTCAACACACAGCGCGATCCATCACCACACTCACACATAGGGACATTGATCATAGCCATCAGCACTGTATCAAGCAAATTTTTGTTCATTCATACTATTTTTGTTCATTCATATATAACAACATGACTATATTTTATGAGTACAAATTGAAAAAGTTTCATTTATGTTGATATTACAAATTTATAGAAAAAATATAATGACAACTATAGCATCAGATAGAAGTTTTGGGGAAGAACAATATCCATGAACTAAATGGTGGTGTGAAAACACACCGTTAAATAAGAAAATGCAAGGAAATTCATGCTCATTCTTCCCATTACTTTCCATATTGTTAGATGGTCAATCCTGCATCTACAAAGTATACATGATAGAAAAACTAAAACTTGTTTATTTTTAAATGGAATACACCAAGGAGTACCATCAGAAATATTGATCGTTTACAAACATGAACAGTAAAGAATCATCAGATAGCTCATTTTTTTTCATCATATGTGGATATTTTTGGCATCAATGTTTCAAATAGCTTCTGGATTCGATTGTGTAGATAGTTTTGGATCACACTCTGTGATCCATCATTAGGATGAAAGAGACCAAAATGATTGCAACAGACCAAAATGATGGACTTTTCTTTCAATCATTTTTCTCTCTTCCATCCTGATGAAGGATCATAGAGTTCTTTCATAAACGTTGATGCCAAAAATATCTACAAAATCGAATCCAGAAGCTATTTCAAACATATTTAATGTCAGCATATGTGTAGTCTCACTTTATCATCATATGTGTAGTCTCATAACTATCCATTTCTATTTCTGTACCTATCACGTGGTTTTTAAAAATGAATGAAAAATGAAAAGAAATTGAAGATGAAATAGAGCATTGAACAAAGTAGAATTATTTAACTTAATTTTGTAATACAACAATAATAACAAGAATGTTAGGGCATATACATATAGAATCATGAACAATACAATCATCTACCAAAACACATTTATAAAATCATGTCTGAAGAACTAGAAATGGATAGTTATGAGACTACACCTTAACAATGCATTAAATGAAGCATTCATCATGTGGTACTCCTTCGTGTATTCCACTTAAATATGTTAAAAGCAACAACACTAACAAATGAAATCAATGGTCAAGGGAGGGCAAGATCTTGCAATACCAAAACATTAAACGATACTTTGTGATTGATGTTCAAATACTATAACCAGTGTATACTGTTATACAACCACTGATTTGTTTAAAACTTTGTTAAGATCCTTTGTCCTGGAAGTACTTGGCTTCAAATGACATTATACTGAAATTTTTACAGCTTTGTGTGATTAGGGCAATTTCTATTTGGTTGATGGTAATAAAAAACTTAAATCATTTGTAATTCTAATATACCCACATATGCCAAGATGGTTCATCAAAGTTCCAAGTGTATACTGTTATACAGCCACTGATTTGTTTAAAACTTTGTTAACATCCTTTGTTATCTCAGAGCCCTGCATGAGATGGTACAATAACAGCACAAACAAGAGCCAGAATCATCACACTTAAATAGAGGTCACAGTCTATTGGTCTTAACTAGACCTTTCTAGACAATTTATCATCCATTTATCGGGTAATTCATTTGCCACATGCCACATCTATTTGTGAGAATAAGTTAAATACTATCTATGTGTGAGAAATAGATAGTATTGTATTTTAGAGATAAATGTAAAGTTCTTCAAATCTGTAAATATGTATTTTATTTTAGAGATCCATGAAGTTCCTTTGAGCTGCGGCATTCAAGCATACATATACCATTTGGTTTAGCTTTACAACTAACTCTAGCAATCTACAATTAATTGGTTTTAGATAGACTAAATAGATTGCTAAAGGGGAGAATTTGAATTACCCCAAACCTTGTAACTAACAGTTGACATTATAAAACTTGTGTATTATTAGATGACAGTTACATATGCAGGGTATCACATAGCATTATAATAATATTTGGAGATGTTTTCTATGGTGTCTAAAAATACAAATATTTTGAAGCAATATTGTTTATTCACATATTTTATGATATAGTATTGTAGGCAAGTTTCATATGCTATAACAATAAAGATATTGTGGATGGGACAATGCAAACTACTTAAGTCTAGGAAAGTCATAAATCTACTAGCTCAACTCAAAGACTTAGATCTTTACAACAGACTTAAATCATGACCAAGTTATCGAGAGTTGCCTCCTTGTGTAGTGCTAATAAAGATAAATAGAATTTACCACATCTTGCTTGACCATTAATTCATATTACCAGATCTTTGTATATGCTCAAGTGTTTATATAATTTGTAGAATCCAGTATATAGAGTCGATTATAGAGCATGGCTAGTATACAGAGTTGATTATAGAGCCGATTATAGAATCCAATATACAGAGCCGATTATAGAGCATGGCCAGTATTTGGTGTAGCAAGTTGTAGAATATGATTCATATCCTATACTCAACAAGTTGAGCTTTCTATGGGAACCTTTACCTTGTCATCAAACATAATTCCTAAGAACTAAATATATTGACAAATATAATTGAATCGTGGATGATAATAGGAGTTGGAAACAATTAATATTTACATCATCCTATGCAGGGTATCAACATATTACAATTGATATTTTTACATATGCAGGGTATCACATAGCATTATAATAATACTAAAATGTTGTTTAGACTTATCTAAGTTTAGAAAGTATTTAACTTATTCTCACAAATAGATGTCCATGTGGCATATGATTATATTTTCTATTTGACCAAAGCTTTGCCTAGCCTGATTAAATAGCTAGAAAGAGGTTTGACTATTCAACTGCACACAACAAATCACGTAAAGGAGCAACAAGACAAGCTAATGATAGCAAATGTTCACACATAGAAAGCATATGTTGATAGGAATCAG
This sequence comes from Chamaecyparis obtusa, assembly GCA_027943335.1. Taxonomy (NCBI): domain Eukaryota; kingdom Viridiplantae; phylum Streptophyta; class Pinopsida; order Cupressales; family Cupressaceae; genus Chamaecyparis; species Chamaecyparis obtusa. The sequence goes on from BSBK01006804.1 coordinate 26,748, forward strand.
TCATTCTTAAAGATCAACATAAAAACATAAGAAAAGAATCCAAATCTATGAAGAGCAGTGAGGATCTTGAATATAGAAGTGGGTCTCGTGTCAAAGAGTGAAGCTTGTTGAGAAAAGAATGTCAAATCTGCACTACAACAAAGAGTAAATGGAATACACTTTTAGATAATTAAAACACAGATCTTACATGTAGATCAGCTGCATTGAATAGAGAATATCACATTTAGCAGTCTCAAAAAAGAACAACAGTCTGTATGATAAATGAATGGCACATTTTATGCATATAGAACTCTATGCTTTCATTGATGAACAGTGAGATGAAGTGTTACCATAGTAATGTCAAATCAGAAGAACATTGAGTATAGCATAATGTCAGTTTTATAGCCTTTTATAGGCTTCCAACACATTTAAAATCACACAATAGTACAGAATTAGATGTCCTTTTAAATATAACTATAAACCACCATATGTGGCTACAATCCAATCCACTCTCTCCTCCTTAGTCATCAATAAGAACCATTTGGCTCTTTCACATTGACCTGTGAAGGTTTCATATACCCTCAGGAATACACCTCGACTCAATCCGAGTATGGATTTGAGAGCGTTATATGCATCCGTCAAAGCATTCTCATGACCAGATTCATCAATTTTGACAAGGTGAAAATTGTTCATGCCCTCTTTTATTTTTTTCATTGTTTCACACATGGAATCCAAGGAAGCGGCCATACTTGCCTTCCTCCTCTTTCCCACCTTTCTGACTAATGATGTAGGAGTCCCTCTAGTACTTGATGTTGCAGTGGACTGATTGGAATTATAAGGGTCTTCGTCCAAATCAATAGCACTATCAAGATGTATATTGAAACCAAGGTCCTCTTCATCATTCACATCGAATGGCTCTTCCATAGGGTTCCCTTCTTCAGTCTCAAGGGTCGTGGTAGCTGCATTACCTTCAACAATGTCATTACCCACAATTACACCCAATTCATTGAAGTACTAGAAGGGCTGCCTCTTATGCATTTTGGCATTTTTGAACTCTCTTCTCTGCATGTTGGCATAAATAAATGGATTAGGTTCTTTGTCTTTCATTATTAACTTTAAAAGAAGGCAATATTATTTCCATCAAAATAGTAGAGAGATCACCCTACCTTCAGAAGCTCATCCCACACGATGTCCTCAGCATCCATGCACTGAGTTTCCTTATTCCAAGCTAAACCACTTGTATTCTGAAGCTCCTTCATCACACTATAGGAAAGCTTCCAAGTTTTCAACTTATTTTTGAAGTTGTCCTTGGATAGATTGAGGTTCAAATTAGCATTGAACCGCCTCTCAATTGCAGACCACGCTTCTTTTTTGAAGCCTCCATCACATTTTTTGCCTAGTTGTACTTGCTCGAGGAGCAAGTCTAGAAACTTGCATTCCATTTCCTTTGACCACACCATCTTCTTCGAGGAAGGAGATATCTGGCTCATGTTACCAATTTCATCCATGTTCATCAATAATTTTGTGTATGCCATGCTATGTATACAAATTGTTGTTAATGGTATCAAAGAATCTTCATACATCAATTTACTCAAATAAAACACATTCACCCATACAAATCCAATACTTGCAGATAGAAAGAGAAGAAAAAGGAAACCATCATGTATATCAAAGTATCTTCATACATCAATTTACTCAAATAAAACACATTAACCCATACAAGTCCAATACTTGCAAATAGAAAGAGAAGAAAAAAGAAACCATCATGTATATCAAAGTATCTTCATACATCAGTTTACTCAAATAAAACACATTGACCCATACAAGTCCAATACTTGTAGATAAAAAGAGAAGAAAAAGGAAACCATCATGTAGTCTTGACTCATACAAGAACAACTATTGTCAGGATCTGTACTCTTCCCACATTCTACTTGCTATATCATTTTGGAACTGTGCCCACTGGTCTCTATCATGCTGAGACAACCCATATGTCTCCAGCAATGGTACATCTACCCCATCATGATCATCTTCCTCTTCGGTGACAATTTATAATGGAATGTCATCCTCTAACGTAATGTAGTTTTGTAGTATGCAACATGCTAATATAATATGGGCTTATGTCATGATAGGATAAGACATGGCATGCCTCAGGATTGGAAAATGCTGCTTGAGAATACCAAATGTACGCTCTACTAAGTTTCTAAGAGAGGAGTGTCGATGGTTGAACAATTCTTCTCGAGAGTTTATTGGATTCTCTCTTGGAAACTCCTTTAGGTGGTAGTGTGTACACTGATAAGGAGCAAGAAATCTAGGTGCATTGGGATATCCAGCATCCACTAGAAAATATTTTCCTACATAAATAAAGTATATTATTAAAATGTGAAACATTGATTGTACCCTTGAGTATATTAAAATATGATTTGGCTTACCGAGGGGAATAACAAGAGGATCTGCTCTTGACAGAGATGAACCTAGAACATGACTATCCATGGCAGACCCTTCCCAACCAGCAAGGCAGTACTAAAACTCATGATCGAAGGAACACACACCCATAAAATTTTGCGATAGGTTACCTTTTCTATCACAATATTTACCCTGCATGTCAACATCAACAGTGACTGGTATATGGGTTCCATCGATAGCTCCAACACAATCCTATATAATATGATACAATCATCAATTGTATGGTCAACCAATAATATGATAAGGATACAAATCCGTACAAGAAATTTGTAACAACACAACAATTTCCTTGAAGAATGGATCAAAGCGTTTGTTCCCACTAATTTCAGGAGGAGTGTTTGGACTAGGTGGTAGAAAGCAATCCTTGTGGAGTCCTAAGATAGCCCTCAACACCTTGTGGAAGTATCCGCTGATTATCTCTCCTGAGTGCCCAAAGTTGTGGGCAATCTTGCGGTTCCTCAAATTGTGGTCAATGGTGTGGAGGAACATCACAAGTTGTTCTTCTAACGTCAAGTGTATCGTATCTGTCAAGGTTCCTTTCAGCCTTAGGATAGTAGGTAGATGAAAGAAGGCTCCCCTAATCATGTGAATCTGATCATGACAATCCACGTCATTGGAATGAATAACCATTCTATAAAAAGAATTTCCTTTTCTTTTTCATTTACCCATTTGTGCATTGCCTTCTCGAGCCACCACTACTATGGCTACGACAACACAAGCAATCAGAGCTATGAGAAGATGAGAATATGTGGTCTCCACAACTACCCATCCTAGAACGTCAATATTCTTAATAGGATCCATCAATGGCCTGAAATGTGGACAAACACAATGATTTCAGCGAGGAGATATTGGTAGCATGTTGTTGATGTTCTATTTTTCTAACCAGCCAATCTCTTCAAATAACAGTTACCTTTTAACTAAGGAAACTCATATTCAATCAAATAACAGTTACCTTTTAACAATGACTTCCATGGAAACCTGAAGGATAAATGACTTCCATTTATATATAATTTTCATTCAAAAACCTATTTAGATTTTGTTTGATACCAATGATATGACTGAAAATTTAGATTGTGAACCATGGAGTACAAGAATCTGTGATGAAGGGCATGATGGATATTGCCAGACAGTTGGTTAGGGAGACCTTTACATTGTGTCTTTCATGTTAGATTGATGTTTCTTCAGTTCCCTAAGATGCTATATTAAGCTTTCCCAAAAAAAGGATGCGAGTCTAAAATGCCTGTTGTAGTGAGAATCAATAGTGGGAGAAAATAAATGTTTTGAAATGATTCAATTGTTTACTTTGATACATAAACTAAGTGGACATGAGTGGGTCTCAGACAAGATTTTACATGTTCAAATCTGGGTAGGTTCATATGTCCGACTGAACAAAAGTTAAATGGAAAAACAGAGTTGGCATTTACTCAAAAGACCTAGACCTAGAAGAAAGTTCCAACTTAAATGGATTGAGAATATGACTAACTAGAAAATTACATTTTGTAAGAGAAATAATGGGTTACTAAAGGCCCGTAAGTTCTCGGTGCTGTATGATGCAGAAGTGGCTCTCATCATCTTCTCCAACAGTTGGAAGATCTACAAATATGCCAGTGAAAGGTATTTTTCAAACTTCCCTGAGCATAAATGGAATTCCATTATTTAATATGGTTAATGAAATGTATTTAGTGATTTTTCATTGCACTAGAATATAGTAAATCTAGAAATTTATAATGTCATCCTCTATATTCTAGAAATTTAAGAAATATGTGTTAATGGGTAGTATTATTGTTTACAAGTGCAATATGACTGGTGATAATAAAATCTATGAAAAACTCCTAGAAATAATATTATGGAACGTGCCCGTTTATAAAACAAATGCTGAAGGTTTCTAGATACTGTTTACACCATTTGAACCCTTCTCTAATCATACCCCTCTTTTAGGGCATTATGTTAATCAAATTTCTTCTTCCCTTATGCCGAATATAGATTGAGATGATGAGAGAGCTTTAATCTCATGCATTACACAATGCATTGCATATCGAACATTTCATAGTACATCAATTCATGGGCTATTATCAATTATGATGAGAGAGTTTTAATCTTTACACAATGCATTGCTTATCCAACACCTTAGAGGGCATCAATTCCTGGGCTATTTTCTAAGATTTATCTACTAGACTAAGGAGCATGCTCATACATTCTGTAGTTGTTCCCATGCATGTGTTAAGCACATGCAAATAAATTTTACTGTACTTTTCTCATTATAACATTACCATATCATAATTAAATTTCATCAATTAATGGTGTTTATATTAAGATCCCCATGTTTTCCTGAAGTGTATAAGCAAACATCAAATGTTTAGACAAAAATACAAAGAAAATTCAATAGAAACCATAAAATTGGAGAGCTAATTAACCAGCTCTAGTATTAGTATCAAAGAAATTCTATGAAGAGTTATATTCGATCTCAAAATCAAAATCCTTGTGAGCTACTTTATGGCTTTGGATTATAACTGTCTACACCGGTGCAACTTTCACCTCTACATAATACAAGAGGGAGAAAAATGGGAGGCCTCTACATATTTTGTAGTCTATTGGAAACTACAATGTCTTAAAATGGTTTCTTGTCAATATCCTGAATAGTTGGATCTAAGAGAACTAATTCATGGGATGCAAGGCTACAAATCTAAGCTACAAAAATGGAATTGCAGCTTATTTGCATGACCTAAAGATTTCAGAAGAGGGGAGAGAGCAGTATGGGAAAAATTTGTACCCAAATTTGACTGAGGGATGCATGGTTGGTGCCCACCATTCATCAAATACTGCTCGAGCATCACTCTGCGAAACTAGAGGATTGTTACCCGAAGCTCCGATTTATATGACGCTACAGGATTGAAATGCCTGTTGCAGTGAGAATCAACAATGGGAGAAAATAATTTTTTTGAAATGATTCAATTATTGACTTTGATACATAAACTGAGTGGACATGAGTGGGTCTCAGACAAGATGTTACATGTTCAAATCTGGGTAGGTTAGTATGTCCGACTGAACAAAAGTTAAATGGAAAAACAGAGTTGGCGTTTACTCAAAAGCCCACCCTTGTCCTTACTTCAGCTATCTAACATGTTAGGGAGGAAAATAAAACATTGTAGGTGATGACCTTCTGCAAAAGTTGAAATATCCACTCCAAATACAGTTTTGATAATATAAAACTTGAAACAAACAAACAAACGAGCACCATCTGATAAGCCTCACAATTGAGAAAGTAGTGAACAAACAAAGAGGAAGCACCCATACTTGTTGTAGGAAAACCCCTTTGAAGAGCTGAGGTAAACGAAATGAAATGAAAAACCCTTCGAAGACTCTTCGAAAACCCTGTAGAATGTGAATGCAGTAAAAAACCCTAAAAATTGATTTCAAGAATACCATGGACCCGAAATTTAATAAAATGTGATTCATAAAATGCCAAAATTTGGTTATAATTTTGAATTCCACCTCTTTGGTGGGAAGATGGATATGCTCATTTTGGTGGTATATTCGAGTTTTGATGGTATAACCTGATTTTGAAAATAAGCATTCCAAAATGTGGATTCAAGTTAAAACCTGATTATCATCTTCCAATTCCTGCCATCTTCCGGCAAACAAACGGGGCCTAAGGGCCCATTTGTTTGCCGGAAGATGGTAGGAATTGGAAGATGATAATCAGGTTTTGACCATTCTCCACTGTTTGGAACACTTATTTCAAAATCGGGTTATACCATCAAAACCTGAATATGCCACCAAAATGGGCATAAATGGGCATATCCATCTTCCCACCAAAGAGGTGGAATTCAAAATTAAAACCTAGTTTTGAGATAATAAGGTTTTGACTCAAATTCCAATTCTGCCATCTTCCGGCAAACAAACGGGCCCTAATATTAGAAGTTTCCCCTATTTTCATGGTTACATTTTCTATTTATCGCAACCTCACAACATTTGGAAAACATTTATTGTTTTGGCCACGAGGATGCAAGAGCAGTTACCATTTGGCATGAAAAGTTATAATATAAAATTTTACTAAAGCCCTCCTACCTCCCACAACATCGTGACTCTATTCAAATAATGCATTTCTCACTTGCGGTGATGCGTCCAAGTGACACGTGTCATTTGCAAATGTTTAATAAAATATAATAGGCCTTTGGTGTGTCTGGGCCCACAAAAAATTTGATTATTATAGGGTTGATCTGATTTTCCATTATGAGATAACCTTCTACTTTGTTTTGTATACGTAAAAATAATTATTTTTACAAAACAATAATTCAATACAAATCTCAACCACCTTTTGATAAATAAATTGTATTATTATTTAAACCAACAAATGATTTAAATAAAAAGAAAATATGGATAATCAAGTACTTGAACTTTTCTCACCGTGTTGGGTCTCTTTTCTCATTCAGATTTAATCAGATATAAACTAAAACACCTTTCCTATGCACCTTGGATCAAAAAAATGAAATTAGAGCCTATCAAACTTGAAAATTAATCACTTTTCTAAGTGCCCAAAAAGAGCTTAGAGGCTCTGAAAACTTATTTTGAGAACTGATCAAATCACCTCTCTAAGTCCTATAAACTGACACACTTGAAAAATTTCATACAAAGCACCCAATATGCCAAATAGATGTTGACAATAACACATGGGCTGAAATTTTTTAACTTGGATTAAAATTCTTTATTCCTTCTAAGTACCAATTGGATGGTAGTCAATTGTGAAGGTAGAAATATCTAGATTGGAGCCTTATTCATTCTAAGTTGAGCCATGTGAGATAATGCCTCATCCAATTTGTCTCTTCTTGTCAACTCCTATGCATAATATTGGAATGTAAAGATGCATATACCAATATTCCAATATCTTTCTCTTCCATGTGTCATTATGCAGATAAGTCATTGGATACATATTGGCAAAGATAGTAAGCAACACCTGATATTGGTAAATACAAGTTTCTCATCAATGGACTATGGGCTGCACTCAATACGCTGATCAAAGATGCCATATATAATTGATATGGCCTTCTGAATATCAATAAAACCTGATTTCCACTAAATGATGAATACAAGATTTTAGAATTAAACCCCAAAGATTCTATGCTCCTCTAAAATGAATAGTGTAAATTTCAGGAAGTATTGAACATATGCTTGCAGTGTGATGGGGATTGTTTAGTGAATGCCAACCCAATTTTGGGATGAGTTTGTGTATAAACCCAAATACTACATTATTATTTATAATAATAATAAATAGTATATTCAAAGGGAGATTGAGAGAAGTAATACAAAGGGAGAGATACAAAATGATGCAGACCAAAGAAGGAAAACTAACGGAGATAGGTTTTGTAGAAGAAATGTTTTTCCATCAATGCCAAAGGGGGAGATTGTTACTTGACAAAATCCTCTATAGACAATTAATAGGTAATCAATGATAATTTTGATAAGATTGACATTGCTAGAAAATAACATTAAGTATAGAATAAAGGAAAGACATATTGGCATAGACACTATCTGAAAGTGCTATCAACATAAAGGAAGAGGTATTAGAAAATTTTATCGAAAAGCATTAGCAGTGAAAGGAAAATAAAAGGTTACGAACAAGGATGACATCAAATTAGAAAAATAGTTTACGGAAGATCGAGAAACCCTACTAATTGCAAGAAACTATAAGAGGAGATCTAAGTAAAATGTGTGTGTGTGTGTGTGTGTGTGTGTGAGAGAGAGAGAGAGAGAGAGAGAGAGAGAGAGAGAGAGAGAGAGAGAGAGAGATCACGGGAACTTCGTAGAAGAAGAGAAAAATGAGATCTAACAAGATTTTGGAGAAAGCATCTATAGGTAAAATTTCTTGTTGATTTATTCCTAACAGCTTAGTAGAAAGATTATGAAATCCCTTAACTGGGTAGTCTCTAACTGGACTTAGAAGTTCTATTTAGGAACTTATTGTAAATCCTTTAACAAGGTGAACACTATATAAGTGGGATAAAATCTCTTGACAAAGTAGTCTTTAACATGACTTTCAACACCTAATAGGGTATTAGACACTCCTAATAGGGTGAAGTCATTCAAAAGATGACATTTATATAAGATCCTAACTGAGCACCTTATTATTGCAGTGATGAGTTGTGGGTACCATTCCCACCATAGTTTTTCCCTCTGATCAAGGGTTTTTTGCAACACCAAAATATTATGTTAAGTGTTTGAAATTTTATGTGTTGTATCTTTAATTCACATGCAATCAGTTATCAATTAAACATTATAGAAACTATCAGTAAAAGACAAAATAGTTATCGGCATAAGTAATTTACTGGCTATCGGTTATGTTCAGAAAGTTGAAGAAGTGTGAAATCTCTGTGGTACTGATTCACCCCCCCTCTCTTAGTACCCTACCTAGAAATTTCCAACATGTTCTTGATCTTGATTTGATGGAACCCCATCTTTTGTTATCCATGTATCATTTTGACTTATGTAGACTATTGGAAATGTATCATTTTGACATGTTTTCGATCTACTAGCATATTGGATTTTCACTTATTTTAGTTATATATAATGGTCTTGTTAGTATTGACTTGTCAATTTATATATATTAAAAATGGTTGATAATTTTTTGATGAATATTTATTATGTATGATGATTTAAATTTACTGCTTAGGATGGATGTTATCAAATTTAATTAAATTATACATATTTTTATGTGTACCTTCTTGGTGTTGACATGGGTTTCATGATTGGAATAAAATGTATTAAATTAATTTTAAAAATGGAAGTAAAATAAGAAGCATTTTTAGAAGAAAAAAAGGAAGCAAAAATGGAAGCCAAAATGAGAGTAAAAATAGTTCAGCAAATTCTAGAGTAAAACTAGAAGCAACAAATGGTGTTAAAGTAGAGAAGCAAAACTGGAAGCAAAAATAAAATCAGAGTAGGAAGCAACCAAGGAAGCAAAACTAGAAGCCTAAATGGGAACAAAAATAGAAGCAAACTCTAGAGTAATACTAGAAGCAACAAACAATGTTAAAGTAGAAGAAAAACCAGAAGTGAAAACATAAGTAGAATGAGAAGCAAAGATAGAAGCGAAATGGGAAGCAAAATAGGAAACCAAATCAGAAGCAAACAAGGATTCTATAATAGAAGCAAAAATAGAAGCAAAACTAGAAACAACAAAGGACACTATAGTAGAAGAAAAATTTGAATCGTAACAAGAAGAGAAAACATAAGCAAGTTTGGAAGAAAAACCATAAGAAACAAAAGGAGAAAACATAAAAGCCAAATCTGACATAATACATGATGCAATACGGGGTGCCAAAGGTGATGTTATTTTTCACTTCTATAGCCAGTGCAAAACATGGCATAAATGCTTTTGTGACGCAACCCTTGACAAAAGAGATGGCTCAAACAATGGTGTTAACTATGACACTAAATACAACATAAGAAGCTAGGAGAACTTGGGCGTTGGATTTTGCCAAAATAACACTAAAAGTTAGTGTTATTTTAGGTTCTAATGATAGTGATTCACTGTAGTGATAATATCTTCACTGGTTGGCCTCAAGAACATAAAGTGTATTGTGTTAAGTTTCGGCTAAATCCTCCATCAAAATATTATGCTAACCTTGATCAATGACATAAATCTCATAAATTATGTCAGCTCCACCAAAAAAAACTTGTAAACCAATCAATTAATCAATTTGATAGGATCTCTTAGTGAACCACTAAACCATATCACTACTTTCACTAACAATCAAGAAACCGATACACAAAGAAACATAACTTGATCATCTGAGATCACCAATAGCTGTGAAGTTGGGATTAGGTGTAGTATACCTCCATGAATCTCCCTCTAGAATTGCATTTCAAAACTTAAAGGTACTTCCATACTGATCCATATGTTGAGCTTTGTACAGTGTCTCTGTTCTTCCATACTTAGCTAGATTTACCTTCAATCCTTTGGTAACACAAAACTGTGACAAGTGACCATCTGAATCATGTATGGTTTCCATCAATGACAACATACAATCCATCAAGAGAAATTTCTCTTTCCAACAGTATTCCTACTCAAAATAATTTGGGAAAATGAATTGGTAAAGAAGAAAAACTGTGTGAAGTTGTTTGAAATTGTAGCATCCTTAAGAAAAGAAGAGTTAGATTGGTACATGCACTATCTACATAATATATAGATCTATTTAGATGAAGTAAAAAAAATTCTCTGTAAAATTTTGTACTTTGAATATTCCTATTGAAAGCACTAGTAGAATGAGGGATTCAAAACAAAGATAAAATAAATCATTAAAAGACTATGGAAAGTATTATAAGGAAGTCTTCCATAAATTGGAGGACCTATTGTACAAAAAGAAAAAAATCAAATGGTTTACCTTCAAACTACAGAAATATAGAATGAATTGGAATAGATGGAAGAGTCTTTGACTCATACACTGATTTGATCATAATGGCATACTCGATTGAGACATGGCCTTGGAGGAGACTAGAAAAAAATGAAACTAAAGAAGCTTTGAAGGAACTTAAACTACCATTCCAAAAACTAGTAGTACAAATGGAAATCATAGCTAAAGAGCTCAAGACATGTAAAGAAATATGGTGCACATATTGTTCTTAGGAAGGTCATATTTGGAATGACCATCTAAAGGCACAAGGAGAAAGAATAGTCACAATAATAATATAGTAAAACTAGATTTATGATATTGTGCCATCTTTAAAGAATAGGATGTTCATTCGAGGATTATTTGAACTCTAAGACATTGGTCTAGAATCGAGGGAATCATGAAAACCATGGTTTCCATGGCCATAATTGTAGTGTCGATAAAAAATGATGTAGGTTATCATTAACCACCATAGAGAGAAAATAAAAATGCTTTCACCATGCATAACAACCAATATTAGGAATATCTCGAAAAAGAAAATCTAACTATAGAGGAGGAATAGGTAGAGGAAGAAATAACCAAAGAACAAACATTGCTACTTACTTTAATTATGGAAAGGCTAGTCATTACGCCATTAAGTGTAGGGGAGAGAAGAAGAAATGTGTGTTTTAGGTGAAGAATCGCATGATATTTATAAATGTAAAAATGCAAGACAATTTTAACAAAATTTCATCACACTATCCTAAAGTGATGATTTGCAAAGAGGATCCAAAGCAATCTGGAGAGCACCTTCGCAGGGATAAGAGGTTTCCACAAGATGGATGTTATCATACTAAAGTAATTTGACTAATTTAAAAGAATGATATTAATTAATAGTCATACTTTAAAGAGAGATTAGATATAATATATAAGAGATGGGGATAAAGTTTATCTTATATAATATAGGAATAGGTAGAGGAACAAATAACTAGAGAATAAATGTTGCTACTTGCTTAAATAATTATGGAAAGGATGTCTATTATACCATGAAGTGTTGGGGAGAGAAGAAAAAGAAGAAGAAGAAATGTTCATTTTGTGGTAAAAAGTCACATGATATCTATAAATGTGAAAACACAAGATAATTTCCCCGTTTTTCCACCACACTATTCCAAAGTGATAATTTACAAAGAGGAGCCAAAGTAATCCAAAGAGTACCTCCATAAGGGATAATAGGCTTCCATAGGATGAACATCTAATCATCAAATAAATCTACTAAATAATATTATAGAGAAGAACTAATGGTGGAAACCAAGAAAAAAAAGAAAACTAAACCTAAAAAGAAACCCAGTATCCTAACTAGACAAGGAAAAAATACTAAAAGAAACAAATGAAAGGAGATTGATGAGCAATATGGAGTTTCCAAATTGAAATAAAAACATGAGAACTTTCAGCTAACCAAAGTCCAACATGAAAAGGTAGTAGAACAAGTCAAACATATTATGACTCAAAAATAGAAAGATGGAGTTGTCTATTTTATACAAGAAGTGTGAATATTAAAAGACTTGGCCTCTCCCGCACAACAAAAAGACCTAGTGGTAAAATTGAAATAGTTGGGCAAATATTGGAATATGTAGAAACAATTACAAATTAATCAACTATTAGATTAATAAAACTAGAAGAATGGTCCCCTGGTTATTAATCATGTGTATCTCAATGACCAATAGGTGAAATATGTTATGGTTAACCTAGGACCAGACCTGAGTATTATATAGGAAACCACATGTACGAAAACTTGGAAGACCTACAAACTTGTGAAGAAACCCATAAATATCAGTCTAGCCAATGGCCTTAGAATGGAAACACTTGGCAATTAGAAGTATTGGTGTGTTTAAGTGTTGTATCTAATAATTCTTTCTCCTAGGTTCTAAACTCACATGTTACTTAAGTTTACCTAAGGACCAGATAGGAACATTTACACTTTCAAAGGTTTTATCACATTAACACTTTTCCACCTTAAGTGGGACTTCCACTTTTAGTGAACTTATCACTTTAACACTTTTATACCCTTGGAGGGTGATCCACCTTTGGTGGACTTGTGACACTTTCATTTTTCCACCTTTGAAGGGTGATCCACCTTTAGTGGATGTGCCACACTATCACATTTCCATCTTAGGTGGGTTATAATTTATCACTTTTTGTATCATGTCATAAGATTAAGATGCTTCTCATAATCTTATCCATTCACATATTTCACCTTGACCTACATAACCAAGGGGTCTCCTTTGTAATATTAATTCAATTAGCATTCTATTACATTCATGATGAGGATACAATTTATTCTTCTCATATTGATTCTCTCTTGTTATTGTACTTTGTATTAGGCCTCTAGATCTTGGGTGGCTATCTCCATTGCCAAATCTTCTAGGAAGAATGTGGATGTTAATATTAAGGGCATAAAACAAATTGTTGATTTTGAAGTTGTGGAATTGAAAGAACCCTTCAACACCTTTAGCAACCAATTAGGATTAAGATGCTTTGTCCAATTTAACAGTAATATAAATTCTTGGAAGGAAGAGATATCTTTTGCTAATTGAAAATAGATAATGTTGTTAATATGATTTAGAACAATAGAGAGGGGGGGTGAATCAGTTGTTCTCAGGTCCAGATGTATAAAACAAACTTTACAACTCTTCAACAAATCAGATCTAACAACCAATAGCTACTCAGTCATTACTGATTGCATAATAGAAACATATAACATTGCAATCCACTACCCAGTTGTATCTAACTTGTGAAACACAAAATTGTTTAAACCAAAACATTCACACAAGTATTGACACTAGGATTTATAGTGGAAACCCAATTTGGGAAAAACCACTTTGTAACATGCTACTATTATTTTCACTCTTTTGAAGTGAGCTCAGTTAAAAGCCAACCTTTGCAAATATCAGATCCAATTTCGTACACACATACTGGTTTACTGACTGTGAATCTTTGCCATCACCATCAATGATCTGCTCGGTATTCTCCTCAAGCAATCATAACTCTTCTCCTTCAGCCTTCTCTACTTGTATAGTCAATAACACCTCTAGTATCCTCTATCCCTATTTAGCCTTATGCTTAGGTTCCCTAAATACAACTTCATTTAGGTCAATACATCTTTTGCCGCTTGATCTCCTTCGTAGATCTTAGGGTTAGGTCAGATCCATTGAATCTACCCGCTTTATGTTCTTCGTCTTCTTTTTCTAGAAACATCTCAAATCTCTTAAAGATTTACAATAAAACATTTTACAGTGCATTAAATGCTTTCATACAATAAATAAATAAAGTCAACACGTTTTACATAATCCAAGAATTCAACAATGTCGGATGGAAATCTGAATTCCCCTCAAATGTAAAAATACTGACGCTCGGTCAATACTGTGTTTAACTTCTCAGTCTATACTAGAAAGCTCGGTTAATACTAAAAATTGTTTCCTCAGCTAACACTGTCTTTCTTGGCAATTATCTGATGTTCAGTCAACACTGGATTTGCTCGGCATACACTAACTCGGTCGACACTAACATCACTCGGCTTAAACTAGATTTCTCCTCCCTTGCTTGGTTAAGCCTACCAGTTTAGTCTTCATTCTTACTAAGATAAACAATACATTATCTTATCATTGTGCAACATAATCAAGTACTCATTATAGTATCAAGATAACTCAACCTTTCCTTAGGTGCTATTGTTACCAACCTTGCCTATCCTCTTCTCAACAGTCAAATAGATATAGTACTTTCCTAAGTAGCAACAGTCTTACCAGTTAAAGTTTGACATCAATGACAATACAACAATTGCTTCAATTGTAGTTTCCAACAATCTCCCTCTTTAGCATTGATGGCAACACCATATGATACCACATGAATAACACATGGATTACTAACCAATCCAAAAACTTATTTGTCAATCAGAAATATTTGTAATATCCTTAGCTTCATTCTAATTCAGAATCTATTAGCCTTGCTTCTGTGACCATCCAGAAATTCCAAATCTCCCTCTATCCTGATCCTTCATCTTTGTTCCTCTTCCTCAGGTTATTTTCATCTTTGTCATGTGTTATTATCATCTCTATTCATCTCCCTCTTTGACAAAAATGCCAAAGCAACAACTAAAACATACATCCTCTAGATGTAGATATTATCTATTTAGTTTAGTATTTCTCCCTCTGTCATCTTGTTTATGACTGATTTTTGGCTTTGCTCTTCTTTTCACAACTCTAGGCCAGTCCTAAAGTGTGACCTTCTTCTACATCAACTTATCAGATATTCTTTGCAGCACATTTGATGCAGTGCTCCTAGCTTGACTAGGAAGCCTCGGTTAGGGGAAGGACCCCTAATTGACTTCTCAGATATTCATGCGCTTCTTTAGGTAAAGCTTTAGTGAATATGTCTGCTAATTGTTCCTTTGTATTCACATATTCCATTCGGACCTCTTTATCTTGTACCAACTCTCTCAAGTAGTGATACTTGATTGCAATGTGTTTGGTCTTTGTGTGCATCAGTGGATTCTTAGAGATGTTGATAGCACTTGTGTTATCACAGAAGATAACAACTGGTTCAGTGATTTCTTCTTTCATACCCATCAACAATTGCTTCAATTGTAGTTTCCAACAAATGTATACACCATTAGTATCAAAGATAGATCTTGTGTAGAACTTGTGCAAAATAAGAAAATCCAACTTCCATGTACCGTATCTAAAAGGTTTTTGCACTACCAAGGTTTCACAATGTACACTATTTGGATTTTAATGAGTCTTCATGGTACGAATCTACTCTATGAAAATACCAGTGAAAATAGGACTAGTATTAGATACACAATACATTAAACAAGAAATCTTACATATAAAGTTACCAAGGTTTTGTGGAGTGGGAGATGCCACATAATACACTTCTAATATGGAAAAAAAATAAAGAGGAACCTAGATAATCTATGCCACCATCTAGCACATGTCTTTATGATCTTGAGCACATTATTACAATCTTAAATACATTATTACAAGGCTATTTCTTCATAGCAAGCTAGCATATCTACTATCTCTTGAGCATATATCTTGTCATCTATCATTGCAATATCATGTTATCACACTATAATTACGCTACCATGGTGATATTATTTTGAAGAGAAATCCACATATCAAGCATTCAAGCAAACATCAAAGAAACAATGGGGGCAAACTAAGGTCTTCAAATGGAATGATGGTCCATAATTTGATTTCATACACACATATTAGGATTTATTGAGTGAGTGTGGATGTAAATTTGGTTCTTTCATTGCATTGTTCCTATTTTACATTATTCACATTTGCATCCTTCACACATGCTTAAGCTAGTCATTATTGCACTTGTGATATGTGTATGAGCTAGTCACCATTGTACTATGCTTGTGATGTGGGTATAAAGTATACATCATATGTATGAGTGATGTATGCTTGAGCCAATCAGTATGTGAACTTGAGATTATAGAATGATATGACCCCTATGTGAATTTGGGCATTTGTACACTAACTTAATTAGAACATATTGTTAAATACAAGTGTAATTGGGCTAATTTAAAAGAATAAGATCAATTAATATTCATAATTTAATGATAGATTAGATATATTATATAAGAGATGAGGATGATTTTTTTCAATCATCAACATGTATGAATTATGAAGCCTTTGATTCCTAAATAACATATGTCGGTAGGGTCACAAATGAGCCCTAAAAGTTTAGGTTGAGATCTACCTAGATGACCCTAATATTAAGAGCTTATCACTTTCTGGTGTAAGCATATAAGTGGTAACATGGAGTCATTACCACAACAATGATAGGAGGATTTGTGAAGTTAATAATTATAGATTATATGGAAGGTGATTGGTTGAGTAAGTCAAGAGTAGTTGTAACATAAATTTCAAAAAATTATAGTAACCAAGGTGTAATTGCTACCAAAATTCTTAAACCAAGGACAACTCCATCAAGCTATTTCATAAATCTACGAAGTTGTAGCTCCCAAGTTGAATTCTCGAGTTCTTGGACCACCACCTTAAACTCCCAAATCATAAATCTCCCAAATTATTGGACAACAATCCATGTTGAGCTACATCCAAAATGATTCATCAAGTTGTCTCATAATCCTTCAAAAGGTATAATTTTCAAGATTCAAAATCATTTATTTTTTGAGAAATAATCTATATTAAGTTTATGCAAGATCTTTTCCTATATTAAAAAAATTGAACCCTACGATATATGAAATATTCAATTTTATCATTATAGACACATATACATATACATATACATATACATATACATATACATATATATATATATATATATATATATATATATATATATACACAAAGAATACACATACATGTATGTACATCTGTACCCACACACATATATAGTACTATCTTTGACCCCCCAAAAAATTAATTTAAAATTTTAAAAAAATACTAAACTAAATGTAAAATAAAAAATATATAAATAATACCTAAATTTGAAAATTTACTCTTGTTGGCTTCCTCTAATTCATTCACATGGAACTATAAAACCACTTCCAAATAAAACAGTAGATCGATATAGATGATTAACTCAAAGCAACCGCAGTTTCCATCATTCTTTACTCCCCGTGATTTAAAATCCCAATTTCATTGCCTCTAAATCATTCACTTTCATCATGTAGGGAAGGAGATGCAAAAAAACCCTACCTGGGGGAAACGCTAACAGTGACAGAAAAAATGGGCGGGTACGAATAAAAAATGACTTTTCCTTCACGGTTTGCCGGAGTAAGAAATCGCTGCTTTCTAATTTTTCGTCATAAATGTTAGGCATTCATCAATGAATCCCGCTTTCCTTCGCAGACCACAAAATAAATGTCAGGTATTCATTAATGAAATATAGGAATGATTTAGGTTTTGATACAGTAAGTAATCATCATATAGGGAAAATGCAAACAAATACAATGTTGATATAATTAATTCATAATGTGCATAAGAAAATATAAATGTTATATTATTATTTAAGATTACTTCAGAATATTGTGCAAATGCTGATAAAGCATTGCATTCTCTTATTAATCTAATAAACGTTTCTTTTATTAATTTAATCATTGAAGTAACTTTTTGAGAATGTAAATCTTGATTTTCCGAACAGCAACTTATTAAATTAATTTTGCAGCAACTCAGTTTTGAATTTAAAAGTATTATTTTCTTATGTTAACTGTATATTAAAGATTATTCTTACTTGTTTTCCAACAAATCAAAATGAAGTTGGAATAAAGTAGTTTGTGTTTGAGAATATTTCATAATCTGCATTTTTTTCAATTTTGTTTGTTTCATATTCTAATTTAATTTAATATTTTTAATTAGAAAAATACTTTTGATGGAAGCTGTGAATTGGAAGAGAGTTTTGAAAAGATTTCAAAGTCTTGCGAAACAAAAAGAACAAAAACAACATAAGAACTGAATTGATAAAGAAACAGACCTTAAAACCAAACTATAAACTCACAGGCAAAGGAATAGCCAAAACAACAATCATAGAAGTTTGAATCTAAACCTAACTTACAAACTCTGAAATAGAATCAAAATCAAAATTTGATTCATAATGTTATGAAGAATCTTGGTCTTAATTTGCTTCTCACTGTTCACTTGAAACTTTTTTATCATCTTGAAAAGAATCTATTCTTAGACATAATTTCCAACAAAAATCTGAAACATCCTTTTTTAACTGTTCAGTTTTCTTGTTTTTTAAATTTTTTAAAGAGATTGAAGAGTAATTTGATTTAGTAGTCTATGTATTTTAACAAATTGCAGGTTCATCTGATCTTGGATTCCACTTGCTTTTGCAGTATTTCATACATCAAGTTGTCAAGGAAAACGTTGAATGCCATGAAAAAACCAACATGTTGATCATCACTAGAAACTGAATGAAATTTTTATATTTAATAGTAGAGAGGTTATTTATTTAATCTAGAAATATACAATTCGACAGTGAAGATAATTTCCAGTCGACCGTTTAGCTAGTGTACTGAAAATAATAAAATATGTTTCTCTTTTGAGAGTAGGCTTTTCTCCAGCCACCAAAAATATTGTGAGAGCCTTCAATGCAGGATTAAAAACATCATTACTTGTTATGTCTACATCTACAAAATTTTGCTACAGATTAACAATAATGTTTAAGAACTTATTTATATTTGATATTTCTATTACTGATGTATGTCCTGAACATCTTGAAAACGTCAGGGATTAATTTTGGCTTTTGTTATTGAATAATAAAGCTTATTAAGATCAACTGTATTGTTTGAGATTCGGATGTTGTATATCCCCTGATATTACATAATGAAAATAGAAGTCATGTGCCTTGCCCCTGTTGCCCCTGGCATATACAAGCTTAACGGCTCAACACATCTGCTATCTGCGGCAGCACACATTAGAGGATTGGGCTAGTATTTTTTCTTTTGCAAATCATTATAAGAAGTCAGTCCACAGAAGAAAGCTTCTCTTTTCTTGGGTGGCTTCGAACATCACTGTACGGTTGCAATAGTTTCAGACAATATGTTTTGTTTCAAGCACTAAAAACCAATTTCAAAACGATCTGGGACTAGTGTGCCCTTGGATCTTGATAAGTCTAAAGTACTCACTGTTTTCACCTTTACTCATCAAAAAAGGATGACTGCCCTGCTCAACAACCTTTCCATCGTCAATAACTGCTATGCAGTCAGAGTTTTGAATTGTGCTCAATCTATGAGCTATAATTATGCTTGTTCTTCCCACCATAACTCGATCTAGGGCCTCCTGAACAACCTTCTCTGATTGAACATCCTATGCACTAGTTGCCTCATCCAGAAGTAAAATTCTTGGATTTCTTATTATTGCTCTTGCTATAGCTATTCGTTGCTTCTGCCCACCAGACAGCTGCAGTCCTCTATCACCCGTATTTGTATCATATCCATTCTCCAAATGACTAAAACAATATTAGTAAGAATACATCAATTTCCAAAAAGGGAAAAAAAAGGTTTGAGTTAACAGTATTTCACTCACCATATAAATCCATGGGCATTAGCAGCTTCTGCGGCCTCAATCACCTCTGTCTCGGTTGCATCCTCCCTACCATACAGAATGTTATCTCTAATACTGCCTGCAAACAAATTTGGCTCTTGCCCTACCAAACCTATAAAACGTCTCAAGTACCTCAAATTAAATGCTTTAATATCTTTATTATCTATTAAAACTAGTCCTTTGATAGGATCATAGAATCTCTCCAACAGTCCAACAATGGTGGACTTCCCACACCCGCTTTTGCCAACCAGGGCCACACTGCTTGCTGCTTTGATTTCAAGGCAGAAATCCCTCAATACAATAACATTAGGACGAGCAGGATAAGAAAAGTATACATTTCTTAATTCCACATTGCCATCAATTTTATCTGGCTTAAGTCCTACATCTTCCGGATTTATGGAACTATTTCTGTCCAAGATCACAAATACAGATTTCAAAGCATCCACACCCTTGGCTATGTCTGAAGTCACGCTTCCAGCATCTGCTATAATCCGCCCAATTCTTCCTATGATTGCCATGCAGGTCAAAAATGCATGAAAACTTAAATATCCTTGCTGTCTAAGCTTCCCCCCATACCAAAATCCTAAAGCTCCTTGGGATGCCTGGATGAATTCACATGTTCCAAGGACCAATCCTGCATACCATGATTGCATCTTGATCTCTTTGTGGGGCACTTCTTGTGTTGATTCAAAGAGCTGGAGAATTCTTTCCTCGCAACAAAAAGCTGCAATGGTTCTATGGTTTACAACACATTCTGTGGCCACTTGGCTGGTTTGATTCTGGGCTTTGATAGACTTCCTTGAAAGATGCTTGAGTAGAACCTTTTTAGTGTAGTAGCAGTAGATCCGTACAGGTTGTACAGCAATTAATACAATAGCAAAACGCCAGGCCATCACTAGTGTAACAATGGAGGATATAACCACTGCTGATAGACTTTCCACCATAAGCGACAAGCGATCTCCTACCAAGGATCTCATCTGCATAACAATAGAAGAATTCAATCAGGGAAACTATATTTTTTCAATCTGTAAACATTCTCTTTTCATTTATTAAAGCAATACTTGCCATATTAGCTTCCTGTGATAGCCGGGAACAAACAGCTCCACTAGAATTTTCTTTCATATCAAACCATCCCACTTCAAAGGTTAAAATTTTTGACAGGGTTTTCATACGGACCCTTCTAATTAACAACTCTCCCATGACCGCAAAATTATAATGTTCGATCACGTTTGCTAGGAAGGACCACACTGTCAATGCCACAAATATAATTGAGTAATTTCTTATTTTGTCCCTTATTTCATCATTATTCTCCAGAAATAGGACTGATATCATGCACGCCATAGCAAAAGAATAAGATGGATTCAGGGCTCCATAACCAATGGCACCAAGGCACCCCAGTGCAGCATTCTTCCATTCTGGAGAATTCATTGCAAACATTAGGCAAAAAGATGGAGTTCGAGTTTGATCTGAAATTTTGACCTTTTCTTCTTTTCTTACTGCAGAAAAAGAACTCCCATTTTTATCTGAAATATCTGGCATGTTTTCAAGGTCCCAGCTGCTTGCTCTCAAAATTTGTTCAGAGCTATTGTTGTCAATTGTTTTTACTTTCACCATTTGCTGTTGTAAGTGAATGAGAGTTGCGTACTTGCCATCTGGATTTTGGATCAGCTGTTGGTGGCCACCAGACTCAATAACACAACCATCTTGCACTACTGCAATTGTGCTTGCAGCTCTCACTGTGGAGAGCTGATGTGCCACAATAATAGTTGTGCGTCCTGGAGAAGCCTTATCAAGAGCATCCTGGACAATATGCTCCGATTCTGCATCCAGAGCACTAGTGGTTTCATCCAACAACATAAGTGGAGGGTTTTTCAGCATTGCCCTAGCAATGGCTATCCGCTGCTTTTGCCCTCCAGACATCTGAATGCCTCGTTCTCCTACCTGCAATATGAAAAGAATTCGAAGAAAATTATCAGTTGTATGAACTATCAAGTGATTTCATAAGAATTATGGAAAGTATAAAATATTTATTCTTTGAAATGAGGAACTTTAATGGATAATTGTTAGCTTACACAGGTTATCTATGCTTCTAAGAAGAAGTAAGTGATAACAGGGAATTGAGGAAAGATGAATTAAGGAATTAAATAATAGCTGTCAAAGATTTAGTGAAAATGAATGTAGTACAAAACCGATGAAAATACACTTCGAAGAAAATTTCTATGCAGAAGCATTCTGAGATTAGGTAAGTTGAAAGGATAGAACCCTAAGAATAGTCAATCACAGTAAGGAGGAGAATCAGGCTAGAGATGGAATAATTACACACTCTGTTGAACTTCATGATATTTTAGAACTTACGATTCTGAAGATAATTTGGTTAATTTTAGTGGGTAAAATTTTAATCTTTCTGCCCTAAAGATCCTGCACGGTCTCTCATACCTTTTCATTTCATTTCATCTCTATAATGCAACTGGATTTACATCTAAAAAATACCTGTGTATCGTATCCCTGTGGTAGTTGAGTGATAAAGTTGTGGGCATTAGCAGCCATTGCAGCAATGGTGATTTCGTCCATCGTAGCATTCTCTTTCCCAAACAATATATTCTCTCGAATAGAGGTAGCAAACAGGGTTGGCTCTTGACTGACTAGACCGATTTTGCTGCGCAGCCATTTCAGTTGCAAGTCTTTAATGTTCACTCCGTCGAGA
This sequence comes from Chamaecyparis obtusa, assembly GCA_027943335.1. Classification (NCBI taxonomy): domain Eukaryota; kingdom Viridiplantae; phylum Streptophyta; class Pinopsida; order Cupressales; family Cupressaceae; genus Chamaecyparis; species Chamaecyparis obtusa. The sequence continues at coordinate 49,337 of BSBK01006804.1, forward strand.
AGTATCTCTCCTGCAGTTGGATCATAGAAACGTTCTAATAACGAAATTGCTGTGGATTTGCCTGATCCGCTTGCCCCAACCAGAGCAGTAGTTTGTCCAGCAGGAACAACGAGGGAGAAATTTTTAAATATATGTGTGTCTGGTCGAGAAGGATACTTGAATTGTACATTTTTGAATTGGACTTCACCATGGACCATTTCCAATATATTCCCTGCTTCTTCTTCTAGATCGATCTCTGGCACTCTATCGATCATTTCAAAGATGTGAAACGCAGCAATGGCCGCCTCTGAAAAGTACTTCAGATTGGGAAGTGCCGTCCCCAAAGCCCTGTAGTCCAAATCAACAAATTTCAAAACAAGAAAATAGAAACTACTAATGCAAAATGTTTTGGAAAAAAACTAGGTACATACATTCCACCATGAGTTATAAGCAGGCCTATTGACAGAATTCTTCCTGGTGATACAGCATGGGATATGACCAGGCCGCTCCCACGCCATGCCATTAAAGCCCATATGATAAAAGTAAAGCCATTGCTTCCAATAACCAAACCTTTCACTAGACCTTGCTTAAGACCCTGCTTTACAATTGTATCGAGTACATATGAATATTTGTTGATTACATTATGCTCTCCCACGAATGAATACACAGTCCTGATGGAGGAAAGTGCTTGCTCTACAATTGTACCAGCCCTTTTATTTTGTGCATGCGTATCCCTAGCCAGCCTCATTAGAATCTTACCATAAATGAGTCCCGGGGTGATCAGTAATGTGACCAATGGAAAGGTCACCAAGGTCAGCTTCCATGACAAGTAAAAGCTAGCAGCATAGCAACCAATAAAGCTTGTCATACTCTTGATAAAAAATGGAGCCTGCAAAGGAAATAGTAATCAACAATGCATCAGAAAAAATAATAATTTGGAAATAAGAAATAGAGAAACAGGGTGCATCAGTATATTAAAATTTGTGTGAATAAACAAGAAATGTCCAGACTTGAGAACCTTTTCACTGAGGACATCCTGGATGAGATGAATATCATTGGTAACAACATTGACCACCTCGGCGGTGTCTGTGCCTCTTGTGTCGAAAAATTGGGCATCTTGTCTCAAAACAGCTCTTAAGTACTTTGTTCTCAGTCGAGACGCCTGTCTTTCTCCATTCCTGGTCCAGAAGAATGCTTCTGAAAAGAAGCACAGCCAATTATCTTAATTTCACGGACCAACATTAAACACTTCAATTGTATGAAATTATAGACAGAAATAGTACCTAAGAATGCTGCAACACCTACTGCAGCGGCCACATACACAAAATACATAATTCCCTGCACCAGCCATGGCGAAGATAATTATTATCTAGCTACTAGTGCTAATAAGGTAGAAGCAGTCAAATTGTATATTGCCAACATTTTACCTTGTCAATTTTGGTGATAAAATCACCATTTTTCTGAGATGGACCATATCCTAGAGTATTGGATAATCTTCCCCATATAATCCATGTAGCAGGTAAAGATAATCCGTCTCCAATGGAGAGCCTAAAGTTCCCAATACCATTGTCAATATATCAATATAATCTGCATATTTGAAAACTTTCCACATGGCCATTTTCGGAGCTGGTAAATCATCTCCATTTCTGTTAAATGCATTTCTTTCCATGATTGTAACAAACAATGCCAAATTCCTTTCAAATGGGGTATTTTAGGCAGTACATATAACAGCTATGACCAAGAAATCAGAATCTCTTTCACTGCGATTATGCCATATATAACAGCTATAGCAAGGTAACTTCCTTGTTCAAACTGATTTAGAAAACAGAGCCATTTATTCGCATAAAAAACACAAACATCCCAGTGGAAAGAGATTAGCAGCCATTCAGCAGGCAAAACAAGAAGAGAATTTAACAATCTCATCGTCTTGTCGGTTTTAATAAACTTTCAACAATTATATATGGTAACTGTCTTTTTAGTGCAACCTATTTTTATTGTAAATGTCTTTTCATTGCGCGCTGGATCAGCAATAATTTCGAGAGTGCCATGATAAAGGTGATAGACAGTATCAGCATTACAAATTACACTCAAAGATAAGTATATTTAAAGTTGTTAATAAATGGGATTGATGTAGACTTGAGGACTGAACATCTATTGCACCTTTCTAATCCTAATGTTTTTGAAGGATTTCTGAATTAACTGAAAATGTTCTTGTTCTCCATCAAATCTTGTGGCTTCTAAATTATTTTGCCTTAAAAAATATGTGGTCTGTTACAAATTTTATAACAACCAAATTTCAAAAAGGCTCACACGAAGATTTGGGGCCCAAGTGAATAGGGCATGTACCTTTATATTTGATATGTGATATATTTAATAACAATCAAACTTCATTTACTGGATTTGAAACGTTCACATGAAGATTTCAGGTCTAAGTGAATAGGACAAGTAACTTTTATTAGTTTTACAGATGGAATGTTGGAAGAAGATGAAGTAGTCCATAAAGGTTAGGATCTTCAAGACTCAAGTTTTAAAATATAGATTGAAGGTACTTGTATGTCTAATAATAGTTCAAAATCTATTCACGATTGCTTTCTATATGAAAGATCTTGTATGATTATTGTCTAAATATAACTCATTGTTGCTACAAATGACTTATTTATAGTGGCTTGAGTTCCATATGATTATCTTCCTCGAGGATGAGAGTATGTCCATTTAAGGATGGAAATAGAACTTCATCTTGATATTTTAAACATATTTTAGTTAAACTTAAATTAACTGAAATAGGCTTTAAAAAAGAATCCATGAATACACTCTAATGTGTAGTGTTATTTATCAAGAAGATGGTATTCCAATTAGATAGCTAAAAATAAATATTTATTATGTTCATTATATTCATTCTTCTTTATGCTTATATGCATGCATCATTTTGTACAAAACATTGGAGCTCCCCAAATAGAGAAAACTTCACTCTTCATTGTCTCTTTAATAAGTTCTCATTAAATCATTTGAGTACTTTTTAGCTTATAGTTCAAAGTCAATAAATCATCATCGTTTAAGTATTATTTAGCCCCTTCCTCATTAGATTTCACTTCTAATTGATTTGTGCTTAATTATCTCTATGCAAATGGAGATTCATGCCATGCAACAATTACGTTTCACTTTAATTTATATCTCATAAAAAGCATATGAAAAGTCCTCAAATAAACAAAAATATAAAGGTTTCACTGTTGTGCACAATTCAATGTTTTCTACATGCATATGACAATTATGATTTGTTGAAAATACTCAAGAAACAACCTTCCTTTTATGCTGATTTGAGTTCTAATGACATTCTTATTTAATATCAAATTGGTAGAAAACTTGATTTGGATTCTCCATTGACTAAAATTTTGGTTTGAATCTTGTTTAAGTTTCCTGTAGTAGTTGAGCACCTTTTGTGAATACATAGAGGGTTTAATCATATGCTAATAGTTTGCATAATGTTATTCTTGAGGGTTATTGTCATGTCTCATATGTTTGGCTTGATTAATTAATGTAATAAATTGGATTTTACTATCACTAACATTTTGTAAATGGAAATGAAAATATGATGAATAATTGAGATATTATTATGATTCATTATGCTTTGACTATGATTTGTGGGCTAAACTATTGGCATGCAACTAAGTGCAAGTATAAGTTAAAGATGGGGACATGGTTGAGGGGACGTGATCTCCACTTGGTAATGAATGGTCATATGACAGATATATGTTTCTATAGTGCCTACCTAATTTGCCTCTTAGCACAAACATCTTGATGGTGTGGTTTCGACCTTCACACTCGTTGAGTATGATCATGTTGGTCCCATGTGAGGGGTGAACCGCTAGGAGGATTTGTTTTTTCGAACATATTTTTGATGTCTTGTGTTAGTTTGGAGATGTTGGGTGTGGTCTAGGATTGTATTTTGGTGATCTTTACAGATAGGGATGAGTCGATCTTGAGATGTAATGACTTTTCTCTGCATAATGTTTTATGATGACATCGTGAGATGCACCTAGTTCAGATTTGTCTTGTGCTAATCTGGAGGTTATCTTTGGGGTTGTGACGGGTTATTGAGGGACCCTACCCTGGTCTGGTCATAACATTTCATCTATCTGCATTATAGACTTAGTATTTAGATATGCTATGTTGATGTATTATGGATTTATATTCTGATGGACTGAGGTTTGACCACACTGTTTTGTGATGTATTCTTTTTCATGTTGCTTATGTACTCATGTCAATATTTTTAGGATGCACTATATTTGCTTAAGGGCTAAATGAATTCAACTAATTTTCTTAATAGAGAAATTGAGTGCATGTTTTGAGTGGTTTGTATGGGAATCTAACAATTTAAATTATAATGAGATGAGATGTAAATTCTAATGAAGTTAAATGATGTTTTCCTTGTAAGTAATTTCTAATAGAAAATGCAGTTGGAAAGGTGTGTAGGGTGGTGAATTGAGTAGGTAAAAATGTACACTTAAGAATATTGAAATGTTACTATAGGATATGTATGCTTACATAAATAACCATTTGAATTTATATCAGGTTGAGATGTGAAATTTATTGAAAGTTGATTGTTAGGTCTTGATGTTAAGAAGGAAATTCTGAGTATTATGCTTTGATGTTATATTGATGCAAAAAATGCAAATCAAGTAGATTTTTTAAATCAATTGAAATGTTAAATATTGTTTTGATTATGTAAAGGTTCTGGGATGCTTGTGATTATTGTGTTTCAAGAGATGTGATGAAGCAAATTAACAATGGATAAGTCAAAATTATAGTATGTTGTGAAAATTGTAAAGTTGATTATATGGTGTATATTATGTGACCATTAATGTTGCATTTTTATTTATATGTAATGGTTTCTTTCTTGAACTATTGATACTTTATCTAGTGTGTAGGAAATTGACCATGGAAATTAAAATGAGGGGAAATCAAAGATGGATGTATGTGAAAATCATGTTAAGCCAAGGTTAACTCCAAGGGGAGAAATAACCTCATTGTTATGTGCTAATGTTGTAAAAGTAATGTTTGAATGTATTATTATTGTTGTGTTTATTTTAGTTTATGCTTATGTCCACTTGACATGCCATGTGTGTAGTAATGTGTTGTCACTTTATGTGGTGTCAATTGACACTTGTGTATGTGAGTTGACATGACCAAGTAATTGCTTATTGGTTGTTTTTCACCTTTGAGTCACCTTGTAGAATTCTAAGGTTAGGTATCTTAGCCGTTGAGTCATATGATAGAATCTTATTTTAAATTTTTGTAGGTCAACTTTTAGTGGACTTTTGAGGGGTTAAATGTAGCCCTAGAGGTTAGTTAGGGTTAAAATAAGATAACTTCATAGGTGCACTTTGGGTTGGGGGTCAAATTTTGACCAATACGATGATTTTATCCCATTTTTGCCTCTTCTAAAAATACTTTTTTAGAAAGTGACGAATTTGGAGATGTGTGTCATCTTTTTCTCTTTCAAATTTGAAATTTCCTCTTGTTGGAGAGAGAGAACCCTTGGATAGTGTGTCCAATAATCTTTGAGGTTAGCTAGGATGTTAGGTAGGGATTTCCTTTTAGTGGGTTGGAGAGGAATTTGGTAGGTTGATTGCTCACTCTCTAATTTTTGAAGACTTCTAGTGGACTTAGTAGGTTTTTGACAGTCTTAGGAAAGGAAGGAAAGACTTGTAGGAAGGGAGCTCTACTCAAAATTCATTGTCATAGCTTGGAGCAAGGTTGGTGCTCCTATAATGAAATACTTGTTTTTACTTCATGTTTGTATGTGTAAATTTTATGAAGTTTAGTAGATAAATTTGTGAAGCTTTTCTAAGCTTGTTTTCATGGCTTCATGTTATGTCTTTTTACTAGTTTTGTCTTTTTTTTTTCTTTTTTTTGTTGGGGTGTGCAAGACTAGACTCACCTTTGGGAGAGACGAGAGCCTTGAGGGTGAAGGGTATAGTTGGGAATGCCCAAATAGTGTAGTCGTTCCTCGTGGAAGAAGAGGACATCACATGGATGTATGAGCTCCATGTTGCCATCATATTCTACTACACATTTGAGGGCCATAAGGAGATTTTTTTTTTATGAGAAATGAAATGAATGGTGGTCTTGTGATAACCTTGTGAAGACATCATTATTTTATGGTTTAGAGACTTGTTGAAGGCAATGTTCTTTTAATGGCTTCTCTTATTTTGGGTTCATTTCCACCTTCACACCTTTTATGAGTCCAAGGTGACCCATTGTGAAATCTATGGGAAAAGAGAATTTTATGTAAGTTTTTATTTGCTAATTTTTGTATGTTTAATGTGTGTTTTATGAGTGAGTGTAATCCCATCCATCTTTGTTTTCTCCAAGCTCAGGGGTGGCCATGAAATGGCTTAGGTTGAGAGGTGAGCCTCCATAGTCAAAGCTTGTTTATTTGCAAGTTTTTGTGTGGAAGAGGTTGTTATTTTGTTGAAGGAAAAGAGAAGAAATATGGCCTTGTTTTATTACTTATGTTGCAGATTTTTGTTTTGTGTAAATGAATAAATGCCTTGTATAAAAATGCTAGCAAAATAAAGGCTATATAAATACCTATGATGCATGTTTCATGCTTGTAAAAGTATTTGTAAAAGGATTGTTAGAATCTTCTTCTATTTTCTATGTACTTAGAAAGAGAAATGAGAAAAGAAAAAGTTTTCCAATGCTATCTAAAAAGTAAATGTTATTATAGTTTTCACTTCCTCTCTTTGTAAAAGAAAATTTAAATATTTCATGTATTAGAAGAATGTTTTATTTCAAAGGGTTAGACTATAGTAGTTCATCTATGTTTTTTATTTAAAAAATAAAAATTAGAAAGATCTCTCTTATTAGTCTATGCATGTATACACCATCATTTAATTGAGTACCTAATGTTCATATATATATATATATATATATATATATATATATATATATATGCACACACACACACACACATAACATAATAATAATAAAAATTAAAATTAAATTTTATTTTAAAATAAAACTAAGTTTGTAAGGGGCAACAGAATGCCACCGCGACCCCCCTTTGGGGTGCGGATGGTAGCCACCACATCCCCAATGGGGTGTGACTAGTCTGCCCACTGCATCCCTAATGGGGTGCAACTAGTCTTCCCACTGCAACCCCATTGGGATGCGGCTAGCACAACCTTAGTATCCCATGAGGTGCAGTTGGGCTTGCCCACTGCAGACCCTGTAGGCTACGAGTGGTAATGGCTGCCAACCCATACACATCCCTTTGGGGAATAAAAAAAATTTATTTTAAAAATGTTTTCTTTGCAGACTGTGTTAAATTTTAAAGAAAAATATGAATGCACAATATTATTAAAAAGAAAGAATGCAACCAGTATATAATAAACATAAAATTTATTCTATTAGCTGCATAACCAGTATATGTAGTAGCATATATGCATTTCAAAATTATTAAAATATAAAAGATAACAGTATATCAATAAACTAAATAAATCATTTTGAGTATACCTAGTTGAGGAGATGGAAGAGGGTTTTGACAAAACCCATTTTTTATTGATCCTTCATTTTCTGAATTCTTCTTTTTGTTGCATGATTGAGCATATATACATAAGTATATATGTGTGTATATACACACATGTATACTGATGTGTATATATGAACTTGTTTCCTTTTCTCCATTTCTTCACCTAACTAAACTTGCTCACACAAAATGAATAATTAGGATTAGTTTGGAGTTTTATATTTTAGCCCAACCCTAATTTCAAATTAGGGTTAGGGCTGGCCCTTTGACTCCTTTACTTTTAATTTGAATTTTATTAAGTTCTATTTTAGAATTTAAATCCCTGATTATTATTTATTAATGACTGTTGACTTTTGTGAGTCACTTTATTTTAAATTTTGAATTAATTATTATTTTATTAGAATCTACATTAGACATTTTAATTATTATGTGGAAATTAAATATTTTATTATTGGTTGCCTCTTTTGATTTATTTTGATAATGATGATATATTATTAAATTGCCCTTTAACCTTTAATGCAATTCTTGGAGATTGTTTAATTATGATTTTAAAATCTTATGGAAATTTCAATTAGAATATTATTTTAATGTGTTTTATTAATTAATATATATCTATCTAATATCATTTTAATGATTTTAATGGTATATTCCAAGAGAAAATATTTAATTGTCCTAGGTTGGGACTTAGATAATTCTTTTTCCTCTTAGCTTAAACATTAATATTTTATTATTAATAATTTATAATGGTTAATTTAACCTTTAAATTTAAATTTTATTCATTTAAATAAACTATGGCAAGCATTATGTTTTGAATTAAAGTATTATATCTTAATTAAATTATTGGAACTTTATTATCATTAAGTGGGTTATTTAAATTGTTAATCTAAGTTTTGCATAGGGTTATTGCTATGGCCTTATTTTATTATTTTATTGAACCCTTGTGAATCCTACCCTAGCTAGTGATCCGGTTCACATTTGGAACCATTAGGGTTACTATCACCTTACGATTTAATTATTTAATTAATTAAACCTTTTTGGATGAATTAACTCAACCTTTGATCTTATATTAATTAACCAATTTAATTTACCCCCCTTTACTGATCATTCTTTTATTTAACGCTTTGTTTTTAATCCTGTTAGGATTTCTTAGAGGCCTAGTTAGGTTTTTCGAGCTATCTAATGTAGTTTACGATCAAGGGACGTTGACAAGCTAGCACTTGTCATGATACCCCTTGCGTGTTTATTTGCGTTGTGTAAGCGTTACATTCTTGTTAGTGTACCTTAGTATGTCCTCCTAGTTGACTTTTGTGCTTTAGAAAAAAAAATTGTTGGTGTGTTTTTGTCCTAATTTTGGGCATGACATTTTGTTTTCAGAGCATAGTTTCAACACTTGGGACCTTAAACCATTATGTTTCCCTTTTTATATTTGAACTTGTAGGATGCCTCCATGAGTGTGACAAGCACGCAGATGTGGGAAGGCATTAGATATGCTTCTCGGCATATGAGGAGGTGGAGCAAGGAGTTGAGGATACTAGGAGGAAATTGAGATTTCCCTTTTCTAAATACCACCCAACCCTGAACCAGAATATAGTAACTGCCCTTAGAGGTAGGTACTTGACTGAGCCCATGCTCATACACCAAGATCTCAATGATATGTGGCCTCATGCATATAGTATTGGAAGCTTGTAGTTGACTTGTAGCTTGGGTGCCCTTGTGTAGTATCTTGAGGATTTTGAGTAGACTTAACCCAAGTAACTTGTGGTTTAGGAAGGAGGGCTTCCTAGGATGTTTTGTAATTGTCTTTAGATTGAGTGCTTAGCAACCCTTTTGTGGTCTGTAGTGTAGATGGTTTGGTGACTATGGTAGTGATGCCACTAGGCATGGCATGATGGCTTGTGTACTATGTTTGTTGAGTCCTTTGTTGCTCTTGGTAGCCCTGTAGCAGTTCACTTGCTAGTATGACCATGAGTGGTTAGAATGAGGGATTGGTGTCCATGCTTGGTATGGGAACCTGTTAACTTCCTACTTGTAGACTGTGATGCTTTTTTGTTTTTATCATTATGGCGCCATGAGAATATGATGAGCTTGTTGTGTTGGGCCTTTGGGGTAATGGCTCAAGAATGAGAAAAGGAAAATCTTTGGTAATGGCCCGTTCATGGTTGACATGATCTATAGAGGAAGGGTGTATTTTTGTGGGAGTGATATATTATCGAGTTATTCCTTGTTGTGGAACCATGGGTATTGAGTATTATGATCTTATGAACTATACTTTTATCTTGCCACTTGTGAAACGACGCCTCTTGTCTTGTGAAGTCAAATTTATCTATCATTGTGTAGTGAGGAGATTTCTACCACACCTTTGAACGATGTCTTATTGTAGAAGCCTTTTTCAGGTTCGTAGCATAACTTGTGTGTACCCTAGCTATGGGAAGAACCTTTGTGGGAGTTCCAAATATTTTTTAGGAGCACAAAGAGAATCCCCCCTCCCCTTGAGAGTTCAAGGTTCATGTTACAAATTTGAGTAGTTCTCTCTACATATGATGTGAGGTGGTTTGAAAACTCTCTTCTTAGTGATTTTACTTCATTAAAGGTTACTGCAACAAAGGGAAAGATGAAAATATAAGGACAAGGATATGGTTGTAGCTACTAGAATTTTGGTAATGCTTGTATCTGTGAATCGTATGTGGTGGAAATGTTCTCTAAGGTTGCTATGAAGTGGCGCTCTTAGTGTCTTGTGGTGATTTCTCCCTCTTACATGACTGCTTTTAGTTGCAATGTTTTATGAATTACTCTTTGATTTATTTTTATTCCTTTTGTTTTGTTTGTCTTTTGCGGAGGAACTTTTCTCATGTTTTTGATTAAGGAAAACAAGTTTTGAAGGATTCATGAAACCCTTTACACATCAAAATATATTCAATGAAGCCCGAAAAAAAGATACAACAAACCAAAGGTGAAACAGGTCATCAACCAAAATAAGGTGACCAAGGTGGCCTCACAAATAACACAGTACATTTCTGCCCCCTCATCAAGGGTTTTACAATAGGCTCCCTCAACCTGGACCAAGCAAAAAACCAAGAGCCCAGAAACTTCCCACGGACAACAAAAATAAATCCTTCTCACATAGGTCTAGCCGTCCGTGAAGAAAAGCCCAAGAAATGTCACTTCTTCCCCTTCTGGGAATGAAGGGACATATCAAAAGATGGCTGAAGAGTAGGTTTTTTCTTTTTTCCTTTCATAGAAGTCCACCCATCTTCTGCTTTCTTAGCCATATCCTGCCAAGAAAGTGAATCAAGAACCGAAGCACCCTCAAACGGAGAGACACCAGACAGTCCCAAGATGGGGCCTGAAGAAACCAATGGAGAGACATCATTAGCGACCAAACTGGAGTGATCCAGCGGAGCTAGATTAGAAAGAGGAACAAAGGTCTCGCAACCAACAAAACCCTAGACAACAGAGTCCGAATAGTGAGGAGCACCCGGGGGAGAGCCAACCACAGCCACTGGAGGCATAGAGGCTTCTGTAGTCTCCTGCGAAGAAGAAATGACCTTAGAGAACATTTCTGTAGTCTCATGTTGTGTGGGATAGCATATTTTGGTTATTTCTTTTGCTTGGAAATATTCACCAAATCTATCTTTCTATGACTTATAACACATTCTTTTTGTTGTTGAATTGAGCTCATTTTTAAATTTACTATTGGAATTAATGGATATCCGATTAGGATTTACATTTCTTTTGGTTCTTGGTGACTATTCTAATTTTTTTTTACTTGCTGGCTAGTCTTGTGTTTGTGACTCTACCTAGTTTATTGTGGATCATTGACAATACATATAAAGAGGGAACACCAGGAAGGACATACTGTATTGCACCTTTGTAATGATTAAGATGTGGTGCAGGTCAGTAACGAAGTGGGTACATGCTAAGATTAGTTGTTGTCTAGGAGCATAGATCAAAATTTTCCCTTTTGTGGGAGATTCTACCTACATTGAAACCATTATTTTTAAAACTAGACTACGAAAGTGAGGGCTATAGTTGGTTTGTAACATTAATCAAATGGTTGGAGGTTAGCATACCTCATTTGGAAATAAATTCAATCAGTGAAGAAATGCCACTTGGGTTTAAGTCCTTTCATGGCTTATGTGATAACGTATGAACCCTTCTTTTCCACATTGGAACCAACATGTATGCTTAATTGAAACCCTCCTTGATCCCATGATGTTTTTTGGAAACCAAGAGAGTTTCCCCTTCTTAGCATGGTTTTGGTGGATTGTTAAGTGCGACTTAGACCACTCTAGAGTTTCGATCCATGTGGTGGGTCTTGATGGCCCTAAAATTTGGTGGTGTTTACACCCTTTTGGTTATGTTTTAGTCATGCTATCTTATCAACTAAGTTGTTCCCTCTTGGGGGAAAATCTGTGTTATTAAATGGGGTCTACTAGAGGATGACTTGATTTGAGGTATCCCTAGGCTTGGCTAGAAGGTAACAGATTCTTAGGCTTATCTTATCATCTAGAGTTTGGGGTTTGAGGATGAGTGTATGAGATCATTCCCCTTTTTGAACTCATTTTCCACCTTGTGGTAGGTCTGAGATACTGTGGGGTAAGTAATCCTATTCCTGAAGGTTTATTGACTACTCTTCATCATGGAAACATAATGATCCTTCTCTTGGAATTTTCAAGGTACTCTATCTATTCCTATAATGGAAGGGGTGCATTAATGGGCCTCTATTTTTGGGAGGGCTCTTGCTTGCGTGTGGAAATCCTTTGAGATGTGCCCTTGGTACACTTGTGTAGGATGTAGCATTCCTTTTAAGAGTGCAATGTTGGTAAAAGGAATTTGTTCCTTATTTTTGAGTTGATAACTTGAAGCTCTTGGAGTCTCAACCTTAAGGATATCTTGGGGAGCAATGTTAGATTTTGGGTGCCTCATGGTGAAGTATTGGCGGTGGAGTTACACCATTTATGGTGAAGGCGATGCCTAGATGAGCTCTCCTTTTTGAGTTGGACCCATGATTGAGGGACTTTGAGAGATTTGTCGATGCTCTCTTTTATAGGATGGATCCATTCTGCAATTGTCAAACCAATTGGCCAAAAAATGTTATGATGGGAGGTTTGGTAACTATTCTTGTTTCTAGGATAGTTGGACCCTGCACATGTAGCATTTCACTTAGCTTGACTTGTCAGCTTCCAAGAGTAATCCTAGTCCTTGGGGGGAATGATGTAGTGCCTCCCTCATTTTCCTCTTAGCACAAACATACTGATGGTGTGGTTTCAAACTTCACACTTGTTGAGTATGATCATGTTGTTCCCATGTGGGCATGAACCACTAGGAGGATCTGATTCTTAAGAATATTTTTGATGCAATGTGTTAAGTGGAGACATTGGGTGTGGTCTAGGATCATATTCTGGTGATCCTTAGAGATATCAATGAGTTCATCTTGAGATGCAATGACTTTTCTCCGTATTATGTTTTATGATGGCATCGCGAGATGTACCTAGTTCATCTTTGTCTTGTCCTAATCTGGAGGTTATCTTTGGGGTTATGATGGGTTATTGAGGGACCCTACCCCGGTCTGGTCATAACATTTCATATATCTGCATTATAGAATCAATATTTAGATACGCTATGTTGATGCATTATGGATTTATATTTTGATGGATTGAGGTTTGACCACACTATTTGGTGATGTATCCTTTTTCACGTTTCTTATGTACCCATGTCAAAATTTATAGGATGCACTATGTTTACTTAAGGGCTAAATGAATTAAACTAAACTTCTTAATAGAGAAATTGAGTGCGTGTTTTGAGGGATTTGTATGGGAATCAAGAAATTTAAATTATAATCAGATGAGATGTAAATTCTAATGAAGTTAAATGATTTTTTTTCTTGTGTAAGTAATTTCTAATAGAAAATACAGTTGGAGAGGTGTGTAGAGTCATGAATTGAGTAGGTAGAAATATACACTTAAGAATATTGAAATGTTACTATAGGATATTTATTCTTACATAAATGACCATTTGAATTTATATCAGGTTGAGATGTGAAATTTATTGAAAGTTGATTGTTAGGTCCCAATGTTAAGAAGGAAATTCTGAGTATTACGCTTTGATGTTATATTGATGCAAGTAATGTAAATCAAGTAGATTTTTGAAATCAATTTAAATGTTAAATATTGTCTTGATTATGTAAAGGTTTTGGGATGCTTGTTATTATTGTATTTCAAGAGATGTTGTGATGAAGGAAATTAATAATGGATAAGTCAAAATTATAGTATGTTGTCAAAATTGCAAAGTTGATTATATGGTGTATATTATGTGACCATTAATGTTGCATTTTTATTTATATGTTATAGTTTCTTTCTTGAACTACTGATACTTTGATCTAATGTGCATGAAATTGACCATGGAAATTAAAATAAGAGATCAAAGATGGATGTATGGGAAAATTATGTTAAGCCAAGGTTAACTCCAAGGGGAGAAATAACCTCATTGTTATGTGATAATGTTGTAAAAGTAATGTTTGAATGTATTATTATTATTGTGTTTATTTTAGTTTAAGCTTATGTCTACTTGGCATGCCATGTGTGTAGTAATGTGTTGTGACTTTATGTGGTGTCAATTGACACTTGTGTATGTGAGTTGGCGTGGCCAAGTAATTGGTTATTGGTTATTTTTCACTTTTGAGTCACCTTGTAGAATCTCAAGGTTAGGTATCTTGGTTGTTGATCCATGTGAGGGAATCTTATTTTAGATTTTCATAGGTAAACTTTTAGTGGACTTTTGAGGGGTTAAATGCAACACTAGAGGTTAGTTAAGGTTAAAATAAGATAACTTCATAGGTTCACTTTGGGTTGGGGGTCAAATTTTGACTAGTAGGATGATTTTATCCCATTTTTCCTCTTCTAAAAATGTCTTTTTAGAAAGTGATGAATTTGGGGATGTGTGTCATGTCTTCTTCTCTTTCAAATTTGAAATTTCCTCTTGTTGGAGAGAGAGGACCCTTGGATAGTGTGTCTAATCATCTTTGAGATTAGGTAGGATGTTAGGTAGAGTTTTTTGTTTTGTGGGTTGGAGAGGAATTTGGTAGGTTAATTGCCCACTCTCCGATTTTTGGAGACTTCTAGTGGACTTAGTAGGTTTTTGGTGGACTTAGCAAAGGAAGGAAAGACTTGTTGGAAGAAAGCTCTACTCAAAATTCATTACAATAGCTTGGAGAAAGGTTGGTGCTCCTATCATGGAATGCTTATTTTTACTTCATGTTTTTATGTGTAAATTTTGTGAAGTTTAGTAGATAAATTTGCGAAGTTTTTCCAAGCTTGTTTTCAAAGCTTCATGTTATGTCTTTTTGCTAGCTTTGTCTTTGTTTTTTTCTTGTCTTTGTTGGGGTGTGCAAGGCTAGAATCACCCTTGGGAGGGAAGAGAGCCTTGGGGGAGAAGGGTATAGTTGGGAATGCCCAAATAGTGTAGAGTCCTTCCACATAGAAGAAAGGGATATGACATGGATGTATGGTCTCCATGTTGCCATCATGTTCTACTACACATTTGGGAGCCATAAGAGGATTTTATTTTGTATGAGAAATGGAAGAAATGGTAGTTTTGTGATAGCCTTGTGAAGGCATTATTATTTTATGGTTGAGAGCCTTGTTGAAGGCATTGTTCTTTTTATGGCTTCTCCTATTTTAGGTTCATTTCCACCTTCACCCCTTTTATGGGTCCAAGGTGATCCATTGTGAAATCTATGGGAAAAAATTTTTTTATGTAAGTTTTTATTTGCTGGTTTTTGTATGTTTAATGTGTGTTTTGTGAGTGAGTGTAACCCCATCCATCTTTTTTTTTCCCAAGCTTGAGGGTGGCCATGAAATGACCTAGGTTGGGAGGTGAGCCTTCATGGTCAAAGATTGTTTATTTGCAAGTTTTTTTGTGGAAGAGGTTGCTATTTTTTTGAAGGAAAAAAAATGAAATATGCCTTTATTTTATTACTTATGTTGCATATTTTTGTTTTGTATAATGGCTAAATGCCTTATATAAGAATGCTAGAAAAATAAATGCTAGATGTAAATGCTTATGATGCATGTTTCATGCTTGTAAAAGTATTTGTAAAAGGATTGTTAGAATCTTCTTCTATTTGCTATGTACTTAGAAAGAGAAATGAGAAAAGAAAATGTTTTCCAATGCTATCTAAAAAACAAATGTTATTATAGTTTTGACTTCCTCTCTTTGCAAAAGAAAATTTAAATCTTTCATATATTAGAAGAATGCTTTATTCCAAAGGGTTAGACTATATTAGTTCATCTATGTTTTTTATTTAAATATGTATGGTTGAAATATGTAGTTGGCTGGCACAACCTCCGCATCCCATGGGGTGTAGTTGGCTTGCCCATCGTAGACCTTGCGAGTTGCGAGCGACAATGGTCGTCGGCCCATACACACCACCTTGGGGCATAAAAAAAAAATAAATTTAAAAATTGTTTTTTTGTAGATTGTGTTAAATTTTAAGAAAAATATCAATGCACAATATTATTAAAAAGAAAGAATGCTGACAATATATAATAAACAAAAAATTAATTCTCTCAGCTTCATAACTAGTATATGCAGTAGCATATATGCATTTCAGAATTATTAAAATATAAAAGATAACAATATATCAATAAACTAAATAAATCAATTTGAGTATACCTAGTTGAGGAGATGGAAGAGGGTTTTGACAAAACCCTTTTTTATTGATCCTTCATTTTATGAATTCTTCTTCTTACTGCATGATAGAGCATATATACATAAATATATATGTGTGTATATACACACCCTTGGTCTGTATATACACACATGTATACTCATGTGTATATATGAACTTGTTTCTTTTTCTCCATTTGTTCACCCGACCAAACCTGCACACACAAAATGAAGAATTAGGGTTAGTTTGGAGTTTTATATTTTAGCCCAACCCTAATTTTGAATTAGGGTTAGGGCTGGCCCTTTGACTCCTTTACTTTTAATTTGAATTTTGTTAAGTTCTATTTTAGAATTTAAGTCCCTAATTATTTTTAATTAATGACTGTTGATTTTTGTGAGTCACTTTATTTTAAATTTTGAAATAATTATTATTTTTATTGGAATCTGCATTAGACATTTTAATTATTATGTTGGAATTAAATATTTTATTATTGGTGTCTCTTTTGATTTATTTTGATAGTGATGATACATTATTAAATTGTCCTTTAATCTTTAATGCGATTCTTGGAGATTGTTTAATTATGATTTTAAAATCTTATGGAAATTTCAATTAGAATATTATTTTAATTTTATTTTAATGTTTGTGTTATTAATTAATATATATCTATCTAATATCATTTTAATGATTTTAATGGTATATTCTAAGGGAAACTATTTAATTGTCCTAGGTTGGGACTTAAATAATTCTTTTTCCCCTTAGCTTAAACATTAATATTTTATTATTAATAATTTATAATGGTTAATTTAACCTTTAACTTCAAATTTTATTCATTTGAATAAACTATGGTAATCACTATGTTTTGAATTAAAGCATTATATCTTAATTAAATTATTGAAACTTTATTATCATTAAGTGGGTTATTCAAATTGTTAATCTAAGTTTCACATAGGGTTATTGTTATGGCCTTATTTTATTAGTTTATTGAACCCTTGTGAATCCTACCCTAGGTAGTGATCCAGTTCACGTTTGGAACCGTTAGGGTTACTATCGCCTTACAATTTAATTATTTAATTAATTAAATTTTTTTGGATGAATTAACTCAACCTTTGATCTTATATTAATTATCCAATTTAATTTACCCCCTTTTATTAGTTATTCTTTTATTTAACACTTTGTTTTTAACCATGTTAGGATTTTTTAGAGGCTTAGTTAGGTTTTTTGAGCTATCTAAAGTAGTTTATGATCAAGGGACGTTGACAAGCCAGCACTTGTCATGATACCCCTCGCATGTTAACTTTTGTTGTGTAATATTTATTTTCTTATTAGTGTACCTTAGTATGTCCTCCTAGTTGACTTTTGTGCTTTAGAAAAAAAAAATGAAATTTGTTGGTGTGTTTTTGTCCTAATTTTGGGCATGACAGTTTCACACACAATGTAGTATAATTTAAAATTATGATTTTCATGACATGATGGTTGCATTTTGAATGACTTGATGATGTTTATGCTTATCATTATTATATTGTTTCAATTAGTTTGAAAAGAAATTAAATCTGCATTAAGTTGGAATCACTCTCCAATCTTGATGTGGTAGATTAGTTATTTAATTCCACACGGCCACATTTTGGTCCACCATCTTGGTGCACATGCCCATTGCTTCTTTAAAAGCATGAGTTATTTCCTTTTACTTTTGTATTGGTCAAAGTAACTACAACTTGTTGCTACTCATCTAGTTGATAGGACCATTAAACATAATAAAGACATAACCATTTGTAGATCTTCTACAATAATTATCACCTACCCAATCATAACCCACATATCAATAGATACTAATAGAATGTCATGGTCTTATAAGATAACAATGATAGCATAATAAATAGTCATAAGTACTCTAAGAAGTATTTAAATACTCATAACAACATCTCCATGTAGCTATTTAGGATTAGTCATGAGTCAACTAAGGACTCCCATTGCTTGGGAAATGCCTGGTCTTGTATAAGACCATATCATACATAAATTTACTAATATAACAATAGCATAAGGAACTCTCATCATGTCCTTTAATTTAGTAGGATATTTAAGACAATCTAAAATAGATAACTTTGTGCCTAACACAATATGGGTACACAATAGTTTTCAATCTACCATCTAAAATATCTCCAACATAGTATTCGTATAATTTATCTAGCTTACCCAGATTTTAATGTTTTCTCATCTTTTCTAATTTCCATCCCAAAGATATACTTGAATGCCCCTAAATCTTTCAGTTCAAACTACAATGAAATCTAATACTTCAAATTAGAGATCATAATTTTACCATTCCACATAAATAACATATCATCAACATATAATGCAATAATGAAAATGCAATAATCTCCTACTTGTAGTAAACACAATGATTTGATTTTAGACTCAAAATTCTCAAACTCAATGAAAAGGCATCAAATTTATAGTACCACATGTAATACCCCAAAAATGGGCTATAAGTTCATTAACCTCCTACATTTACAATTCGAACGAAATCAACATCAAAGTCCTAACCTAAGGCACATCTAAACATCATCGAATCATAATTGATTATCTTAAATTCTGCATCGGGGAATATTCCTAGTAATATTCCTAATCATCATAATTATCTTTAATTTTATAATTATTTGGCAATAAATCACAGTTATCCTAAAATTTGATTAATTAAATATTTTGCATATTTAATTAATTAGATTTAATATCTTGCCACTTAATTGTTTAATTAAATTTAATTCTATCTATTATTAATTATATTATTTAATTTTGACAATAAATCAAAATTCCTATCTTTAATTGATTAAATTCTTATTTAATTAATTAAAGCATGTTGTCATTATTTAATAATATAATTTTTAATAAAAGTTTGGTAAAATAGTTAATTAACCCATAAATTAATTGTTTTATTTCAAAAAGTAGTTAAGTTGAGAATAAATCACTTTATTTATTTATTAAATCATAATTATCCATGTGCACATTCAAGGACCAGTTAAACTCAAAATTGGAAAATCAATGCAAGTTGTTAGCTTTTTGAAACTCAACATCTTTTTGAGTTTTAAAGTTGATCTAAACTTCTAATTCAAGTTAAACTGTGCTTTTGCATGATTTTTGTGACTTAATTATTTGTTATTTAAAAATAACTAAAAAATCAACCTGAGTTATTTGAGTGATTTATGGCTTTCTTCCATGCACCTCCAAAGCCTTGGATTTCTATAAAAACCAAGGCTCAGCTCTTCATAATTCATCTCTCATATCTCTCAAATTTGCATCCAAGCATCTCATATTTTTGCATAATCATGTTGGAGAATTGGAATTGGGAGAATCAAAGCTTATTGCGAATCAAGGCTATTGTGAGATCAATTTATTTTTTTTTACATTCATTTAGATTCTTTTTCATATCATTGTTAGATCATTTTAGCATATCAATTTCCATATTAGCATAGATTCATATCAGTTTTTATCATTCTTATTGCATAGAAATACCAAAAAATAATAGCTTAATTGTATTCAATTTCATATCCATCTTTTGCATTCAAATCCTTCATTTAGGTGTCGTCTAGGTCACTGATCTCGATAACAATCTGACAACATTAATCTCGCACCTACTAGAAGGCAGCAAATCACTTGGTTAAATTAGATTTCAATTTTGCAGGATTTGATTATAGCTAACCTCTAATGTTTTACTGAAGTGTTGTCTATAGATCAGGTACAATTTTCACACACACATTTCTGGCGCCCACCGTGGGACAACCCACCTTTGCATGCTAGTTTTGATTTTTTTTGGGAGCTAAAACCTCAAAGTTTCAAAGATTTAATTTTATCTCTCAAAAAGCTTGGAGTTTTGCTCTGAAATTTTTTTTCAAGTTGGAAACATATCAAGGAAGCTACAGTAAAAAATTTAGAATTTTTTGAGATGTTTTGAATTTTTAATAATTTTTTCTTGAAATTCCAAAAAAAAATTAACATCTGACACAAATCAGCATATTTTTAGAAAATTTTTATATTTTCAGAAATCTCTTTAAATTCTACATGGGGTCCATTCTTTGTGTTTTAAATTTGGACATGATATATTAGCTCAAATAGTCAATTTACAAAAATTGGTCTGTTTTGATAAAACAGGTCTCTAGGGCACAAATGAAGAGATTTTTCTAAAATTTTTGCATTTTTGGAAAGCTCTCTATTTTTTAGTAGGGGTTTCTATTCTGAATTTCTATTTTTTTGGCCAAAATCATATCAAAAAAATTAGATCTTGTTGACTAGGTCAAATGCAGCAAAAAAAAAAAAAGTTTTGTGATGGGTATGCACTTATTTTTTTTACATGGTTCAATGAATGATATGAGTTGTCATTTGGGTTAATTGCTGGTTATTATTACTGATAATAATTGATTTTTAGAGCTAACCCTATGGTTTTCATAAGTTGAATATATTTTGCATATCTTGTTTGCTTGTTTGCTTGTTGGAGAGTTCGTCACTTGCTTGCATGGAAAAGCTCAACAAGAATTGCTAAAAATCAAGTAAAATATACTAAGCGCATTACGAGGATCCTAGCTATTCTCCTTCATCTAATAATATTTTGATTTGGGACTTAAAATAAATCTCTTATGTGTTAAGCTTGTGTGCATCTTTTCACGCTTTTGATCTATTCCTACACACTTGCATAATTGATACTAGGTTGTGAACCCTTAAGGATTCATTAAGTAGTCTTAGAATACTTGTGATTGATCTTGATTGCTATCTTGGGTTATTGGACTCGCTAATCCGCCGGCTCCTCATTTCCGCCCTGTCGTTGCAATCTCAGCGCCATAAAGGGGAGGGGTCAACAGGACAGAAGCGTTAAGTGTTCCACTTGGCAACCCTTTTGTGCTTTTAGGAACTCACTTGTTTTTTAAGTTGGGGACTCATTTTTAGCTTGTGTGAGGTGTTAAGTGTTCCACCTTGTGGTCTCATCTCATATTCTCTTTAAGCGTTAAGTGTTCCTCTTTCTACTTTTTGGGTACTTTTGGTAGATTTGCTTTCGGGAATATATCTATGCTCACATAGTAATTAGGCCCTATGAACACTATTCGTGATTCTTGAGAGATTGGATTCCTAGCGAAATCTTTCTTGACGACAGAATCCTTGTAGGTAGGGAGGATACTTAGTGCATTTCACATTCAACTTGGTTAGTGTGTCTTCTCTTATTGATCGATACATTCTCTCCCAGGAGAGGTTGATAGATCACGTGAAATTGACATCATGAGCTTTGGTGAATCAAAATTGGTTAGTACGCCTTCTCTTATTGATTGATACATTCTCTCCCCAGAGAGGTTGATAGATCATGTGGAGTTGGCATCATAGACCTTGGTGAAGCAAAACTTTATCTTAGTGTGTCGGATTAATCTGCTTGCTTTGTTTGGGTTAAAAGTGAAAAGGTGTCAAAAACCTTGGATCTGGAGCCAAGTCCCCTTGTGGTATACTATTGTGAGTCATCTTTAGAGAGGGTTAATCGTAGCGGACAATCCCTTCACAGGGCAAACTGCGTTGACGGAACCTCAAGCGGTAATAGCCATTTTCACCATGGTAGTGACAACTGCTATATAAATGTCCTTGTGGAAGAAATCTCCACAGGTATGGTTCATTGTTGGGTTGTCAGATCTCCCTAGCAGCTCTTGAAGATTAAGTTCTCAGACTGTGTCAAAACCCTGGTGCGCCGGGATTGGAGTTCACCCCTTTGGATCATAAAAGTTGCAGAGTCAAACCATTACTAAAAACCCTAGAGAGGCCAAATTTTTATTTTATAGGGTATATGTGCGTTATTGCAAAACATTTTGGAACATACACAATTAGCACTTCTAAGGATTAGAACGAATAAGTCACTCAATTTTTCATGCACAAGGTTGCTTTTTCCCTTGTTCATTGTTTTCAGACATGCTTGAAATCATGTGCTTGCTATTTTGCATGCTTGTTTATCTATCTGGTTATTGAAAATAGACAAATCTATTACAATCCTCAAATCTGGACATTGAAATTTGCAAACAATTCAAATCTAAAAACTCAAAATTTGCAAAATCTAAAGTAAAATCCTTTTCTGGAGTCAAAAGTCATCTCAGGAGGTCAGAAAGTCATACGAGTTTCTATCAAGTGTTGTTTCATTACTACCCAACTGTCGTATGGTAAGGAATCTAGTGTTGTACGATTCTTTCTGTCAGTCAAATTCAAAAATTCAAATCCTACTAGCAACTTTCGTATGAGATTTTCAACTGTTGTTTCATAGCATACCCACTATCGTACAAGTCTACAGAGTGACGTTTGGGAAATTTTTGAAAGTTATCAAAAAAATTGTCAGAATTGCTAGATGTTTAGCTCTTTCAGCCTAGTTTTAAAATCTGTCGAATGGATCATTGTGTCAGGAATAGAGCAGTAGCTATTAAGAGTCCAATCATTTTCTTAAAGTGGCCTTTTGAATCTGATTCAGCCTTTTGTCTAATCGATTTGAGTCTTTATCATCTCATGTCAAAACCTTGTCATAACTATCAATCTTCAATTAATCAATCATCAAAATGACTAAGTATTGTGATATCTTGTCCGCTATCTTTTGGGAACCTACCCATACATCCAGGGCACAGTATCCTTCATCCACATCTAATCAAATCTTCAAATCAATCAAACCTTGACAAGATTGCGTCATCTGATCATCTTGATTCAATTCATTCTTCAGTTATCTGAATCTTATTCTTTTGTTTCACTCAAAGTTGATGGTGGAGACTAGAGCTTCCTCTCACAAGAAATCTATCACCACTACCCAAAATCTGACTCTTGAGCAACTCATCAATTTTGGTCTTTACGAGGACGACGGTCTTGGCAACTATCGATTAAAATTTGGTTACATACCCCCTCCATCAACTCATGGAGGTACTCAACATATCCCTCATCAATCTAATCCAAGGAGTCCAGAAACTCCTACCATGTCTCAAGTAGGGACAAATTTTGGCTCTCAAAGAGCTCAATCTCAACATGGTGTAGATCAGGAACCCACACCTGAAGAAATTGCTCACTACCAAAAGGACGATGAATTTAACAAGATGATGAGACATTTCTTGAAAGAAAATAGAGAAGCATACTTTTTACAACTAGCTCATCAAGGAGCTAAACTTCCTCCCAACTTTAATGTTGAAAACATCATTACACATGAGGAAGAGAATCCACTCATAGCTATGACAAAACAAATGCATGCTATACAAGTTGAACTTCACAATCTCAAGAAAGAGAAGGAACCTAAAGAGTTCTCCATGGAGGCTCTATGTCCTTTTCCATTTGACAAAGACTTGTACATGCCACCCTTTCCAAAAAGAGTGGAGATGCCGAAGTATGATAAGTATGATGGACACTCTGATCCTCAAGATCATGTCAGAGAGTTCTGTACGCAATCCATGGAATTCATGCATGAACTGACCTATCTGATGCATCTTTTTCCTAGATCCCTGGGCGGAGCATCCATTCAGTGGTTTTCAAGATCGCCTCCTACGATCAAAACATTTGAGGAATTGATTAAATTGTTTTATCAACAATATTCCTACAATATTCAGCATTCGGTCACCATGATTGATATTTGTAATCTCAAGCAATATCCAGGAGAATCATTCCTAACTTTCCTCAAGAGGTGGTGAAAGAAGTTCTCTCTCTATGCTAGACCAATTCCCGAAATGGAGAAACTTGAAATATTTATCAATAACCTTGTTCCAGAGCTCAATTATGCCTTACAAATGCAAGATCATGCATCTTTTGACAAAATGGTGGATAACGCTATCAAAATAAAAAAATGTGCTTGTAAAAAAAGGGGAAATCACACTCCAAAAAGACAAGTACGAATCTGGATCCAGTTCCAAAGACAAGAACAAAAATTGGAACAAGAATAAAGGCATCATCATAGATGGCATTGTTGACACTATCCATGCCCCATCAAAGGCACCAGCCTACAATCTCACTCTTGGCACTCAAGCCATTAAAGCTTCTGAGAAAAAGTCTTCTCAACCATCTCAAAGGAAGCCAAAATTCAAAAAATGGGATAAACATAAAAAATTTACTCCTCTAGGAGAGTCTTTAGAATCAGATATGAAAACTCTACTAGCTAATAACATCATCTCTTTACCACCAATCTGACCGAATGCTCAAGACCCCAAACCGATATGGTGGAAGGATAATGAATTCTGTGATTTCCATCGGAGTAAAGGTCACAAAACTAGTAGTTGCTACCACTTGAAGCATACCATTCAAGATCTAATTGATAATGGAGACATCACAATTGACAATCCCATGAGCAATAACGATCATACAGCATTCATAGAACCATTTCCGAAACATGGTCAAAAGGTTACAACTTCTCAGCCTAATATGGGGGCAAAAGTCAACTATGCCTACCCTAGAAATAACACTGTCATCAATATGGTTGAACCATGTCTCTCTGAAAGTTGCAATGTCATCACAATCGTACGAAGGGATAGAGATCATTCCTTAGCTAATGTAGTTACTTGATCACAAGCTCAAACACATCTGAATGGACAAATCCCGAATTCATCAAATGTCCCAAAGGTGCCCTTCAATCTTTCATCGGCTTCTAAACAGAAGGCTGCTTCCAAATCTTCCAATCCAAAGGATATAAGGCCTATGTCTTATAGCATTGTTCAACAACTCTAGCACACTAATGCAAAAATCTCCATGTTTGAGTTGCTTCAAATATCTCCAGCTCATAGAGCCATTCTTGATAAAGCTTTTCTCGGTTCCAATGTTCCTGATGACCTTGATTTAGACAGGTTCCAGACTATGGTTGGACATCTTACATCTCTGAAATATATCTCCTTTTCAGAGGAAGATGACAACTCCTTGAGTCACCCACATAATCAGCCTTTGCATATAGAAGTCTTGATCCAGAACCATAGAGTCAAATGTGTGTTGATAGATGGGGGTGCTGGCCTAAACATTTGTTCTTACAGCT
Source organism: Chamaecyparis obtusa (assembly GCA_027943335.1). Taxonomy (NCBI): domain Eukaryota; kingdom Viridiplantae; phylum Streptophyta; class Pinopsida; order Cupressales; family Cupressaceae; genus Chamaecyparis; species Chamaecyparis obtusa. The sequence goes on from BSBK01006804.1 coordinate 74,507, forward strand.
TGATCACACAATTGGGATTTTCAGAATTGGCTATTGATCCTAGAAAGAAAATAACTATCAAGGCCTATGATGAACAAGAAAGATCTTCTAAAGGCACCATTATCTTACCTATCAGAGTGGGTCCAGTTATCAAAGATACCATTTGTCAAGTGCTTGATCTACCTTTGGCCTACAACGTCCTTCTAGGGAGACCATGGATACATGAAATGCAAGCCATTCCTTCTACATACCATCAATGTTTGAAGTTTCCTTATGAAGGAGTCAAGGTTACTATCCCAGCAGATCTGAATACAACTTGCAACACCTTGAAGGAAAGTGTCGATAAGCTTGTACCTAATAACAGAGAATCTCCCATAGAGCCAACTAAAGAAGCATCCACATCTAAAATGGAAGATCTTTCCAAAGAGGTTAATATCAAAGAAAATAGTATGGGAGAATACACTATCAAGCCAGTCTTATCTTTGACATCTCTCCCTATCTCGCCTAAGTCTTATGGGAAATCTTTGAAACAATCCAAGCCCAAACCTCAGGAACCTCTTGAGGCATATAAAAACAATTTTGTAGCAGAACAAGTATCCAAGCAAGAATTTGAACAGAATGAAGTTGTGCTATCATGGCTATACAAAGATGAATCTGATTCTCAAGTTGTTCAAACTGGTAACTCTGCTGTATCCAAACTCCCTTCCAAGTCATGTGGTCCAGGAGGTAAATTAATAGCTAAGATGGGATATTTAGGTCAAGGACCTCTAGGAATCAGAGGAAAAGGTCTTGAGGCACCCCTCCCACATACTGGTAGAGAAAATAAAAATAAAATTGGCTTAGGATTTAAGAAGAAACCCTATCACCTCAAAAGTAATTGCTTGCATGTCATAGAGTAGATCACACCAGGGGAACCTCTTCTTAAGAAAGAAGAAACAGAACCATTCGACAGTGATTCAGATAGTTCAGAACTCATCTCCTATGAAAAATTGCCTAAAGAGATCAAAGACCTTCTTGATGATAAAGATGATCCTATCAAAAGAATTAATGTAGTAGAAACACAAGAACCTACTACCAATCAAGAGATAGTTGCACCACAAGAACTAGCTAATCTCAAAAACAATCAAGAAGAGGGAAGTGGTAGTGATTCTGAGACAGATTCCCATGAGTATGAATTCAAATCAGAATCTGAGGGTAACCCTTCTTGGGGTATTCATCCTGACTTTACTCATGTTCTAAGATTTCCTAGAGATCCTGAATCAGAAGCTGAATCAAATGACTATGAATGGGGAGCCATTCCAAAACCAGATGAGCTTGTCATAGAGAAACATGTTGGTGTTATTCACCAATATGCACCTCAACCCAACGTAAGTCTAGAGTGAAATGATGAACCTATCGAGTCTGATCCACCTATGGCTGAATTGGACTCCCACGATGACATTGAGCCTATTCACGAATTGGATGTCTTAAGTTGTAGTATCACCTTTGAACTCGCGTGTCAGGTTAGGATCAATGATGACAGATCAATATCCATAAACACCATATCCCAAGCCTTTCCTGCTTTGACTATCCAACGCCCTGATCTTATCGACCAAACTTCCACAAACCCAAACCATGGTATTTATACCTTCCCGAATGACTATGCCCTTGCCTACTACCTCAATGCAGTTGAGCCTATGAGTACTTCCATCAGTGAACCGAGCGTCAGCATGACCGAGTCAGACATCAAATATCTTAGTCAGAAAAACATGAGTAAAAAGAAAAAGAAAAAGAGTTCTAAGGGTGAAAACCACTTTGTGGTAGTCTCAGAACCGACAAAAGTAAAAATAAAAGATGTATCCAAAGGTGAAAACCTCTCTGAGGCACCTAAGGATGAGATATTTGATGTCCTTTCAAGTCATTTATAGGACAGGTCTCTAGTTCTAATTGAGCCCACCCAATCCATCAATTTGGGTACAACAGAGGAACCACAATTGGTAAATGTAGCACAATCCTTATCAGAAGAAGAGAAATATAAATTTACTACATTCTTGATAGAAAAAAAGATCAACTTTGGATGGAAGTATTCAGATATGCCAGGGTTGGATCCAAATCTTATCATGCACCATCTATCCATTGCTCCTGGAGTAAAACTGGTCAAGCAAAAATTGAGAAAGATGCATCCTCATCTTGCACTTTTAGTCAAAGCTGAATTAGAGAAACTCCTAAAAGTTTGATTCATCTGTGTCATAGACTATGATGAGTGGATCTCCAACATTGTACCTATTTCTAAACCAGATGGTTCAATCAGAGTGTGCACAGACTTTAGAGATGTGAACAGAGCATGCCCTAATGATGATTTTCCACTGCCTAACATTGATATGATAGTGGACATGACTGTGGGCTATGAGATGTATTCCTTAATGGATGGCTTTTCTGGATACAACCAAATCAAAATTACTCCAGAAGACCAAGAGAAAACTGCTTTCACATGTGCGTGGGGAACCTTCTATTGGAATGTTATGCCATTCGAACTCAAAAATGCTGGAGCTACATATCAAAGAGCAATGACATCTATTTTTCATGATATGATGCATAGAATGATGGAGGACTATGTTGATGATACCTTGGCAAAATCAATGATCAAAACTGAACATCTAACTGACTTGAGCATAATCCTAGACAGAATGGAAAAGTTTAGTCTCCGACTAAATCCTAAGAAGTGTGTTTTTGGTGTCACTTATGGAAAGCTCTTAGGATACATAGTTTCAAAGAAAGGCATTGAAGTTGATCCGGCTAAAGTCAAGGATATAATAGAGATGCAACCTCCCACAAATATCAGTCAAATGAGGATGTTGCAAGGCAGAGTTCAATCTATCAGAAGATTCATATCACAGCTAGCGGACATATCACAGCCTTTTACAAAAACATTACATAAAGGTGTGACCTTTGCATGGAATGAAGAATGTGAGAACAACTTTAACCATATCAAGAAATATCTATCAAATCCGCCTATCTTGATGCCTCCTATTCATGGGAAGCCATTGATCTTGTATGTCTTTGCAACAACCACATCACTGGGGGCATTGCTAGCGCAACATGATGAAGACAAAAAGGAAAGAGCCATTTATTATATAAGCAGAACATTGATGGCGTATGAAAAGAACTATTCTATGATTGAGAAAGCTTGTCTCGCTATGATCTTTGCATCACAAAAATTGAGACACTATATGCTAGCTCATACCACGCATCTAGTAGCAAAAATTGATCCACTGAAATACCTACTAAGCAAGGCTGCCCTCACTGGTAGACTGGCTAAGTGGGTCATTCTTCTAAGTGAATTTGACATTGAATATGTTGAAAGAAAAGCTATAAAAGGTCAAGTTATTGCTGATCAACTAGTAGATGCACCCATGTTTGATGACACACCAATGCAAATGGAATTTCCAGACTCATCTATTATGCACCTATCTTCTAGAGAATGGAAATTATTCTTTGATGGCTCCTATACACATAATGGATCTGGAGTAGGCATATTGTTCCTAACTCCCCAAGGATACTCAATCCCCAAAGCTTTCCGATTAAAGTTTCCTTGCACAAACAATATTGCGGAATATGAAGCCCTTTTGAATGGTATGAAAATAGCAATTGAATGGAGAGTAACATAGCTACACATTCATGGAGACTCTCAACTTGTTATTCATCAAGTCAATGATGTGTACCAAACTAAAGATGAAAAACTCATTCCTTACAAAAGAATGGTCGATGATCTTAAGAAATATTTCATCTCTATCACAATTGAGAAAATTCCTAGAATAGAGAACAAGGCTGCTGATGCAATGGCAACACTATCTACTTTATTACAGCAGCTTGAACATGAGCTATGCTACGAGTTCCTGGTGGAAGCACTCTCTTATCCTGCATATGATTCCCTTAAAACTCACATGATTTGCACTATTGTAGGTCATGATTCATCCCGATATAAAAACCTATTTTCCTATCTCCAAGACCAAATCATTCCCGATACTTTCAACTGTCATGAAAAGAGATACCTTATCCGTAATGCCTCCCGATATGTCATCATTGGTAATGATCTATGCAAATGAGGTCTAGATGGTACGCTACTTAGATGTTTAGAACGGGAAGAGTCTCAACGTGCATTAGAGGAAGTCCATGATGGTATTTGTGGGTCACACTCAAATGGTTTAACACTAGCTCAAAAACTTATTAGGGCTGGGTACTATTGGCCTAAAATGGAGAAAGAGGCTATCAAATTTGCTAAGAATTGTCAAAAGTGTCAAGTACATGGCAACCTAATTCATGCTCCAGGGAGGGATCTAATCCCCTTTACAACATAATGGCCTTTCCATCAATGGGCATTTGATCTTATCGGGATGATTCATCCTCATTCTTCTAATGGACATACCCATATAATCACAGCTACAGATTATTTTACAAAATGGGTAGAAGCGGTCCCTTTGACACAAGCAACTGGAAAGCAGATATCGATGTTCATCTTGAACTATATCATATGAAAATATGGGATCCCTCATTCCATAATCACAGATAATGGTGGGCTATTCAAGAATAAAGACCTCGATGATCTATGTGCCAAATTTAAGATCACCCAACATTGGTCTTCTATCTACTATCCACAAGGGAATGGACAAGCAGAGGCTTCTTACAAAAATCTATTGAAGATCTTGCACAGAATAGTAAATAAAACTGGCAGAGACTGGCATCTCATGATTAATCCATCTCTATGGGCCTATAGAATAAGTATCAGAACACCTACTGGGGCTACACCTTTCGCTTTAGTTTATGAGTCTGAAGCAGTACTACCTATTGAGGTTGAAATCCCATCACTAAGAATCAGAATGCATGGTCTAGTAACTGATGATGACTACAAAGTGTCTAGGTTGTAAGAACTTGAACTACTAGATGAGCGCAGACAAGTAGCGTATGATCATCTTAGAGTATATCATAAGAGAATGTCTAGAGGCTACAACAAGAAAGTCAGACAGAGATTTTCAGGTTGGCGATCTAGTTTTGAGAGAGAATCCTAAAAATCAATCACATCGAGAACACAAGGGGAGGTTCGAACCCAATTGGCTGGGTCTCTTTGTAATCACTGCTACTTTTAGCTCTGGTGCCTATCAACTCTCAATGACTGAAGGAGAACAGCTCTGAGAACCAATCAACATTCTCCATCTGAAGAAATTCTACGCCTAAGGCATTCAGTCTATGGTAAAATGTCCTAAAAAAATCTTAAAATTTTGAAAAAGTCATGAAAAAATGAACATCTTGGTGAAAACCTAGCAATAGGCACCTTGATGATTCACAAAAAAATTTAAAAAAATCAAAAAATGAAAAATACAAAAAAAAAAAGAAAAAAAAAAGTGCCTTGGTGAAAACCTGGAAACAGGTGCCTTGGTAGCAAAAATAGAATCTCTGCCAAGATGGTGAAAACCCGGCAAACGGGTGCCACTTGTTCAAAACACTCCATCTATCAGCACAATCTTGGTCTTTCCCAGCTTTCAATCTTGCTTTAGTTTGTACATATCTCCCGGTTTGTTTCAACATTTCTAGTTTTCAATAAGTCAGTCTGTACACCAATCAGCTTAAGCATCTGTATCCTATCAATGTTTAACACTTGGGGGCAATCAATGTCATATCCTATGGTCTCCCATGTATCTTAGACGGATCATATCTAGTCAGAGTCCTTTGAAGCTTCATGTGAGTCAGTCAGTCAGTCTTGTCTCCAGAAAAGATTTTGCATCTACAACAACGCAATCAAACATCAAAACTCAACCGAAAACAATCTATGTTTTTTACATGCTTTTATCTCCTTGTATGCTTACTGATTCACATTGAGATTTTTGCATATTGTGTCCCTTTGAGCTCTTCGATGATGTCCTTTATAGGATTTAGAGAGTGATGACTAGGGGCATAATCTTTTCTTTGTCTTCTGCTTGTATGTGAAAATCTAACAACTTTGGAAATTCTGGATTGAAATGGTGTCTGACTGTAAGAGCCTCTATCTCAAATTGGATGGCCATGCGTACCTCGACCATTGATACCTAGAAAATTCAAGGAAGTTTGATCTCACTATTGTCTTTTTGAGTGAGTTCTTTCTCCTACTGTGAAACGCGATCTTACCTAAGGATGTGAATGATAAAGGGTAACTACGGGTAATTCACATTGGATTTAGAATAATCTCTTGACTATTTGATGTGTTTGCGATGCAAGGCGTATTCAGGTCATCACAATGTTTATGTTTTGATGCTTATATAAATTGCTATATCAAAATGGACATGATATTCAGGTCATCCTGGTGCTTATGCTTTGATGCTTATATCTAATCTGACATTCCAAAAACTAAATGAATATTCATACGTCCATGGTTGTTTGACCAGTGGGTGTTGTATTGGTTCTTGAGCGTTACAAATCAATATTCATATGTCTATGGTTTCATAACTAGTGGGCATTGTATTGATTTGTCCAGTTACCTAAAAGTTCAATGATGATAACAAATCGACACATGATCAGTGACTAGGTCCTAGGTCTTAGGTTGCATTTCATTTTGCATGTCTCTTTGCATTTTGCATGTTTGCATGATCTCACAATGGCTAAACGAACTTCAATGCTTAAACAATTCTCCACTCGCATCTTCAAATCTAACAAGAGCTGAATCTCACATGAAGGTTCCTCCAATGAAATAGCAACTAGAATCCTTTTTCGGGATCAAAATTCAAATCTGAGATCATTCATATTATTAACTACTTGCATATTCAACCTTCAATCATCACAGAAATCCAGTATTCAACTTAACTAATTATCTTACATCAAACTATCAAAATTTCAACTTGGTCAACCATGGTCAACTCATGGTCAAACCTAGTCAAACTTAGTCTCCAGGACCTCTAAACAATGTAGAATACATTCACCGGATGTGTTTAACCACTTCTCAAATCAATTAACATGCTTCTAAACTCTCAACGCTGACTTTTCTTGTCAGATTTCAATTTTAATCCTGAAGGGGGCATGGTATTGCATATCATTCAAAGTCTATAATCAAATTTGAAATCATATCTTTATGGAAATCAATATCTTTCATCAGTAAACAAGATAACAATCACGTCTAGTTACTGATTCATCAAAAAAGTCCTCATCGCTCGGGGCAAATCTATCATCACTTGGGGCATATCAGATTCATCAAGATCCATATCAATCTAGTATTCTCCTAATCTTGTAAACTGTATCAGTTTTTGCAACCATCAGATCATAGTGTTCTTTCCTTGGTTCTTCGGCAACTGAAGGGTTTGGATGTGATACCTGCTAGTTCTGCTAAGACAATCGAGTCTAGAACGGGTCACTCACTTCTTTGCAATCCTAAGGTTTGGAATCAGATGTTTTGACACTTTTTCGCAATCATAGGTTCATTTGCTATTATAGTGAACATTATCTTTGGTCATTCAGGACCTATTATCTCCGTATCAAATCAATATCAATTAGCTTCTGTCTCATATCAATTATCAATTTCAAACATCAGTTTCATATCTTTATCAAACACAGACTTTCTTTGAACCACTGCGCTTCGCGCAGTAATTCAAAGAGGGGAAAAATGTAATACCCCAAAAATGGGCTATAAGTTCATTAACCTCCTACATTTACAATTCAAATGAAATCGACATCAAAGTCCTAACCTAAGGCACATCTAAACATCATCGAATCATAATTGATTATCTTAAATTCTGCATCGGGGAATATTCCTAGTAATATTCCTAATCATCATAATTATCTTTAATTTTATAATTATTTGGCAATAAATCACATTTATCCTAAAATTTGATTAATTAAATATTTTGCATATTTAATTAATTAGATTTAATATCTTGCCACTTAATTGTTTAATTAAATTTAATTCTATCTATTATTAATTATATTATTTAATTTTGACAATAAATCAAAATTCCTATCTTTAATTGATTAAATTCTTATTTAATTAATTAAAGCATGTTGTCATTATTTAATAATATAATTTTTAATAAAAGTTTGGTAAAATAGTTAATTAACCCATAAATTAATTGTTTTATTTCAAAAAGCAGTTAAGTTGAGAATAAATCACTTTATTTATTTATTAAATCATAATTATCCATGTGCACATTCAAGGACCAGTTAAACTCAAAATTGGAAAATCAATGCAAGTTGTTAGCTTTTTGAAACTCAACATCTTTTTGAGTTTTAAAGTTGATCTAAACTTCTAATTCAAGTTAAACTGTGCTTTTGCATGATTTTTGTGACTTAATTATTTTTTATTTAAAAATAACTCAAAAATCAACCTGAGTTATTTGAGTGATTTATGGCTTTCTTCCATGCACCTCCAAAGCCTTGGATTTCTATAAAAACCAAGGCTCAGCTCTTCATAATTCATCTCTCATATCTCTCAAATTTGCATCCAAGCATCTCATATTTTTGCACAATCACGTTGGAGAATTGGAATTGGGAGAATCAAAGCTTATTGCGAATCAAGGCTATTGTGAGATCAATTTGTTTTTTTTTACATTCATTTAGATTCTTTTTCATATCATTGTTAGATCATTTTAGCATATCAATTTCCATATTAGCATAGATTCATATCAGTTTTTATCATTCTTATTGCATAGAAATACCAAAAAATAATAGCTTAATTGCATTCAATTTCATATCCATCTTTTGCATTCAAATCCTTCATTTAGGTGTCGTCTAGGTCACTGATCTTGATAACAATCTGAGAACATTAATCTCTCACCTACTAGAAGGCAGTAAATTGCTTGGTTAAATTAGATTTCAATTTTGCAGGATTTGATTATAGCTAACCTCTAATGTTTTACTGAAGTGTTGTGTCTATAGATCAGGTACAATTTTCACACACACACCACATCCTAAGAGATTTCTTTAAACCACAATACTTTTTTAGCTTGCAAACCAGTTTTTTTACCTTTTCTAATGTAGTGCTTTGCATGTGACACAAATTTCCTACTCTAGGTCACCATGAAGGAAAGTAATCTTCACATCCATCCTCTAAAATCAAAGATCATACACTATAGTGATAACAAAAATAAAATAAATGTCATCTCGACATTAGGAGAGAAATCTCAACATAATATATTTCCTCATCTTGGTAATACTCCATGATCAACTTGTTTGAAGCAATAGGTACTTGTTGTGATTCCACAACCACGCTCCCCTATGAAGCCCTAGCTTTAGGCCCCCCCCCTCTCTTTTGGCTTGCTCTTGGTTGTTCTCTGCTTGTTTGTTTAGTTGTTTATTTTTTAGGTTTAGTTGTTTCTTTTTAGGTCTTTTTTGGTGTTTCACAGTTTCTCACTTTCAAATGCCCAAAAGTGCGAAAGGCCTACAGGTCCTTTTAACCTTGAACACATACAAACTCTAGGGTTTTCAGACGTTCAGAGGTTTGGACATCGAAGTGTCCAATTCTCCGAAGAGAATCGGTCTTTCGACGTTTCAAACTTTTACAGGTAAGAGACCCCCGAAAGGCCAATCAGTAGAGGTGGTTGACATCACCCCCATCAGCTGCCTATTTAAGGAAGTGAGCCCTCATTTTGACTCACTTGTTCATCTCGTGATCATCATTTTTGGAGCTTCAACGCACATTTTCTTTCCTAGTCTTCAGCTTTTTCCCGCTTCCCGGTTCTTCATGCCTGCTTTCTGGTCGTCGTCTTGCAACTTGTCTAAGGTTGGTTCCTTCATGTCTTTCCTTCTATTTTTTCCTTGTTTTGGTTTCATTTTCCTGCTATTTGTTAGGTTTTTTTAGTTGTTAGGGTTTTTAAGTGTCAGTCCTATCTAGTCCTGCTTTGGGGGTCGCGAGGTTGTCCCCTTCAACCCCTAGGCCTTGAGTTCATGGTTGAACTTTCTATAGGGCTCATTTTCGAGCTCTAGCCCCAAACCCTTGTTTTGACTATTTGGCCATCAGAGTTTTTGAACTTTCATAGTCTGAAACTCTTGGGACCTTCTTTCTCCAAAGTTTCACCTAAGTCCCTTTTTTGGTGTTTCGGGGGTTTCACACCCTGAAAATCTTACACCTTCGATTTGCCAAAGGCCAAAGGATTGGCTAAGTTCTTTTTTGGCTTTTCATAGTTTCACACACCAAAGATCCTACACACCCAAATCACCAAAAGCTCACGCTCACACATCCTAAAGCCCAATCACTGAAACTTTGGCTATGTCGGCTTCCTTTCAATGTTTCGGCCTTTCAGAGGTCACGTACCCCCGAAGGTCGAAAATGCCAAAATTGGTTTCCTGGCACTGTAAACTTGAATGGTTTAACTATTTCTATCTCATTTTCTCTTGTGTAATTTTTGTAATTTGATAAATCTTTGATCTGTTTCCCTTGGTTCCTTGCATAAATGATAGAGAAGGTCAATTCACCAGCTATGAGGTATCAATTCAAGGGATACCACACATGCTCCAAGGTGGGAAACTTACATGCTGAGATTATGGATACTGACATTGGGAGTGTTAGTTGGAATGATTAACTAGTCAAGTGTGCACAACTAGAAGGGAGGTCTCAGGATTGCACTTCATTAGTGTACCGTTCTTTGGTGAACGCAGTAGCACACCCAGTGTCTTTCCTATCATCAGACGTGGTCATGACTCTGGCAAACCATTACTTACTGGATGAGAGAATGGTGAAGAATAGCTTGGGTGAAGTAGTCTTGGATCTCTAGCTAGACAATATTGAAGATGTATTCCATTTGTCCAAGGGGTAGATAAATTATTTAGCTTCTCCATCGGTAAAGAGATAGACTTCTACAACAAGGACGTTTCATTGGCTCATGAAATTGTGAACATGGAATACCTCATCCAACCTCTACCTAGGAACAAATTGGAAAAAATAGATATGAGGAGAGGGTATATGCATGAGGACATCCAAGAAGCCATCACCATGATCAGTCAACTATATGGACTACCTAAATCTGTACAATTGGGGCCTTGGATGATCCTGCTCATTGAAAAGATAAAGGAGCGACACACAAGGTTCGATTGGGCTACAATTCTCAATGATAACCTAGACCAACAGCTAACCATGGTAAAAGATAATCCTCACTTCTATATGACATCATATGTTGTGTACTTATTAGCTGCAAGGGTAGTATACCTAGGATTGGTCAGGGTTGAAGCTATGGGAGATCATAATGCATGGCCATTCATGGTGTACCCACAACTGATTTGGAATGAACATTATGCACTAGATAGTCCAGACTTCCACATCGTCAATGATGCTTTTGTGTTTGCTATCATACACTCAATTGAAGGAGATTATGCCAAGAGAATGGTAATAGAAGCCGCTGTTAAGGTGAAGGCCCTTGGGGTATTTTACATTTAGTTTAAGACTTTCACATATATCCGGGTAGTAGGAAACACCCTAGCTCCTAAGAAGTTTCCAAGATATCCTTTAGATAGGATAATTTTGTTAGAGATGGCTCATCAATTGTCAGATACTCATGAATATATCCAACATAAGAAGAAGCACCGTTGGGACTTCCTGATGTCCGTAGGCCCTCATTTTCTACAAGACATGAAGATATGTAAGTTGTTGGCCTTCAAGTGGGATGAGCACCCTCTGCAAAACTACAATCTCATAAGGACTAGGTTTGATCCTATAGGAACATATAGTCATATAATGGGAAAACACTATGTGCATGAGCCTCACATTGAGGATCATTGGATAAACTGCCTAGATGACTATGAAGTCAGGATTCGTGATTACTATCGGATGAGTTTGGATCTAGCACAGGCCGCCCTATTAATACAAGTGTCACATAAAGTAAATGAAGCTAACTCTAAGGATGTCTTGGATCCTATTTATAATGTGGATAAAGTATACACTAGGGCTATTTTAAATGCAGAGGTTGACAAGGATGAGAATGATGATATAAATTTCAAGGTGAGGCACATTGTCAAGATGACTAAGGCATGGATCGCTCACCCATTTCCCATGGATCCTATACCTATGAAACAATAGCCAAATCATTCTTCCAAGGAAAATAAGAAGAAATGAGAAAAGGTGTTGATGCCACAGTTCAAAGAGGCTGCCCCACATAAGTCAGAAATAGTGTATAGGCATGAGAATCCTATGACATATGGCTCATCCAGTCACTCAAAGAAGAAGCCCAAAACTAGAATGACGGGGAGCATAACACCTCCAAATGCACCATCTTCTAGCAGTGCTGCACCTCCAAATGCACCATTTTCTAGTGGTGTTGCACCTCCAAATGCACTATCTTCTACCTGTGCTACACCTCCAAATGTACCTTCTTCTAGCAGTCCTGAACCTCTGAGTGAACCAAAGAAGGAATCTAAATTCAAGGTAACTAGACCTAGGCTAGCTGGGGTAACAAAAGGGCACGTGTACAAGATGAAGAAAGGATCAATGCCCATCTAGAAGGACACCCTCCTATAGGAGGATGGAGATGAGGAAGATCTAGTGCCCCTCAGCAGGAGAACTTGGTCCACATGTTTCTTGAAAAGAAGGAAAGTATAGGATGAAGATCAACCAGAAGACATCGAAGGAGGAGCCCAAGGAGAGCCAATAAATTTAGACACTTTGGGTGATGATAAATTTGACACCTCAAATTTTGAAGGACTTCATAGTTTCCAAGAATCTGAGCAACATGCTGCAACTCCAGGACAATCCTTTTCTTTTGATTCTCTTCCTACACAGTTCACTAATCCTCTGGACAATATGGGGGAGGAAATTCAGAGAAAGTCTTAGGAATTAGTTGAGGAGGTTGCAGCTGACATCAAAAGGGAGCTCCAGATTTAGGAAGAGATTCTTTTATGGGTGTCACTTCCGAGGAAGACATAGCAGCAGAAGTTCCCCTAGTTTTTGTCATGCCCCACAAGGGAATAGGGGAAGAGAACAAAGATTCTCTTAGGAAGAAAACCTATGTAACGAACTATGAATTTTTGTTTTCAAACTTTACAAGACATATATGCATAATAACATAAACAAAGTTTAACTTAGATTCCTCCCATGGTTCCCTACTAGAATTTAACAATCCATTTAAGTTTCATTAAATGTACTAAAAACTTTGAATAACTTAAAAACCAACTATATCATAACATTTGAAGATCTATAGAAAGGAAAATATAAATGCTTTCATTCAAATATTTAACTTAACATTTAAGATCCTTCTATATTCTCAAAGTACTCCTTTATGAACAACATAGCATTTGAAGTATTACACCTATCTAAATGCTTCATTTAAGAATTTGAGCCATTACATATATGAAATCATCATATTTGATTTACTAACTTCTCCTAACCAACATTAATGTATAACATACCACTTTACTTGAAAACTTACTAAAATCCCTTTTCTTTTCCAACAAACATGCTTTACATAAAGTTCACATTTTCCCTTTGTTTTTTCCCCCTAAATCTACCCATTCCAAGATACATCAATAATAAAGATTACATTACATTCATCTCCCCTTGGGAGGTTACAATAATGACATAACTTTACATTTGATTGAAATTAATGAAAGATAAATAAGAAGTCTTCTTGCTTCAATATTGGAACAATGTGCAAGCAAGAATCCTTAAGCACTACAACTGCAAATGGTACCTTGATAAAAATATTTACCATCCAACCATGTGGATACCAAAAGGCCCACTCCCTCGTGCTAGGAGATAAACACCAAGATCCACACAAGAAGATATATCTAGGCCATACCTAGGGTTTGGGTAACCTTTCCCAAACAATAATAGAACAAGGAAGATTGAAACACAAATCCCTTCCCAAAGGTTCACAAGACTTGGTAGAAATGCTAAGATATAAGCTAGATGAGTGTCATCACATAGCCCTCACCCCTTGGGTTGTCCTGGTACTATCCACGCTTGGCCCCGACCCCCAAGTAGGCACATGTGGAACCGAATACCTTTCATACAGTAAAGCACCATTTAGTCATACCTACACATAGGTACCTTCTCCCACTCCCATCCATAGTCTTTACTACCACTAATGGCATGGGAGAAGCATACATTAATATTTTTAGTGTTTATTTCCATCCCCATAAATTTTAATTAAGTTATCACTTGTTTAAACAACTCATCAGTGGGTTATGCTGGTACTAGCCACTTAGGGCCTTGACCCCACATTGAGAGCCACTCACCTAGTGTTCTTAGGTTCTCTACCCTTACCCAAACATCATATACATACAAGATATGCAAAAAAACAAATCAAAAAACACTTAATTTATTGCAAACAAAAATAGGAATGGTTTGTTGATTGGTGGGAAGCCTGGAATGGCACCAGTCATTACGGAAGTGAATGCCTCTAACATACAAGACATAAAATTTGATCATTTAGATAGTAGGAAGAATTCATTTTACTATCCTAACCCTGATGGAGACTATGTATCATTGAGAAATGAGATTTGATGGAAGGAAGTTGGTGAGTTGTTGGAGAAAAATGAAGAAAAGACTGTTGCAGAAAATACAGTCCTCATGTGGGAGCCATATCTCCTAATTTAACTGTTGCATTTGGCTGTGTTTTGGATATGTTGGAGAGAGTCAAGTTATGCAAATTCTGATGGATCAATCAAGGAAATAATATTGGAGTCAAAAGTTATGGATCAATTTGTATGGATATGTGAGAAAGACTAGTGAGAAAAATCTGAGAATGATCAGAAAGGTACAAATTCCATAATGCAAACAAGGAAGGAAAATAAATTGTCCTAAGGTTTGAGAGTACGTAAAAACCTCTGAAACATGTAAGAAAGGGTAGCAAGCTTTCTAGGAAGATTCCAGACTCCCTCAAACACAAGGATGAAAATAAAAAATCTCACAAAATAAAGTAGAATGATTTATGAAAGCAGTATATTTCAAACATAGATATAATTATTCATTCTCCTAAGACTATCTCATTCACAAATGCAACCAAGGTACAACAACATAATCATTTTGAAAACTCAATAAGGTAGCAAATATACAGATAGCAATACAATCAAATAAATCAAACACATAAGGAGGATCATCTTCTAGGATAGCTCCTACGTGGAGTCCTATGGAGAAACCATTGGAGAGGAAAGATCCAAACTATCTCAGCCTTCTTCAAGCACTCCTCTGAATTCCTCTGATTGTAGACACAAATTCCTCTAGAAATATAATAGACTTCCTAAATCAGAATTTCCTATCCCAAAATAATAATGAAGCCTCCTTTGGAGATAAATTTCCAGCTAACTCCTTCCAAATGCAGGCGCAATCCCTTCCAAAACTACTATGATTTCAATATGATCTCCTATCTCCCAAAATGATAATGCTTCTCAAGAATAAATTTCAGCCAACTCCCCCATCCCACAGGGAATCTTCCCGTAAATAGGTTTAAGGAGTAGTTGCATGGGAAAATCCAACCGATGCAACTATCCCAACCAAAATTGGTTAATAGTTTAGGCTTAAATATATTTATTAAAGACATTCTCGGAAAAGGAGTTTATAAACTATTATATTAATATTATTATATTAATAATAATCTAATTTATGTCTCCTTTATTTAAGGAAAGAAAATAGTAACTATTATTTTTAATATAATTACTATTACCTTAGTTACTTAGGCTATGGTAAAAGATTTTATCATATATTAATTAGTCATCCAAGTAGATAATTTATTCATTTATTAATATTATTTAAAATACAATTACTTTCACACCCACATAATTATAGAAATATATGTAACCATAGGCATATGTGTGCACCCATATGGTTATGTGTACATATATCATTATAATATTATTAAAAGCATATATTATTATTAATATCATGAACATCTTATTATTATAACTATTGTAAAACACATTATTTAATGAAATACTAAATCATACTTCATACACAATACAATAATGATATATATATATATATATATATATATATATATATATATATATATATATATATATATATATATATATATATATATATATATATATATATATATATATATATATATATATATATATATATATATATATATATATATATATATATATATATATATATATATATATATGGTAGCTACCAAAACAAGATAGATTATACCATAAATGCAGTTTAGAGCTACTAATCACAACATCATATGCTCATAAATGCAAGAAGTAAGCAGCAAGATCGACAGAATCCAACAAAATGAGAAAATATAATAATACATCATCAACACAAGGACTGACTCAAGAACTCCCCACCTAAGGAACAAAAATTATCAGAGGTAGAGTTCCTTCTCACATAACCTTGATGATATCTCCATTACAATGACAATGATTAAGGATTTTGAGGGCTTTCTCAGACCTATGAGACCAGGTGGAGACGATGCCCGGTACCTGCAAGCCTGCATCACCGAGAAGAGATACATGTGCATAGATACATAATAAGACATATGCAGACAAATGACCAGGATCGATACATCATGTGGACCTCAGCTAAGTGAGCAACTACAACTTCAACCTGAGTCATAAAACACATGAGACACATGTACATAAAACATAAAACATAAAACATGATAGATAATATTGGTTAGATTCAAATCCTTGGGTTAGCTCTATAAAACATATAAAGATAGATGATTTCCAATTTCATGAACATATCAATGATAACCATAAATGAGTGTATCTAAACATCTGATAGACATGTCATCATCCATAAAACATTAATGTAAACATATAGTTCTAACCATCATAATAAAATGTCCAAATCAAAAAGTCCAAGTATCATAAGAGAGGGTATTACATCCTCCCCCCTAGAGTTAGGCTTACTCTTGGAAGCCTACAAATAGATAAGAATAAGAATCTCTAAGTCTAGCAACATCCTCCCATGTGGTAGAGAAATCATCATTGGGGTCCCATTGGACCCTTTCCTGATCTATGGTGCGACCCCTGAGGGTTAGTGTCTGCTATTGCAAAATGTGTACCAGCTCTAAAGCCTGCTGCCTGTCCGCTACCTATAATGCATTCCAATCCAAAACATGAGTTACATCAGGAATATATTTTCTAAGAACTGAAACATGAAATACATCATGAATATGAGAAAGGATGGGTAGAAAGGCAATCCAATAAGCTACTGGTCCTATCCTCTCTAGGACTTCAAAAGGGCCAACAAATCGGGGTGCCAACTTGGAGCCTTTTCCATAATAGATTGGACTCTTTCATGGGCGCACCCAAAGAAAAACTCTATCTCCAAGAGAAAAGTGTACATCAGTCCTGTGGGTAGTTGCATACTTCTTATGTCTATCCTGGGCTATCAAAATATGCTCTCTTATATGCTTAACCTACTACTCCATATCCTATAACATCTTAGGACCTAGAAGTACCCTGTACTCCAATCGGTCCCAACTCAAAGGAGTATGACATGGATGACCATACAAAGCCTGAAAAGGAGACATACCTATGGAGCTGTGATAACCATTATTATATGCAAACTCCACCAAATATAAATACTCTTCCCAATGGGTCTGCTTGTACATAACATACATTCTGAGCATATCCTTAAGAACCTGATTGAATCACTATGTCTGCCCATCTGTCTTAGGATGATAGGCTGAACTTAAGTTGAGCTGTATCCCTAAAGTGTGCTAAAATGATGTCCAAAGAGCCAATGTGAATATTGGATCAAAATTAGATATGATCTTCCTGGGAATTTCATGGAGTCTCACAATGTCCTTCATAAATACCCTAGCTATGGAAGCTGCTAAGTAGGAGGATTGCATGGGAGAGAAATGGGCTACCTTGGTAAGTCTATCAACTATTACCATGATAGTGTCATGTCTCCTAGGAGTAATTGGAAGTCCCACGATAAAATCCATGGAAATAATGTTCCATTTCTATTCTAGCACAAGGTGAGGTTGCAAAAGACCAGCGAGATGTTGATGCTCTGCTTTCACTCTCTAACATTCCAAATATCTTGCCACATAGTCTTCTATATCTCTCTTCATTCCTGACCAATAGGACAACTGGCATAGGTCAGCATACATATTCTTCACCCCTAGATGTGCCGAATAGGGAGCCTTGTGGCTTTCTGAAAGGATAAGCACATGAAGATCGCCTGCCATGGGCACATAAACTCTGCCTCGATGTTGCAAAAATCATAGGGAATCCAAGGAATATCCCAAAAACTGACCTTCCAAGAGTCTTCCTGATTCTAGTTTTGTTCTTACCTCTTGAAACCAAGAATCAGAAGTGAGAGCCTCTCTAATTCATTTTTCCAAATTCGTGCTTAGAGAAAGTGTCGACAAACCATGCCCATGTCTACTCAAAGCATTTTCCACTACATTCATCTTCTCTTGGATATATTTAACTTCAAAATCATACTCACATAAGAATTCCATCCATCTGAATTGTCTAGCATTGAGGTTTGGTTGAGAGAAGATATAATGAAGGCTTCGATGATCTGTATGGAGTTCAAATTTATGGCCCGATATAAAGTGCCTCCATTTTAGTAAGGCATGAACCAATGTTGCTAACTCCAAATCATAGGTGGGATAGTTGAGCTCATGATCTTTGAGCTTCCTAGATTCATAAGTGACAACTTGTCCTTCTTGCATAAGAACTACCCCAATCCCTTCCAGTGAGGCATCTATACAGACCACAAAGTTTCCTGAGGGGTCAGGGACTACCAAGATCAAAGCACTAGTTAATCTTTCCTTCAAACACTAGAAAGAGATCTCACATTTTTCTGACCATATAAATTTCTTCCCTTTCCTTCACAAGGAAGTGATAGGATGAGCTATCCGAGAGAACTCCTTGACAAACCATCTATAATAACTAGCCAGCCCCATAAAGCTATGATCTTTGGGGATGTTAGTCAGAGTTGGCCACTCCACTTTGGATTGAATCTTGGTTGGATCAAATGTGATTCCATCCCTTGAGATGATGTGCCCAAGGTATTTAACCTCTATTTGGAATAATTCACACTTCTCAGGATTGGCATAAAGTTGGTTTTCTCTAAGGCATTGCAATACTTGGCAAAGATAAATCTCATGTTCTTTAGGAGTTTTAGAGAACACTAAGATATCATCTAAGAAGACTATCACAAATTTATCCAAGTAGGTTCTAAAAACCCCATTCATTAAGCTCATGAATACAGAAGGAGCGTTCCTTAACCCAAATGGTACCACAGTGAACTCATAGTGATCATACCTAGTACAGATGACTATTCGATGAATATCAATTTCCCAAATTCTAAGTTGATTGTATCCTGACTTGAGATCAATCTTTGAAAATATTTTTTCCCCTTTCATTTGATCAAATAGATCATCAATGTGGGGTTGTAAGAATTTGCCTAAGGCAAATAATAGATGCCAAGATCTAGAAGCTCAAGAGATAGCACAACAAAGAGAGACAAGATAATATGATCAAATGAAGAATTCAATAATGATCAAATGATAATGGTAATTGATTACATACAATGTAGAAATGCCTCAATATATAGGCAATGCATGATAACTAGAAGTTATGCAAGTGATAAGATATCAAATAGACATGGTGGAATCACATGTCCATCGAGGTGGATCATCCTCCATTGTACATGAAAGTATGAGAAACATGTGCAACAATGAGAGGATGATAATGTGATAAGATCACTAAAGGTGGATCTCACACACAAAGAGGTATGTGATGACAACTATCACACCTAAAGTGGAGATTCTCCTAACCATGTGCTAAAAAGAAATGCAAACTCCTAGGTGTCTCAAAGATAACTAATATGCAAATGCATTATCCTAAGTAAACTTAAGTGTAAATATTTAATTACACCAACACCCCCCCTTAAGTGAAACTTAGGGGAATGCACTTAAGCTCACAATGCAAGATGGGTCCCAGCTATTAGGCCATGTTAGGTACCCATGTACAATATGAAAGAACAATGCAATCTCTCATAAAGTGGAGAAAGAGGGAAAACCTCATGGGAAAAACCCTCTCCCAAAAAGAGAGATGAATACAAGATGCATGGAAGGATGGAGTAAGCAAGACCCCCCTATTATGACATACATCATGCATAAACAATAAAAAATCCCCCCAAAGGAAGGAAATAGGGAAGAGAAACAAAGTAGCCCCCCCTCAATGTTGAATCTCCTGCAAAGATGGTCCAAGATGTTGATCAATACTCTTCCACAGGAAGAAAATAGAGCCAATGCTACACCAAGAATGTCAAAGTGTGACAAAATCAGGTACCAATGTTGATGTAGAATGACCGATGGAATTCCCATTAAGATATGATAGAGATGAGGCATGGACACACCTGCAAGCACCAACTGGGTACTCTTAACTGACAGGTTGGTATACTTGAACTTGTGTCGTGCATCCATTGATTGGTTGGAGCATAAATTTCAAGAACCAAGTCCCATGATATTCCTAATCTACTAACATAGGGATTACATCAAATGTGTCATCAATGACAAGGTACAAATAAAAATGTGGCACTTTATGATAGTGCATGTACAACATGGCTCATGCAAGAGCATACAACATCAAATACAATGCAAAGCTGGAAATATGAAAAAGATGAAGTCACCAAGGATGCCTTGTCAAATGCTGCAAAAAAGGTGTCCTCCTATTGGCCTTGTGCTAGGAAGTCTTTGGGACAAAATTGGCCTCCCCCCCTGCTGCCGATTGGATGATGTTGCAAAACAGGTATACAAATGGCAAAGAAAAAATTGTTCCCAATTTTGCTTACTTATTTAGATTTTGTTTTCCAAAAAATCATTGAGTTTAAGAAAAACATTTATTAAAGAGCCCAAAAAAAACTTTATTAAACAAATAAAGAAAAAACATAAGTTATTTTTTAATTTTTAGAAAAAACTTTATTAAAAAAAATTTAATAAAGAAAAACATTAGAAATGTTTTATTAAAAATAAAGTTTTTATTTAAAAAAACTTATAAAAAAAATATTGTAGAAAAACTATATAACCAAAGTTCTATTTATTAAAAAAACTTTTAAAAACATATTAAAAACTATTAAAAAAACATTTAAAAAAGAGTTTTTATTTATTAAAAAAAATACATTAAAAAAATTTAACCCCTTTCAGGGACTGCACACAGTGCGGGTACTGCACTGTATTGTGGACAAAACTATCAGTGCAGGTACCACACCGCAGTGTGGACTGCACTAGTGGTACTATTGCCTGCGGGCAAAAAAAAAATTGCAAAAAAGTTTTATATTAAAACTTTAAAAACAAATAGATAACCCCCCCCCCTCCCATCCTAAAATTTATTTTTAATATTTCCATTTTTAATTAAAGTGAAATGTAATAATAATAAAAAATGAAAATATTAAAAAAATAAAATCGTACCTGCTTGCAGATCCGTACGATAGACCAGGGAGGAGAATATTTTTCCTGAGACCAACTGTGTCCGATCTGAGTGAATGAACAGTTGATCTTGGGGGTTTTGGCCGCTCTGATCGCAATGGAAATGTTAGATTTGGCCTAAAGTGCTCCAATTTTGTAGATCGGCCTTAGGGGTCCAATTTGCAAAAAAAATTTGCCTCAAATTTGACTTTTGCCCAATATAGGCAAATTTATAGTCAAAATTTATGGAAACAGCCACCCAGATGCAATGGTGAGGTCCGATCTTGCACAAAATGCTCCCACAAAATGCTGATCCCAGATCTGAATCGTGGCCCTCCAAAAGTTGAAGCAATCAATCGCTCTCTAATGGCTATGCAATGAAGACTCCTTTGGCTCTGATACCATGTAAGAATTTGCCTAAGGCAAAGAATAGATGCCAAGATCTAGAATCTCAAGAGATAGCACAACAAAGAGAGACAAGACAATATGATCAAATGAAGAATTCAATAATGATCAAATGATAATGGATAATTGATTACATACAATGTAGAAATGCCTCAAGATATAGGCAATGCATGATAACTAGAAGTTATTCAAGTGATAATATATCAACTAGACATGGTGGAATCACATGTCCACTAAAGGTGGATCATCCTCCATTGTACATGAAAGTATGAGAAACATGTGCAACAATGAGAGGATGATAATGCGATAAGAGCACTAAAGGTGGATCTCACACACAAAGAGGTATGTGATGACAACTATCACACCTAAAGTGGAGATTCTCCTAACCATGTGCTAAAAAGAAATGAAAAATCCTAGGTGTCTCAAAGACAACTAATATGAAAATGCATTATCCTAAGTAAACTTAAGTAGGTGCAAATATTGAATTACACCAACAGGGGTAAAGGGTACTGATTCTTGATCACGACTTTGTTGAGTTGATGATAACCGATGCATAATCAGAGAGAGCCATCTTTCTTCTTTACAAATATTACCGATGCACCCCATGGTGACACATTGGGTCTAATAAATCCTTTTTCCAAAATCCCTTCCAATTGGCTTAAGTTCCCCAAGTTCTTGTGAGGTCATACGGTACAGAGCTTTGGAGATTGGCTCTCCTCCTAGAACTAACTCAATTTGGAAGTCAATGTCCCTCTTGGGAGGCATTCCTGGAATTTCCTTGGGAAAATAATCCAAGTACTCTTGTAATAGGGGATGATCTAATGATACATCCCTACTTTATTTTTTTCTTGAACCCTCTACTAAGATTGCAAACAATTGGCATCCTTTGTGCATGCACTTCTTGAGTTGCATCGCATAAATCATGTGGAGAGAGATGGGTTGTTATACCCAAATAATATCCTTAAGTTCTCCCGAGTCATCTCAACATTGAATGCTCTTGTTTCTACAATCTAAAGTGGATTTGTAAGCATCCAACCAATCCATACCCAAAACTACTCCATACAAGCCTAAAATAATCACCCGGAGATCTACTGAGGTGGAAAAAGGTCTGTTAGCACTTAAACCTGTAGATGGTTGAAATATTCAGAAAATTTATTGAGCTTATAACTCATGCATTCCCAACAGCTGCATCCAGCACAATTTAAATGCTAAGGTACTAAGGCTTTGAGCCTTCTTCACTTTGAGTGTAAAACTCAGGTGGGTTTACCTTTTTCAATTGCTTCTTCAAAGCATTATGAAGTTGATATATTCACTTGACATAGTCAATAAACTTCAAAAATATTCAAATAAAAGTAAATTGAAATGGTTTTTGATATTGTGGTGGTGAATAAATGCAAATCAAGCTAAACCAGTTCCTTATTCATCGGGCCAGAGTCAAAACCTAACATGTACAGAATCCTGTCAACACAAAGATACTAAAATTTAAATAAACTACCTAACAATTCACTCCCCCAATTCCTAACCCTGCCATCAAAATCATGTATATATATTCAATTCCTAGAGACCTCCCTGAAGGTTTACTCTCTCCTTGAGAGAAACTTGAGTTCAACCCCTATATTCACCTTGTGAACAACACATTAAAGAGCCTTACTAATTAATGCATAAGAAAATCAAAGCATCCATACATAAAGACAACAAGAGATAGCAATGAAATTCCAGTGTATTTGTATTAATATTGAACTATATCCATACAATTTTAACAAAAACTTCAAAGAAGTCAGATCCTATATTCAGTACTTTCTTTACAAAAAAGTTCAACCACCTCTACAAAAAGAGAAAAACTTGCTATTTATAACTATAGCCATCTTGGAATCCTCAAAAGGATACAACAACCTTCGGATGGCTAGGAAAATGACTTCCACTAAAGTAAAAAAGTACAAACCATAATGACAAGGACTACAAAAATAGAAAGTAGTTCACAACTACTACAATCTTCACATGTGGCACTTTTGTATGGAGATATTTCAGAATAGTTACTTTGATTTGTTGCATGAATGATGACTGCTATTACAGGCTAGCTTACATCATCCTTTGTTTGGTACATGCTCTCACTAGAATTTTGGATCAGGTGCCATGTGTACTTTACTCTTCTTCTTCTACTTCTAGCTCCAAGACAACTGGCTTCTTTTGTTTCCTCTTGATATTCTTTTCCCAAGCTTCCACATCACCATCAGATGGCCAATCAAAACTCTGCAGCTCTTTTAATGTCTTCAACTGTACCTCCCACTTGGAATTAGTAATGCTCTTTACATCTGTGACAAACCTTATGCAGTCATTTTCAACCTTTATCAGGTTATCAATCATACTATTGCAACCCTGCACATTCAAAGTATTGTCACCCCCAAGAAAAGCCTCCTGCTTGATTATTATTTGTCCCATGCCCAGCTTCCATTCATCTACACTGATTATATTTCCATCATCCCCATACACTGAGGGCAGGTACCTACTATAATCCTTGTCAAACATGGCCAACTTGGCATTCATTTGGTTAGACTTCCCTTTAAAAAACTTTTAAAGAGAACTCACCAATCCAATCTTCTCATAGACCTTAGTCACCACCTCATGGATATTGGGCTTGTGTTCTTGCAGGGCATCAAGCTTTTCAAACAACAAAATCCTTCCTGACCAGATGCTATAGAGTGGTTTCAAGGTAGCTAATGACTCATTCACCTTTTCATTTGCCTTATGCAACAAGACAACTGATTGATGGATTGAAACCATCCTATCTTTTAGTCTGTCCTTTCTATGTTGCACAACATCAGTCATAGTCTTTAAGGCTTCTTCTAGCCTTACTTTCTCTAGATCTTCCACTGGCCGGTCAGGAACCTCTGCTTCTGGCTAAGGAGGGGCCTCAATTTTTAATGGAGGGGGAGGCACTACCTTAGATGCTTCTTCAAGCTTAGCCCTCAACTCTTCCAATTCACCCTCCATTTTCTTGATCATCATGAGCTTTAAATCCCTATCCTTAGCAACCTTCATTAAGTTTTCAAAAAAATTATCATATCTTTTTGACAATTGGATGGTTTTGGCCTCATTGAGGTGAGAAAAGTGTGTTACTACCTTAGACACCTCAAGATTAGTGTGTTTTGGATAGTCCATACAATTTTATTACCTTCCATCTTATCCTAAATGCTTACCAGAGATGGCTTCTGAGTTCTAGTGACCAAAAACCAAAGTGCAACAGCTTGTGACTTGGGGTCATAACCACTCCCTCTAATCATGTCATCAATTTTCACTTCATATGACAAGCTTCCCTCTGGCTGCTTTCTAATTTGGTCAATAATGAAGGCAGAGGTCAAGTCCCATCTAGGAGTTAGAAGCATGCCACTTGACTTGACCATTTCTCTTGCTTCCTCCATAGTAATCCTCTCAAGACTGGGATCATATGATGTCAAATCTCTAGAAGTCTCTTCACTTGGTTGCATTCCTTCAGGCAGGGACCTTTTCACTTCCTCTTGTTTCCTCCAAATGAGGAAATCCCTAAATTCTTTTCTTTGGATGAACTGGTCATCACTAAGAAACTCCTCTTGGTATAGTTCTCTTTCATCCTTTCCTAACAAAAAGGGTAAATCCCCTTCTTCTTTTGAAACAACTTTATTCCCTTCTCTGATAGCCTTTCTCAATTGATGGTGGTAAGCTCTATTACCAGGCATAAGAACTGAAGCACTGCCAAGCACCTTCTTTTATTTTTTCTTCTCAGAAGACTCACCTACTTCAAGCCTCTATTTTTTCAATGGCAGGTCTGAAGTATCCCCTTCCTCCTGTGGGCCTTCTATCAAATCAATAATTAGTGAGCCTTCACCTTGAGGTGGACTTTCACCCTCTTGTGAGTCATCAGTAAATTCTCAAGGCTAAGAGGTAGAATAATTTCTTGGTACTTCTAACTTCTCCTGAAGCAACCCTTCCAACTGGTTAGATAGGGTGCCATGCATTTCTATCATTTTCTCCATTCTTTGCAGATATGGGAGCTTAGGGAAAAAACCACCAAAAGGAATTTTTGCCTTCCTTAGTCTAGCCTCTATGTCCAACAAATCAAAATATTTGGTCCACCTTCTTCCTGCTTCATCCAGGTCCAACATATTTCTTATCACATCCTCCTCATCCAAGCCTTCATGCTCTCTGATTGTTCCAATGTTAGGGATAAAGGTCATCCTGGTAATCTTGATGAAACCCCCATAATCAACATATCGGCAGGTACCTGTAGTCATATTGAATTGATTTAACCAGCTACTGACCTGGTCCAATGCTCTTTTTCCAATCAAGAAGCTACCAATTCTAAACTACCTTTGTGTGAAGGTGCCCTTCCTATGAGGTCATAGGTGTTCTTTGTTAGTCCACATTAATTGCTAGATGAATTCCATCATAGAAACCCTAGGAGGTGCATATTTTAGAAGCAGGTGTGGAGGTTGAGGGCAGCCATAAACTCTAATAACTATGAAATTTTCCCCCAGGTAGAAATCTCCCCAATTGTGGTTCCCTAGCCTTTTGTCTTCATACTGCATTTGTCTTAAAACCCTCAAGACCTTAGTTGACAACCTCACAACATTTGTTCCCAACATTAAAAGAATTGGATGGACAAAGTAGTTCTGGAAAATAGAGAAGTTACACTCATTGGATTTGTAATTTCATGCTCTCAACCAATACTGCACTGTGTTGGGATTTCCTTCAAAATGAGTCCTTATCTTCAACATTCTTGCATCAAAATCATTAACATGGTGGTACAAAATCAAATTAATAAGAAGGGAGTAATGCATGAATCTGATAGGTCTTTTACTCTCCTTGATAGACATAAACCCTTCATGCATCCTATCAATTACATACTGGATGTAATCATAGTCAGTATTGGTGTGAGAATTTTAAATGTCTAGGATTATCATTAAAAGTTTAGTGGGTAATTTATCTTCATCCCCATCTATCCCTAGAACCCTAAACAACCCATGACATAAGAATTTCATGTAATGATTGAGGGATGAAAATAGATAAGGAGCATTCATACTTGCCGGGAGAGGGGCTATGTACTTATCCTGCTTGGGCATATGTTTGACTATTTGGCTTTTTACTGGCCCTATATAATTACTGGCATACTTATCCCTTTCCCTTTTCAAGTTAATTTCAATGGAAGAAGAGGAATATAAATTGAAAGCTTTCATGAAGGACCCCCTATCCAAGGAAATAAAAATAGACTGGTCTTCACACCTAATGGTTCTAGAAATGGGGTCATACAACCTAGCCAACTCAAAGATTAAATCAACATCTAAGAACACATTAGGCACAATTAGCTTTGCCATTCCCAATGCCCAAGCATTACAAATATGTATAGCTTTATGCCTATTATTATAAAAGTATGAGAAAATGGTAAAACTTGATCCTGAAGGAGAGACAGGGTCCCTACATTTGTCCATGATATCTTCAAATGCCGTGTTGATGGCCTTCTTGTTTTGGATTGAACTAGGAAGAAGCCTGATGAATTCATCTGAATAATTCAGCTTTCCTTTATCCTCTCCACTCTTTTCTTTTGTAGCTCCGCTGGATGATGCTACACTCACCTCTGGATGACTCATCTTGATAGAGCAGGAATTTCTAAGTTCTGCAACTCTTCACACTTCTCACTCTCTGCTTCAATGCTAATGATCTCAATTGTCCTCAAAATAACTTTGAGCACAAAAGGAAATGTAGTCCTATCTATATACTTCAAGAATTGCATGCGTATGATTGCCAAGTCATAGTAAATATGGCCTTAGTTACTTTTGCATTCAATTCTTCATATTACCAACCTTCAAATCATATCTAGCCATGGCGTGGATGTTGACAGGATGATTTAAAAATAAAAAATAGAGCGTGAGAGCAATGATGATGGCTTTTTGGCATTAAAAACCTTAATTACTGATGCAAACCCTCATTAAAACCTGATTGGATGACATTTTACTTTTTTCCATCTTGGCAGAGTACCTTTTTCCATGTTGCAATGGCTCATAACATTGATTGGCATGAAAACTTAACCAGACATGGTTTAGAGATCCAACGAACAAAGGAACTCATGATTTCTGAAAGAATTGATAACCTGAGGTTAAGTTTGGATATCCAATGACTAAGACATTCACAGAATCTTAGAGTGAATTCGTAACTCATGACATTATCTAGAGATTCAGCGAACAAAGGATATTACAAATTGTGAAACATAATACTTTGACCACGGTCACATCTGGAGAATCAACGAACATGCTAAATCTCTTAATCTCAGAAAGTCATGCCTAACTCTCATTTCATCTCATGATTCAGTGAACAAGGCTATCTCATATTCTCAAAAAGAAATTCTTAACCATGGTTAGGTTTTGAGATTGAGCGAATAACCCAAATCTACAATTCATTGAATACTTTTCATACCTTGGGTTATGTCTTGAGATTTCACGCTTACCATAGATCTTATGAGAAATCTGTGGCTATCACTAAATCGCTCAATCCATTAAACCTTTACCCTTTAATTACAAGAATTAGTGACCATTGCATTTTCCTAATCTCCCAAGGTTACTAAACTTAACCTTTTCATTCCGAGAATGCACGACTAAAGAAGACACATCTCAATTTTGCTTTGTTCGCCAGGTCACTGAATGATTTGGAACTTCACTAACTGATTTTGAGATCCCATGAACACTTCATTTGCTTAATCACTGAATAAATTAAAACATCACCACCGTTTCTTGAGATTAAGCGACAAACAAAAACTCTAGCCTTTTCCAAATTACTTTGTCAGAACCACCAAACTTAGAGGATACGAGAGCAAGACTCAATCGCTAGATCGCTGAAAGATTTGGTGTAGGACCCATTCTTCATGAGATTAAAACCTGACTGCCAATTTCAAAGATGATCAATGACATTCACTGGGTCACTGGAAGATTTTGAACTTGGCCACCCATCTTAGAGAACAGGAGAGAACCACCATGCCAAGTCACCAAATGTTTCAAAGAAACTACCAAGAATCAAGTGAATAAGAGATAAGACAATCACCGAATCACCGGATGTTAAGACTAACCATGACATAGACTGGGAGATTCAACGACTATAGGAAACCTAACAATGGACTCACCACATTCGCTAGTTCTTTGAAAGACTTATAGACAAGGAATAACATTGCGTGATTTAGTGAAGGCAGGGAAAAATGACCATGTACAAATTTGGAAGACTTAAGTGACCTAAAAATTAATGCACGAATAGAAAGAACTAGGGTACACTTAAAACTAACCAAAAAATTGACCATTTCAAGGCAAAAACATCTAAGGAAAGGGTTTTAAAAAACACAAGTATGACAAATTTTAAGGAGTTCTAAAACCCTAAACCAGACAAGGACACAAGAAAGGACATTGAAACAAGACCTAGAGAAAAGACCTCAGAAAATCTAAAATATACCCAACAATGGCTCTATTTGAGGATGCTTGAATACAAGTTCATAGCAAGAAACCATGAATCTCTGGGTGGAAGACCGCAAAACCCTAACCTAGAATAGGAAAACAAACACACCTATACATATATATAGAATTACTGTGCATGGAAAGAAAAAGAATTAATTGAAGAAATACTTCAGGAATTGTCCATGCACTGGCAATTCCTATTCCTCACCATTAAAACTTCTCAAGAAGTATGAATCCTTTCCATGAACTTGATGAATAATGAAAGGTCTTGACCATAAGGATTCAAACTTCTTATGCTTTCCTTTGTCCTCAGCCTTGGCATTCCACTATAGAACCATATCATTTGGCTAGAACTTTCTAGTAGTAGCTCTTTTGTCAAAGAGATATTTCATTTTCTACTGCAATTTTACATTATCCTTTTGACCTTCTCTTTTGACCTCATCCAACTCCACTAGTTGAATCATCCTATCCTATAATGGGTCACTGATTTCCATCTCTTCTTTCCTTATGAATTGGTAAATAGGCAACAGATTATTCACAGGAAGTCTAGACTTCACACCATACACCATTTCAAAAGGGGATTTGCTAGTTTCTTTCTTTTCAACAATTCTGTCAGCCCACAGTACCAACTTCAATTTCACATGCCACATCCTTTTATTCTTTTCTAGGGTCTTTTTTAGAATTTGCAGGATACTCTTGTTACTAGATTTTGCCTACCCATTGGCTTATGGATGGTATGGGGATGAATATGACATAACTATTCCCATTTCAGAACAAAAATCAGTGAATTCCTAGGACCTAAAACTCATAGCATTGTCCATTACTAGTTTCACGGGTACACCAAACCTAGTAACTATATTATTCATCAGGAATTCAACAACTACTGCACTGGTCGCCTTTTTTGTGGGAATGACTTCTATCCATTTAGTAAAATAATTAGTGGCCACTAAAATGTGACTATGCCTTCCATTGGACTTCTCTGAGAACTCCCCAATGAAATCCATGCCCCACATAGCAAAAGTGGCCTCTGCAACCACATGGTTTAATAACAATGCACCTGAAAATTTTAATTTCTTTGAAAATCTCTGGCATGAATCATATTTTCTAACATATGAGTGGGTATCCTTAAATAAGACCAACCAGTAATATCTAGCTCTCAAAATTTTGTGAGCTGTAGACCTAGTTGAATGATGCCCTCCACACATCCCATAGTGCATCTCTTTCAAAACCTTTTCAGATTAAAACTTACCTAAATAGAAAAGCAACATTCCATCATTATATTTCCAAAATAGATCACCTTGTATCAAAACATACCTTTGTGCTTGCAACCTCAAGCTCCTTCTTTGATTTTCATTCAAATCCTGTGGACAAGCAGCATTCTTGAGAAAGTGAACAATGTTAGTATACCATGGTTGCATCTCTATACTTGTCACATTTTCCCCACTAATGGCTACATTGTTTACTTGTACAAGGTCCATATTTTCCTCTGTCATGAGCTTGGCAAGTCCCAGACCTCTCACAATCTTGGTTATGTTGAGTTCAATGTTAAATTCTTGAATCCTATTGATCCATTTACACCTCTTTCCAGTAACCTCACTTTGACTCAAATTATCTTTTACTGTTGCATGGGGTACATACACATTTACCTTTGCACATACCAGATAAGGTCTGAAAGCCTTAAATGCCTTTACTAGTGCATATGCCTGCTTCTCCATTAACTCATAATTAAGCTCAGCAAATTGCAGTGATTTACTAAAAAAATCAATAGGATGCTCAAATCCCTCATCATCCTTCTGCAATAAAATAGCTGCAATTGTACGAAAAGATGCAAAAGAAAATAGAGGGAAAGGCTTTGAATAGTTAGGGGATATTAAAATAGGAGCCTCTTGGATTTCTTGTTTAATCTTTTCAAAAGCTTACTGAGTCTCCTAGTTCCAATCAAACTTAACATCTTTCTTCAAAAGCTTCACAATAGGTTTGACTAGTTCAGCAAAATTGGCAATAAACCTCCTGAAAAAATTAATCTGTCCTAGAAAAGATTGCACACCTTTGACATTTTTGGGAGGAAGGACCTTTCTAATTGCTTCCACTCTTTTTGGATCAATTCTAACCCCCTCTTTTGACACTATGTAGCCAAGAAACTTTCCCTCTGTTACAACAAATTGGCATTTCTTGGGATTTAGTGAGATGCCAAACTCCAAAGCTTTGACAATAACCTTCTCCAAATGCTTGCAATGATCTTCAAAATTCTTAGAATAGGTAGTCAAATCATCCTGATATACAACCATCAAGACATTGATCAATTCTTTAAAAGCAACATCCATTGCTCTTTGGAAGGTTGCTCCAGCATTCTTCAAGCCAAAAGGCATGCAGACATATACATAGGTCCCCCAAGGGGTGGTGAATATTGTTTTGAATTGTTCAGACTCTTTGACTAGAACCTGGTTGTACCCTAAAAACCCATCTATCATAGACAATAATTCACAGCCAGTTACTCTATGCAACATAGCCTCCATGTTAGGCAATCCATAATTGTCCTTAAGTGATGCAACATTTAAATTCCTGAAGTCAACACAGAGTCTAATATCACCATTCTTTTTTCTTATTGTTACGAGGTTAGAGACCCAAGAAGAATGCCTAATAGGCTCAATGATACCAACATCTCTCAATTTTTTCAGTTCAGCCTACATCTTTATTGCTAATAAAGGGTTGATAGGCCTCTGTTTCTGTCTAAATGGCTTGGTTTCTTCTTTTAGAGGGATCTCATATTGAAATAGATCAGCCCTATATGCTTTGAGATCATCATAAGACCAAGTAAATGCATGCTTGTATCTCTTCAAGAGTCTTATCAAATTTCCTCTAACTTCTCTACTCAACCTTTTGCTAATGTACACCATCTGAGGGGAGATTTCAGATCCTAGGTTTATTTCCTCTAAGTCTTCCATTTTTTTTATTAAACTTCTGAGATAGGTAACCATCATTTATCTTGAACATTCCTTCTAACTCCACTAACCCTTTTGGCATATGATTTGAAGGTAATTGTACTATCTCCTTTCCCATAATGCACTCTTTTCCCTCAACATACTACTGTGTTTCATTGAAGTCTATTTGTTGCCCATCATATTGATCTAGACCCTGAAGAAACCTAAGGATATCAAAGTCATCCTCAAAAACTTGCCAATTATATACATTATCAGGCACCGTAGGCCTACTTTTGATTTCTAACATTGACACACCAGTAAGGCTAATGCCATTATTTTTGAGGGTAACATTAGCAAGAAAATCTACCATGATGTTATCAGACCTTTCTACCCAAAGGAGATTGAAAGCCTCAAAGAACTCTAGTCTATCCTAGACAACATGTTTGTATAATTTCAATCTCTCATCCTTAGTAGCATATTTAGATCTCACTTGGGCTATAATTAGTTGGGAGTCACCGTGGACTTTTACGCATTTGATACCATGTTTTATAGCAACATCTAATCCCAATAATAGAGCCTCATATTCAGCAATATTATTAGTGCATTCAAAGGTTAACAGGAAAGAGTATTTAAATGTAATATCTGATGGGGAAATGAACACAACACCAGCTCCTAATCCTTCCTTCGAGCATCCACCATAAAAAAAAACATTTTCCAAAGCCCATTTTGCTGCAATATTAATTCATCCACTATTGGATTTGTGTTCTATTAGGAATAGTCCCAAGAGATAACTAAGAGGGGGGGGGGGGGGGGGGGTGAATCAGTTATCTACAAGTTTCAATTCTTTATCCAATTAAGTATACTTAAACATAAAGCATAAACAAAATGAAAGAACACATGAACACAACACCAATACTTTGGTTACAGGGAAACCCAAATAGGTAAAAACCCCAGTGGGACTTGATACCCACTAATATTCTGTACTAGTGTATAATGATCATTCTTAGAAGATCCTTTACCCTGTTAGGAGTAGCTTTACAATATATGAAGTATAGTAGACCTGGTTAAGGTTCAGACCCTATTAGGAGTCTTTTACAATTGTCCCTGTTAGTGGAGAGGATGCACTATCCGAGAGCTCACTGCTCAAAGGGGTGAAGGCTACAACCTTCAGAATAACAGATACCCACTATATCTAGATCTTGGTGAACTGTGCTTTGACTTGCTATCTAGATCAGTTCTAATGAATAGCACAAACACTTTACTTGGTCACATATACCTTCTTCTGATGGCTCAACACTTTGCACACTCTGCTATGCTCTGCTTAATCAACCATGAACCATGCTCAAGAAATCACAAATGACTGCCTATAAATATCTTTCCTCTACTTTTGATTTCTAACATTGACACACCAGTAAGGCTAATGCCATTATTTTTGAGGGTAACATTAGCAAGAAAATCTGCCATGATGTTATTGGAACTTTCTACCCAAAGGAGATTGAAAGCCTCAAAGAACTCTAGTCTATCCCAGACAACATGTTTGTATAATTTCAATCTCTCATCCTTAGTAGCATATTTAGATCTCACTTGGGCTATAATTAGTTGGGAGTCACCATGGAATTTTAAGCATTTGATACCATGTTTTATAGCAACATCTAATCCCAATAATAGAGCCTCATATTTAGCAGTATTATTAGTGCATTCAAAGGTAAACATGAAAGAGTATTTAAATGTAATACCTGATGGGGAAATGAACACAACACCAGCTCCTGATCCTTCCTTTGATCATCCACCATCAAAAAAAACATTTTCCAAAGCCCATTTTGCTGCAATATTAATTCATCCACTATTGGATCTATGTTTTGTTAGGAATAGTCCCAAGAGATAACTAAGAGGGGGGGGGGGGGGGGTTGAATCAGTTATCTACAAGTTTCAATTATTTATCCAATTAAGTATACTTAAACATAAATTATAAACACAATGAAAGAACACATGAACACAACACCAATATTTTGGTTACGGGGAAACCCAAATAAGTAAAAACCCCGGTGGGACTTGATACCCACTAATATTCTATACTAGTGTATAATGATCATTGTTAGAAGATCCTTTACCTTGTTAGGAGTAGCTTTACAATATATGAAGTATAGTAGACCTAGTTAAGGTTTAGACCCTATTAGGAGTCTTTTACAATTGTCCTTGTTAGGGGAGAGGACGCACTATTCAAGAGCTCATTGCTCAAAGGGGTGAAGGCTACAACCTTCAAAATAACATATACACACTATATCTGGATCTTGGTGAACTACACTTTGACTTGCTATCTGGATCAGTTCCAATGAATAGCACAAACACTTTACTTGGTCACATAGACCTTCTTCTAATGGCTCAACACTTCACACACTCTACTCTTCTCTGCTTAATCAACCATGAACCATGCTCAAGCAATCACAAATGACTGCCTACAAATATCTTTCCTCTAAATGATATAATCAAGTCAGCCTATTAGAACCACCTTGAAATCATAATAGAGAAACCATAACCAACACCAACAAACATTCTATCAGCTCTACTATGCACGCAACATATTCTGGGACCTGTTGAAATAAGATAAATGTAGATGCATGCTACACACTGTCGGCTCTACCAAAACAATTGGATCTTTCTCCACAAGCTGAATTAACTCATGTGCTCTTAACCAAAGATCAATAACTCATCTATAAGCTTAAATCCAAGGGAACATACCCTAAAGATAGGTACAACTCAAGAACCAATAAAATCTTTGTCGGCTCTACTGAACAAACACAGGAAACTGCTACTAGCAAATAGCGACTACATAACTTTACTTGCGTTCATCATTAGACCATGCATCCATGAACTTAACATCACTGACATGTCTTCAACATATATCCAAGTGTGCAAGGCTCCATGATAACTATACGGACAACCACACACAAAACACTACCTATTACTTTGTCAAGAACACTGCTGACACAAGCTGCTCTATAACTATCTGTATTAACAGTTAACGTCTGCGCCCATGATATCATTCTGATATCATATCCATGCATCATATACTAAAATCCTACTTCATAATACTTCCACACATGCTACTTTCCATATGTTATCATCAATGACAAACATACAGTCAATACTGGCCTGCTGGCAAATCTCCAACATGTTCTTCATTTGAGGCACTATCTCTTCAACCATGAAATTATTCATGTCAATGTCCATAAAACAATTCAAGTCTTCTGGTCCAACCTTTTCAACAATGACTGAAGAATGGGGCTCCCTATATAACTTTACCTCAGTCCCATTGACTGGAATAGTAGCATATGACAGATCCAGTTGCAACTTTCCACCCACTACTGTAGCCCACTGTCTTGACAATAGCATACCATAATGAGGTTTTGTATCAACAACAACCACATCCATTTTGTATGTGGCCTCTCAAAATGCAACAATCTTTACTTCAATTCCAATTAGAGTTCCTACAATAGGCACTACACTGTTATCCATAGCATAGCATCTACCATTAGATGTGTCTACTTGTAATCCAAGTTCTTTCATTACATGATAGGGCATTACAGTTGTAGCAGCACCGGAATCAATCATACAATTTTTTAGTAGAAAATTATTCACTATTAGTGTAACATAGAAAGGGTCAATAGAAGAAGGCCCTTGTGTCACA
This sequence comes from Chamaecyparis obtusa, assembly GCA_027943335.1. Classification (NCBI taxonomy): domain Eukaryota; kingdom Viridiplantae; phylum Streptophyta; class Pinopsida; order Cupressales; family Cupressaceae; genus Chamaecyparis; species Chamaecyparis obtusa. The sequence goes on from BSBK01006804.1 coordinate 110,280, forward strand.
ATATTTCCAACACATACATCAAAAATATCATCAATTGAAATAGGCCCTTCTACTACACTCCCCTTCTCTTGCACAATAGGAGCCACTCCTTGTTCACTTATGAGAGCCAAGGCTACTATCTTATGCTCCTTAATCTTCATCATTTAAGGTAAAGGGATGGAAACCTTCATCTAAGATAGGGCATGTCTCATATCAAAAGTAGGAGGATCAGTAGAAAGGTCAAGAGAATCTTTCAGTCTACCAATTCTTCTTTTAGCCTTGTCAACAATAATTTCCTCAGTCTTTTTTTTTTCAGTTACAATCCCTTCCCTCTTATTATTTACAACATTGGGCTATGGGGAATCCTTATTCTGAAGGTTATCCTTGACAAATACTAACCTTGGGACTCCTTGATCAGTTCCACCCTCCTATTCCTCAAATTGTATGAGGACTTGGCTTGTGTTATAGCAGCCACAGTTAAAGTTCTAATCTCCTCTTCACTGGGCTTTCTCCATTGTTTTTCATTTGATCCTGATCCTACCATATTTGCTTTATATGTGTCATTATCAGACTCATCATGATCAGAGTGAGTAAATACCTACTGCTCATAGTCAGAGAGAATCTTCCTCTTATGATCAATATCAGAACAAATCTCTTCATCATCTGAAGATAAGAGATCCCCCATTATTTTAGTGGTAAACATATTGACAACAGGCTTTTCAAATTCTTCATAATCTCCTACAAATGAGTTATCAACCTCTTCCCCCAAGGCCTGAGCCATAGCACATTGGAAAGGTGAATGAGGCATGTTACAAGCCACACACCAAGGGGTATTCTCCACATTGTGTGCTATGCTTTTCTTCAAAGGGTCTAGTGTATCTCTCCCCTTTTGAGGTTCATTGTTATGAGGGACATGCCTCCCATCTTTCCAATTTGTCTTATAGGGCATATCTCATAAATTAGGGAGTCTATCCTACCTTTGATAAGGTGGTCTTGTATCTTGAAAATTTCTACCATCATTTTCAAACTTTGTTGGGAAGTCTTTGGTAACATTAGCCAATTTTTCCATTTTATCATCATCCTTGGATGGCCTTGCAGGTTGTGGCCTGGTCTCCTTCCATAATCTACCCTCGTCCCTCTTATACATTTGATCAGATGCCTTCTAGTTGCTTTCAATGTTTATGGACAATTTAAAGGCATCCCTTAGGGTACAAGGATTCTTATCTCTCAGAAGATAAGACATTTTACCATCCATAGAATTAAAATAAGTGGTCAGGCAGACTCCATCATCCAACCTCAATACTTGGAACAATTTGTACATGGTCTTTTGAAATCTGCTATTAAACCCTGACATGCTCTCATTGTAATGCTTTTTGATATTGTTAAATTAATTGAGCATGTATCTTGAATTCACATGTTCTGCATATTGTTCCTTGAAACATCTAACAAACTCATCCCATGATGCAATACAGGTCTTAGGTAGACCACTATACCAATCCCTGGCATCTTCAACTAATGACTGAATAAAGAGCTTCATTATAACATCTTCAAGCTCAATTTCATAATCATTAATTTTATCTGTGAAGAATTAAAGATGTTCTTCATAGGTAGTCACATTGTTTCCAATGAATAATGGGATCTTCTTTCTAGTCTCATCAGGGACAACATTAGGCTGACCAGGGATACCATAAAAAAATAAAGGCCTATACCTATCCAAATGAATTGGTCTCCTTTGGAAATTTGGATGGACTAGAGGAGCTGCTCCAACATTTTGACAAGATACATTTCCCATTGTACTACCAATTAAAGGAGGAATTGGATTGGTACTTAGATTTGGTCCAGGTGTAGTTTGTCCGGGATGTGAAACTAGGGGATTTGGAAATGAACTGCAAGGTTGATTTAATGGATTTTTTCTTGAAGTAACAGGGATTGAGCTACTAGTAGATGTATTTATGTTGGCATGCAAGAAAGAAATCTTCCTCTTTATTTCATCTATAGTAGCCTCTAATTCTAATTTCTTAAGCTGGAGAGACAAAAAATCTTTAGCCTTTCTAGCCTTTTCTAATTCTAGGCTTGCTTGGGAAGGTGCACTAGAAGTAACAACATTTTTCTTAGGCTCATTAATATTTATGCCAACCATTTTTTGTTTTCCCTTATCAGGGATTTCCTTTGTGGCATTTCTAACATCCTCATTTCATTAGATTTTAGATGGTTTTGGTTGCCTGAGAACATGGCATGGTCCCTCAAATTCATCTTGGTTAGGTTTACTACCTTTAGCTTGATTTCTTAAAATCCCCATGTCACCAAACAATTCTTTATCTAAACCTTGAACATCTTGGCTTAGATCCCTAGCTTGGATTTCATTTTTCTTGGTTTTTCTTATTAGATCTTGCCTTTCCATAAGAAATTCATAAATTTTTTGTTCCCTAACCTTCCTTCTGTTAGCAATTTCTAATAGTTGTTCACGCTCCTTTTTCCTTAAAGTAATTACTTCCTCTCTTAATTTTTCAGAATCATACGAGGCAATTTCTGCTGCAAAAGTTTCTCCCTGTTACTCTAGGCTAATTTTTCTTGCAAGGAAGAAACCTACTTCTGTGATCTCCTCTTCATGAGAGGGAAAATGAACACTGGGCATGACTTTCTTAACATGTTTTGGTTCATCAGAAGAAGAATAAGCTTCATGGGGAAGGGGCGTAGGGACTCATTCTCTTGAAGGTCTAGGAGAATTAGCAGTAATGTGGCCTCTCCTTGACCACTATTTTCTACTAGGTGTACGGAGTTCATCACCCATATTGCTTTATGGATGATCCCTAAAATAAGACCTACTAAACCTTGGTTGACTCATGGCATGTCACTGCAAGATTTAACAAATTTTATGAATACCAGCAACTGGTAAACATAGATTTTTAGAGTCACCACCCATGAACAAGTGCGAATCAAAATATTACGATGGTCTACAACAAGCACAATAGACAGTATTGCACAAATCTATTGTATATTCTCATTAAAATTCCCCAGCAGAGTCACCAGTTTTGTTAGCACTTAAACCTGCAGATGGTTGAAATATTTAGAAAATTTACTGAACTTATAACTCATGCATTCCCAATAGCTACATCCAACACAATTTAAATGCTAAGGTACTAAGGCTTTGAGCCTTCTTCACTTTGAGTGTAAAACTCAGGTGGGTTTACCTTTTTCAACTGCTTCTTCAAAGCATTATAAAGTTTATCCATGCACTTGACATAGTCAATACACTTCAAAAACATACAAATAAAATTAAATTGAAATGGTTTTTGATATTGTGGTGGTGAATAAATGCAAATCAAGCTAAACCAGTGCCTTATTCATTGGGCTAGAGTCAAAACCTAACATGTACAGAATCCTATCAACATAAAGATACTAAAATTTAAATAAACTGCCTAACAATTCAATCCCCCAATTCCGCACCCTACCATCAAATTCATGTATAGGTATTCAATTCCCAGAGACCTCCCTAAAGGTTTACTATCTCCTTGAGAGAAACTTGAGTTCAACCCCTATATTCATGTTGTGAACAACACATTAAAGAGCCTTACTAATTAATGCATAAGAAAATCAAAGAATCCATACATAAAGACAAGAAGAGATAGCAATGAAATTCTAGTGTATTTGTATTAATTTTCAACTATATCCATACAATTTTAACAAAAAATTCAAAGAAGTCAAATCCTATATTTAGTACTTTCTTTACAAAAAAGTTCAACCACATCTACAAAAAGAGCAAAACTTGCTATTTATACCTCTAGCCATCTTGGAATCCTTGAAAGGATGCAACAAGCTTCAGATGGCTAGGAAAATGACTTGCACTAAAGACAAAAAGTACAAACCATAATGATAAGGACTACAAAAATAGAAAGTAGTTCACAACTACTAGCATCTTCACATGTGGCACCTTTGTCTGGAGATATTTCAAAGTAGTTACTTTGATTTGTTGTATGAATGATGACAACCATTATAGGCTAACTTACATCATCCTTTGTTTGGTACATGCTCTCCCTAGAATTTTGGATTAGGTGCCATGTGTACTTTACTCTTCTTCTTCTACTTCTAGCTCCAAGACAACTGGCTTCTTTTGTTTCCTCTTGATATTCTTTTCCCAAGCTACCACATCATCGTCAGATGGCCAATCAAAACTCTACAGCTCTTGTAATGTCTTCAACTGTACCTCCCACTTGGAATTAGTAATGCTCTTTACATCTGTGACAAACGTTATGTAGTCATTTTTAACCTTTATCGGGTTATCAATCATACTATTGCAACCTTGCACATCCAAAGTATTGTCACCCCCAAGAAAATCCTTCTGCTTGATTATTATTTGTCCCATGCTTAGCTTCCATTCATCTGCAATGATTATATTTCCATCATCCCCATACATTGAGGGTAGGTACCTACTATAATCCTTGTCAAACATGGCCAACTTGGCCTTCATTTGGTTAGACTTCCCTTTAAAAAACTTTTAAAGAGCACTCACCAATCCAATCTTCTCATAGACCTTAGTCACCACCTCAGGGATATTGGGCTTGTGTTCCTATAGGGCGTCAAGCTTTTCAAACAATAGACTCCTTACTGACCGGATGCTATAGAGTGGCTCCAATGTAGCTAATGAATGATTCCCCTTTTCATTTGCCTTATGCAACAAGATAACTGATTGATGGACTGAATCCATCCTATCTTTTATTATGTCATGTCTATGTTGCACAACATCAGTCATAGTATTTAAGGCTGCTTCTAGCCTTACTTTCTCTAGATCTTCCACTGGTCGGTCAGGAACCTCTACTTCTGGCTGAGGAGGGGCCTCAATTTGTAATGGAGGGGGAGGCACTACCTTAGATGCTTCTTCAAGCTTAGCCCTCAGCTCTTCCAATTCACCCTCAATTTTCTTGATCATCATAAGCTTTCAATCCCTATCCTTAGCAACCTTCATTGAGTTTTCAAACAAATTGTCATATCTTTTTTACAATTGGATGGTTTTGGCCTCATTGAGGTGAGAAAAGTGTGTTACTACCTTAGACACCTCAAGATCAGTGGTGTTTTGGACAATGCATACAATTTTATTACCTTCCATCTTATCCTCAATGCTTACCATAGATGGCTTCTGAGTTCTAGGGGCCAAAGACCAAAGTGCAACAGCTTGTGACTTGGGGTCATAACCACTCCCTCTGATCATGTCATCAATCTTCACTTCATATGACAAGGTTCCCTCTAGCTACTTTCTAATTTTTTCAATGATGAAGGCAGAGGTCAAGTCCCATCTAGGAGTTAGAAGCATGCCACTCGACTTGACTATTTCTCTTGCTTCCTCCATAGTAATCCTCTCAAGACTGGGATCATATGATACCAGAGCCCTCAAATTCTCTTAACTTGGTTGCATTCCTTCAGGTAGGGACCTTTTCACTTCCTCTTGTTTCCTCCAAATGAGTAAATCCCTAAATTCTTCACTTTGGATGAACTGGTCATCACTGAGAAACTCCTCTTAGTATAGTTCTCTTTCATCCTTTCCTAACAAAAAGGGTAAATCCCCTTCTTCTTTTGAAACAAATTTCTTCCCTTCTCTGATAGCCTTTCTCAATTGATGGTGGTAGGCTCTATTACCAGGCATAAGAAGTGAAGCACTATTAAGTACCTTCTTTTATTTTTTCTTCTTAGAAGACTCACCTACTTCAAGCCTCTATTTTTTCAATGGTGGCTCTAAAGTATCCCCTTCCTCCTATGGGCCTTCTGTCAAATCAATAATTGGTGAGCCTTCACCTTGAGGTGGAGTTTCACCCTCTTGTGACTCATCAATAAATTCCTCAGGCTCAAAGGTAGAATAATTTCTTGGTACTTCTAACTTCTCCTCAAGAAACCCTTCCAATTGGTTAGACAGGGTGCCATGCATTTCTATCATTTTCTCCATTCTTTGTAGATATGGGAGCTTAGGGAAAAAATCATGAAAAGGAATTTTTTCCTTCCTTAGTCTAGCCTCTATGTCCAACAAATCAAAATATTTGGTCCACCTTCTCCCTACTTCATCTAGGTCCAACATATTTCTTGTCACATCCTCCTCATCCAGGCCTTCATTCTGTCTGATTGTTCCAATGTTAGGGATCAAGGTCATCCTGGAAATCTTGATGAAACCCTCAGAATTAACATATCAGTAGGTACCTGTAGTCATCTTGAAGTTATTTAACTAGCCAATGACCTGGTCCAATGCTCTTTTTCCAATCAAGAAGCTACCAATTCTGAACTACCTCAGTGTGAAGGTGCCCTTCCTATGAGGTCCTAGGTGTTCTTTGTCAGTCCACATTAATTGCTAGTTGAATTCTATCATAGCAACCCTAGGAGGTGCATATTTTGGAAGCTGGTATGGAGGTTGAGGGCAGCCATAAACTCTAATAACTATGAAATTGCCCCCCAGGTAGAAATCTCCCCAATTGTGGTTCCGTGGCCATTTGTCTTCATACTGGATTGGTCTTAAAATGCTCAAGACCTTAGTTGACAACCACACAACATTTGTTCCCAACATTAAAAGAATTGGATGGACAAACTAGTTCTAGAAAACAGAGAAGTTACACTCATTGGATGTGTAATTCCATGCTCTCAACCAATGCTGCACTGGGTTGGGATTTCCTTCAAAATGAGTCCTTATCTTCAACATTCTTGCATCAAAATCATTAACATGGTGGTACAAAATCAAATGCATAAGAAGGGAGTAATGCATGTATCTGATAGGTCTTTTACTCTCCTTGACAGACATAAACCGTTTATGCATCCTATCAATTACATACTAGATGTAATCATAGTTAGTATTGGTGTGAGAATTTTGAATGTCTAGGATTATCATTAAAAGTTTAGCGGGTAATTTCTCTTCATCCCCATCTATCCCTAGAACCCTACACAACCCATGACACAAGAATTTCATGTAATGATTGAGGGATGAAAATAGATAAGGAGCATTCATACTTGCCGGGAGAGGGGCTATGTACTTATCCTGCTTGGGCATATGTTTGACTATTTGGATTTTTAATGACCCTATATTACTGGCATGCTTATCCCTTTCACTTTTAAAGTCAATTTTAGTGGAAGAAGAGGAATAGAAATTGAAAGCTTTCATGAAGGACCCCCTATCCAAGGAAATGAAAAGAGACTGGTCTTCACACCTAATGGTTCTAGAAATGGTGTCATACAACCTAGCCAACTCAAAGATTAAATTAACATCTAAGAACACATCAGGCACAATTAGCTTTGCCATTCCCAATGCTCAAGCATTACAAATATGTATAGCTTTATGCCTATTATTATAAAAGTATGAGAAAATGGTAAAACCTGATCCTGAAGGAGAGAGAGGGTCCCTACATTTGTCCATGATATCATCAAATGTCATGTCGATGGCCTTCTTGTTTCGGTTTGAACTAGGAAGCACCCTGATGAATTGATCTAAATAATTTGACTTTCCTTTGTCCTCTCCACTCTTTTCTTTTGCAGCTCCATTGGATGATGCTACACTCACCTCTAGATGACTCATCTTGATAGAGTAGGAATTTCTTAGTTCTGCAACTCTTCACACTTCTCACTCTTTGCTTCAACACCAACGATCTCAATTGTCCTCAAAATAACTTTGAGCACAAAAAGAAATGCAGTCCTATTTATATACTTCAAGAATTACATGCGTATGATTGCCAAATCATAGCAAATCTGGCCTTAGTCACTTCTGCATTCAATTCTACATATTACCAACCTTCAAATCATAGCTAGCCATAGCGTGGATGTTGACAGGATGATTTAAAAATAAAAAATAGAGTGCGAGAGCAATGATCATGGATTTTTGGCATTAAAACCCTTAATTACTAATTGAAATCCTTGTTAAAACCTGATTGGATGAAATTTTACATTTTTCTAGCCTGGCAGAGTACCTTTTTCCATGTTGCAACAACTCATAACACTGATTGGCATGAAATCTTAACCGGACATGGTTCAGAGATCTAGTGAACAAAGTAACTCATGATCTCTGAAAGAATTGCTAGCCCGAGGTTAAGTTTGGAGATCCAACAACTAAGCCATTCATGGAATCTCGGAGTGAATTCTTAACTCATGACATTATCTGGAAATTCAGCAAACAAAGGATATTACAAACCATGATACATAATACTTTGACTGCGGTCACATCTGGAGATTCAACAAACATGCTAAATCTCTTAGTCTCTGAAAGTCATGCCTAACTCTCATTTCATCTTGCCATTCAGCGAACAAGGGTATCTCGCATTCTCAAAAAGAAATGCTTAACCATGGTCAGGTTTCAAGATTGAGAGAATAACCCAAATCTCTAATTCACTGAATACTTTTCATACCTTGGGTTATGTCTTGAGACTTCACACTGACCATAGATCTTAGGAGAAATTGGCAGCTATCGCTAAATCACTCAATCCATTAAATCTTTACCCTTTAATTATGAGAATCAGCGACCATTGCATTCACCTTATCTCCCAAGGTTACTAAACTTAACCTTTTCATTTCGAGAATGTGCGACTAAAGAAGACACATCTCAATTTTGCTTTGTTCGCCAGGTCACTGAATGATTTGAAACTTCACTAACTGATTTTGAGATCCCGCGAACACTTCATTCGCTTAATCACCAAATAAATTAGAACATCACCACCTTTTCTTGAGATTAAGAGACAAAGGGAAACTCTAGCCTTTGCCAAATTCCTTTGTCAGAACCACCAAATTTATAGGATACGAGAGCAAGACTCAATTGCTAGATCGCTTAAAGATTTGGTGTAGGACCCATTCTTCATGAGATTAAAACCTGACTGTCAATTGCAAAGATGATCAATGGCATTCGTTGGGTCATTGGAAGATTTTGAACTTAGCCACCCATCTTAGAGAATAGGAGAGAATTGCCACACCAAGTCACCAAATGTTTCAAAGAAACTGCCAATAATCAAGCGAATAAGAGATAAGATAGTCGCCAAATCACTGGATGTTAAGACTAACTGTGACATAGACTGAGAGATTCAGTGACTAAAGGAAACCTAACAATGGACTCACCATAGTCACCAGTTTGCTGAAAGACTTATAGATAAGGAATAACATTGCACGATTTAGCGAAGGTAGGGAAACATGACCACATGCAAATTTGGAAGACTTAAGTGACCCAAAAAGTAACACGTGAATAGAAATAACTAGGGCACACTTAAAACTAACCAAAGAATTGGCCATTTCAAGGCAAAAATGTCTAAGGAAGGGTTTTAAAAAACACAAGTATGACAAATTTTAAGGAGTTCTAAAACCCTAAACTAGACAAGGACATAAGCAAGGACATTGAAACAAGACCTGGAGAAAAGACCTCAGAAAACTTGAAATATACCCAACAAGGTCCTAGCTCTAACTTGCATCTTTGGACACAAGAGTCAGAGGCTATTCTTGCCCCAGAGGCTAGATCAACCTTCCACCTATCTTCCTTCCTTATCACCTTCAACCCACACTACTCTACTAAAGAAGGAGAAATAAAAGAATCTATTGCTCCTGAATCAAATAGTATAGTGGTAGAGATAACCCTTAACAAAACTAGGGTTTTGATGACTGATCCCTGATGATCAGCCTATCTATGGTCTAGAGTGGAAAACACTCGGTGAGTTCTTCCTACATATTCTACTATGGATTCAGAAGTGGCCTGCCTATAGCTTGCTGTTGGGGTAGACTTCTGAGGACAATTAACTGCAATATGACCATGTTGACTACAAGAGTAACATCTAGTGTTCTTAACAAAATTCCTTCTTGCAGAAGGTCTGCTGGATTGTTGATAACTACCATGACTAGAGTTCTGAGGCATACTATGAGCTGGTTGAGAGTTTGGGTATCGCTTAGCATGCTACCAGTTGTGAGAATTGTTAGATTGAGAACCCCCATTTCTATTGTTGTTGCCATTATAATTATTGTTGTTGTGAAATTTTCTTTTCTGGGTGTTCTGCCTTCCTCTAGGAGGATATTTTTTAGGTCTAGGTGTTCCTTGGAATTGATTTCCTTTGAAACTTGACCTGGCCTAAGAGGCATTACCTCCTTGGCCACCTATATAACCTCCTAACCCCAAGGCTGCATTTTTTTCCACAATACAAGCCTTGATGACTGTATCATTAACTGTCTGAGGTTCAAACATTTGTATACTATCAACCAAGTGATCATTGAGTCATCTAAGGAAGTGTTGAGTTAGCATGGGTTCATCATCCTTATATCCTGAGTATGGATTGAGTTCAAAGAACTTTTGCTCATAGTCATCAATTGATATAGTTAACTACCTTAAGTTGTGAAACTCTTCATCTCTTTCCCATCTCTAGTGGTTAGAAATAAATCTAGCTCGAAAGAGTTCTAGGAATAGTTCTCATGAAAGAGTGGTAATATTTATGTGAAGTTTCTCTTTCTCTATTTCCCACCAAGTGGATGCAAAGTCTCTAAGGTGACTCCAAACTGGGCTTTGGTATTGCTGTTGTAAGGGTGCATGGAGAAAATCCTTTCTAAGTCTAGCAACCAAGTTTCAATGGTAGATCCACCTTGAGTTCCCTTAAATGGGTTAGTCTTAGTCCTAAGGATGTCTCACATGTGAGAAGCATAGAACACATCTTCTTCCACTTCTTGATCTCTCCTCCTAGGACTCCTTTCCCTTTCCTCATGGTGAGTGTTAGTCTCCCCATGGTGGCCCCTATTCTATCCTACATCTAACCTCTAAAGTATCTATTGTAAGAGTTCTTGTACTTGAGCCCCCTGAAAACCTCCTGATTGATTATTAGATTGATTCCCTCTTCCCTCATATTGTTCTTCTTCTTGAGAACTTTCCTATTGAGATCTAGGAGTGGTGTTTCAAGCACCTCCCCTTCTACTATGAGTTATATGAGGCATCCTACCATAAGCAATAAGAAAGTTAAGTTTAAGGGTCCTAGTTTTTCTCTAGTATTGAGTTTTATTTAGATGCGTAACAAGTTTAAGAAGCATGGGCTAGATTTTCTAGGGCTCTAGTGTAGAAACTTAGTGCTCTGATACCAAAGATGTCATGCCCCACAAGGGAACCGAGGAAGATAACAAATATTCTCTTAGGAAGAAAACCTATGTAATGAACTATGAATTTTTGTTTTCAAACTTTACAAGACATATATGCATAATAACATAAACAAAGTTTAACTTAGAGTCCTACCATGGTTCCCTACTAGAATATTAACAATCCATTTAAGTTTCATTAAATGTACTAACAACTTTGAATAACTTTAAACCAACTATATGATAACATTTGAAGATCTTAGGAAGGAAAATATAAATGCTTTCATTCAAATATTTAACTTAACATTTAAGATCCTTCTATATTCTCAAAGTATTCCTTTATGAACAACATAGCATTTGAAGTATTACACCCATCTAAATGCTTCATTTAAGAATTTGAGCCATTACATATATGAAATTATTGCATTTGATTTACTAACTTCTCCTAACCAACATTAATGTATAACATACCACTTTACTTGAAAACTTACTAAAATCCCTTTTCTTTTCAAACAAACATGCTTTACATAAAGTTCACATTTTCCCTTTGTTTTTTTTCCTTAAATCTACCCATTATAAGATACATCAATAATAAATATTACATTACATTCATCTCCTCTTGGGAGGTTACAATAATGACATAACTTTACATTTGATTGAAATTAATGAAAGATAAATACAAAGTCTTCTTTCTTCAAAACTGGAACAATGTGCAAGCAAGAATCCTTAAGCACTATAACTACAAATGGTACCTTGATAAAAATATTTACCACCCAACCATGTGGATACCAAAAGGCCCACTCCCCCTTGCTAGGAGATAAACACCAAGATCCATGCAAGAAGAGATATCTAGGCCATACCTAGGGTTGGGGTAACCTTTCCCAAACAATAAATGAACAAGGAAGATTGAAACATAAATCCCTTCCCAAAGGTTCCTAAGACTTGTTAGAAACTCTTAGAGACAAGCTAGATGAGTGTCATCACATATCCCTCACCCCTTGGGTTATCCTGGTACTAGCCACTCTTGGCCCCGGCTCCCAAGTACGCACATGCAGAACCAAATGCCTTTCATACAGACAAGCACTATTCAACCATACCTACACATAGGTACCTTATCCTACTCCCATCCATAGTCTTTACTAGCACTAATGGCATAGGCGAGGCATACATTAATCTTTTTAGATTTTGTTTCCATCCCCATAAATTTTAATTAAGTTATCACTTGTTTAAACAACTCATCAATGGGTTATCCTGGTACTAGCCACTTAGGGCACTGACCCCACACTAAGAGCCACTCACCTAGTATTCTTAGGTTCTCTACCCTTATTGAAACATCATATACATACAATATATGCAATAAAAAAAATCAAAAAACACTCAAGTGCTTGCAAACAAAAATAGGAATGGTTTGTTGATTGGTGGGAAGCCTGGAATGGCATTAGTCATTTGGGAAGTGAATGCCTCTAACATACAAGACATAAAATTTGGTCATTTAGATAGTATTAATAATTTATTTTACTATCCTAACCCTTCTGGAGGCCATGTATCATTGAGAAATGAGATTTGATGGAAGGAAGTTGGTGAGTTGTTGGAGAAAAATGAAGAAAAGACCATTGTAGAAAATATAGTCCTGATGTGGGAGCCATATCTCCTAATTTAATTTTTGGATTTAGATGTGTTTTGGATATGTTGGAGAGAGTCAAGTTACACAACTTCTGATTGGAGTGATTGAGGAAATAGTTTTGGAGTCAAAAGATATGGATTAATGTGTACGAGTCTGTCAAAAAGACCAGTGGGAAAAATCTGGGAATGATAAAAAAGGTACAAATTCTAGAATGCAAACAAGGAAGGAAAATGAATCTTCCTAAGGTTTGAGAGTACTTAAAAACCTCTAAAACATGTAAGAAAGGGTAAAAATCTTTCTAGGAAGATTCCAAACTCCCTCAAATGCAAGGAAGAAAATAAAACATCTCACATAATAAAGTAGAATGATTTATGAAAGCAGTATATTTCAAAGATAGATATAATTATTCATTCTCTTGAGACTATCTCATTCACAAATTCAACCAAGGTACAAAAACATAATCATTTTGCAAAATCAATAAGGCAACAAATATGTAGATATCAATACAGTCAAATAAATCAAACACATAAGGAGGATCATCTTCCAGGATAGCTCCTACCTGGAGTCCTACGGAGAAACCGTTGGAGAGGAAAGATCCAAACTATCTTAACCTTCTTCAAGCACTCTTTTGGATTCCTCTGATTGCAGACACAAATTCCTCCAAAAATATAATAGACTTTTTAAATCAGAATTTCCTATCCCAAAATAATAATGAATCATCCTTTGGAGATAAATTTCCAGCCAACTCCTTCCAAATGCACACACAATCCCTTCCAAAACTACTATGATTTCAATATGATATCCTATCTCTGAAAATGATAATGCTTCTGAAGAATAAATTTCAGCCAACTCCCCCATCCCACAAGGATTCTTCCCATAAATAGGTTTAAGGAGTAGCTGCATGGGAAAATCCAACCGATGCAACTATCCCAACCAAAATTGGTTAATAGTTTAGGCTTAAATATATTTATTAAAGTCATTCTTGGGAAAGGAGTTTATAAACTATTATATTAATCTTATTATATTAATAATAATAATCTAAGTTAGGTCTCCTTTATTTAAGGAAAGTAAATAGTAACTATTATTTTTAATATAATTACTATTACCTTAGTTACTTAGGCTATGGTAAAAGATTTTATCATATATTAATTAGTCATCCAAGTAGATAATTTATTTATTTATTAATATTATTTAAAACACAATTACTTTCACACCCACATAATTATAGAAATATATGTAACCATAGGCATACGTGTGCACCCATATGCTTATGTGTACATATATCATTATAATATTATTAAAAGCATATATTATTATTAATATCATGAACATCTTATTATTATAAATATTGTAAAACACATTATTTAATCAAATACTAAATCATACTTCATACACAATACAATAATGATATATATATATATATATATATATATATATAATATATATATATATATATATATATATATATATAAATATATATATATATATATATATATATATATATATATATATATATATATATATATATATATATATATATATATATATATATATATATATATATATATATATATATATATATATATATATATATATATATATATATATATATGGTACCTACCAAAACAAGATAGATTATACCATAAACACAATTTAGAGCTACCGATCACACCATCATATGCTCATAAATACAAGAAGAAAGCAACAAGATCCACATAATCCAACAAACTAAGAAAACACAATAATACATCATCAACACAAGGATTGATTCAAGAACTCCCCACCTAAGGTGCAAAAAGGGTCAGAGGTAGAGTTCCTTCTCATGGAACCTCGATGATATCTCCATAATAATGACAATGATCAAGGATTTTGAGGGCTCACTCAGACCCATGAGATTAGGTGGAGACGATGCCCAGTACCTACAAGCCTGCATCATCGAGTAGAGATACATGTGCATAGATACATAATTAAACATATGTAAAAAGATGACCAGGATCAATACATCATGTGGACCTTAGCTAAGTGAGTAACTACAACTTTGACCTGAGTCATAAAAACACATCAAACCCATGTACATAAAACATAAAACATGATAGATAATATTGGTTAGATTCAAATCCTTGGGTTAGCTCTATAAAACATATAAGTATAAATGATTTCCAATTTCATGAACATATCAATGATAACATTTGATAGACATGTCATCATCCATAAAACATAAATGTAAACATATAGTTCTAACCATCATAATAAAATGTCCAAATTAGAAAGTCCAAGTATCACCATAGCAGAGGGTATTACAATTTCACACTCAGTTCCACCTCCGCCTCCACCTATGCACCAAAATCCACCTCCACCTCTGCATCCAATACCATTAAATTCTCCACTTCCACCTCTGGTTCAAACCACTTCATTTCCTCCACAACCTCTACCTATTCATATCCCAATGCCAACTCCACCTCCTCCACTACCTTCACCCACTCCCCTTGTTTCTCCTACTCCTCCCATACAAAACATTCCTTCCCAAGATCCTATTGCACCACTTGTTCACATTGAGACCATAGCACAAGGGCCTCCAGAGCTAAAGAAAGAAACAGAGGTAACTAGTGAGGTTCTAATAGAAGGTCAATACGGATTATAGTAATAGATTGGAGAAGAAGAACAAATGAATGTAGAAGAGGAGAAAAACATAGGAGAATAAGAAATAGAGGGAAGAGAAGAGGAGAGGCATGAGGAGATGGAAATAGAATGCTGGGCTACTACCTCAAGTTTGGTTGCACCCTATGAACTAATCAATACCTTTTCGAAGCCCACTTGGTTCACCAAGGAGATTCAACCAAGGGTGAGGGTGTACACAGATGATGATGATATAGACATGGCAACACTGGGACAAGCATTCCACTGAACAAGATCTAGTGCCCAAGAAAGGACCCTTTATTATGTAACACAAGATCAAGTGGGCAGGTGGAAGGCTCAGGTGGTAGTCCCTACAATGATTATTAGTATGGTAGAAGTCACTCAAGATGAATATGTGTTGGAAGAGGTAGACATAGGAGAGTCGACTAGAGAAGGAAGCAAAAGTCTGGGTACACTAGGATTGAAACATGCTTTAGGTTTCATGGATAAAGATGAAGAGAAGATCAAGGCATTGATGGAATAGAATGAAGAAATGAAGAAATTCATTCTTAAGACAATGGGTCCCATTGAACCTGATGACCCTAAGGCCTCATTATAGGCTATTTGGGAGAAAAGAGGTGATTCAAGTATACCGGCAGACATCCCGCATTCTTTTGTTTAGGCTTGTACAGATTGGAAGGTTGATTTTGAGGAGTTTGTAAAGGGTTCTTTCAAGAAGATCTTGGGGCCTTTTAGGGGTATTCTGCAAGGAATCTCATTTTTAGTTGAGATTATGAGCGAAGAGGATGGCTTGGAGGAGAAAATCCTGAAGTGGCAGAGGGCACTAGAGGATCTTATAGTAATAAGGAAGCATCACTTTCAATTTTTGGTTAAGGTGTATGAAGGGTCAAAACTAGACAATTTTGAGGAGTGGATCCAAGATATTACTGGTGCTTTGACCATTTTTGAGAAGGTGCTGAAAAAGATGAATAAGAAGAGGGATAAAGGTCTATTTTTTGTAGAAGAAATGCATAACTTTTTTGAAGGATTGGACTTGGATTTGTATGAAGAAGATGATGAGAAAATAATGCATCCTGTGAATGTCATCATCAATTAATATCTGAACATCTTTGGAGAAAAAGAGGACATCCAGCAAATGTTCTATCAAAAGGAAGGAATACAGAAAATGTTGTCTCGAGAGGAGGAAATAAGAGCACTTGCTGATGGTTTACTTACTTTCTAAGAGAAGCAATAGGAGGTCTTAAAAGGGGTCAAAATGGCTAACTTTGAGGAGGTGTAAGAGATTGTGGATAGGTTTTGCAAAGCTCACCCAGAGATCCTCCCAAGTTGATAGGCGTCCTGTTTTGACTTGGCTGAAATTTGTATAGGAGAAAAGTAGTTTTCCACACTTAGCCATTTTTGGAGACCCTGATTTTTGGCATTTCGGCCATATGAAATTTTCAGCCTCCGAAAGTCCTAAATTTTGAAAGTTGAGAAGAGGTTTTTGACACTTAGACATTTTTTTTGGTACTTCATTTTTTGTGGAAACGGTCGGGATCCAAAATTTCTAGGGCACGACCGTCGTTTAACTCCAGTCTTCTCCAACTTGTTATTCTAGTTAGAAGGGCCACTTCCACAGGGTCTTTTTTGCATGATTTGAGGGCCTCTTCTAGTGGAGTTAATGAAGAAGAGTCATAACAAAGAATAAAGGACAAGATCATAGAATTTCATGGAAAGTATGTACGAGTTACAAACCTTTTTTTGAGTTATTTCATGCATGATCTGCTCATTTTTTGTAATGCATGAGGTTTAATTCCGTGCTAGGGTAGTTTCAATTAGTTTTAGAGATAGTTTCCTTCATGTAATCTCTAGTTTAGAATTATTTTCGAGTTTTAGATGCAGCCAAAATCCTAGCTGCAAAATTGAGAGCTCAGCTCTATAAATTGTAAGAACTCAACGTAATTAGGTTTATATTTTGATCATAATACAATACATACAATTGGTGCTTCAATCATGGTGTGATTTTTCTGCTACCTTTGCGAAATTTATGAATGTGTGAATAGCTCATTTGTTTATTTCAAAGAATTAGTTGATTGTGTGGTGATTTCAATCTACGATTCCTTAGTTCAGTGTTTGCTAGTGTTATATTGCTTTGTTGTGACAAATTATTGAGAAGATCTTTCTTTTTCGGTTCTTGAAGATAAGCTTGTCTCACGTGTGCATACATTTGTGGTGGCTTTGTGATTCGATGAGCTTTGACTTATTATTCATCTGCATTTATTTCTATTGATGATTACATCTGCCTAGCTGAAGATTGTGATTTATTCAGATCTCTATTTTGTGGGTCTCCTCATCTTCTTGGTATTTTAATTCACGAAGCAGTGTGATATTGGTTTATGTCCATTAGTTTCTTTTTAGTATTTTCTTTCAAATTATCCTTACCCTACTAATTCTTATTTTCTTTGCAAATTAGTTACAGTAGATTAATTAGATTAACGTTGCATTTTCTATTCTAAAATATGAAAATCCCCCCAAAAAAGAAGTATTGGTATGTTCTAAAGTTTGTTTCGTATCCCTTTTGAGATACAAACCAACAAAAGGCCTCCTTGAGAACAGATTCATATTTATCTTCCATTGAGCTATCCAAGCGGTTGAGACCCAACCCAGAAGGAACCTTGAGAGTGACTAATATCATTCTTCTAAGAGGGGAATTTGCTTGCATAAATTCCTAGCCATTTTCTCAAGTAAAAATGATGCTCGACAATACTAATAGGGGGTGAATCAATACTTATAAAAATTTTCAAATTCTTATCGATATCCTTAAGTAGAAATAAAAGAGACTTCCATATCATGTGAACCATTGTATCACTATCATCTAGGCTCAATGATCTTGTATACTATTTTATCAAGATGTCCTTTTACTGATCTTGTATAAACAATATACCATGTTGACTCATGGCCCATGAGTTGTTGCTTGATAACACATTTTACATCATACTTTTTGCTCCATTTTGGTCTTGATTTACTCACTACATGCAGATATAACACACTTCATAGATGACTTTGACCTCTGATTTGACCTTGATAATGTCCCCTCCATTGCTTATGCTTGATCATGACTACCTTGTGTTGATGGGAATGGTGGGTTACTGTTGTGGATGCATCATTTGGAAATGATTCTATAGCAACACCAGATGGAACAATAACATTTGGTGTTGTTATTGCACTATTTGGATGATGCAGTCACAACAGTGATTCACTACGTGTTGATAGAGATAGAAATGCAACCACTTCTTCTTTCAGTGTTGATTTCCTTTTTGTGCTTCCATGCTTTATGTCTTTTCTATTCTATCTTCATGGTATGAATGATCCATGGACACTACTTCTTCACTGAGATTACACTTCTTAGACCAGTGCTCCTCCTTGAGGCTGTCAGGGTAGCCAAAAACTCTATCAGAATAGCCCTTCTAATAACCCTGATGAGTTCAATGTAGGGCTTCATTTGGATTCCAACACCTATACACTTCACATGTTCCTAAGTGCACATGTTCCTGAGTGCATTTTCCAAAGTGCACATGTTTTTTAGCATAGTTCCTTTTAGAAGTGTATGGCTTGACTATGCACATGCATAATTGTAGATGAGGATCATTAATAGGGTGCCATGCATTGCTTAGATTCTTTGGATCTAACCCCATCTTTTCCTTCCTTGCATGTTCTGGATCATACAGGAGCATATTGGATTCAACCTCGGGTCAACACTTTATTAGTTTAGGCAATGTCTGGTACCTTCATTATTTATGTTCATCCACTTTATTTATATTTGCCAAAATGTCCATATGAAATCTAGAGCAATACATTAATTTTATAGTGAATTCATGATTTATAATTCATTTGTAGAAGATCAATGTGTTTGAACTCAAGAATACCCCTTACTTGGTTTCCTACAAAGTGTTTGGCAAAATCTATTAGAAAATCAAAAGTTTGGTCGAAGTAAGTGTATACATGAAGGATGAAACACATAGGAAGCTATGATAAGCTATGAGAAGGTGACGTCAAGCTAATGAAAGGAGGCATCTCTAACAAGAATTTAACTTTTGAGAGTATATGATTACAATGTGGGGGAGTCAAAGAAAATATATGTATAGTTAAAAAATTTCATGCCTTGAAATTTTATAAAATAGTTCCTTAACATAGTTCAATATGCTAAGGAACTATGTTCAATGTCAAATGTGTTATCAATCAACTCATGGGCTATGAGTCAACATGGTTTTATACAAGATCAGTAAAAGGACATCTTGATAAAATAGTATGCAAGATCATTAAGCCTAGATGACAATGATACAATGGTTCACATCTTGAACCTCACAAGATCTTCAAG
Organism: Chamaecyparis obtusa; assembly: GCA_027943335.1. NCBI lineage: Eukaryota > Viridiplantae > Streptophyta > Pinopsida > Cupressales > Cupressaceae > Chamaecyparis > Chamaecyparis obtusa. Next base: position 129,923 of record BSBK01006804.1, read on the forward strand.
CTAGCATGCTATCAAAATAGAATGGAAGTGGTGATTCAATGCATCTACAACCTCAAAAGCATGGAAACATTGATACAATAATAGCAAATACATTACAAATGCCAAGCTCAGGGTCTCAATGAAATAAACAGTGTATAAAACAATATATGGTGCATAACAGTAGCAAGCATGCAATGACAACAATAACATTGCATGATGACCGAGCTCAAATTTAAAATAGTAAGTGTATTGATGTATGATCTAATCACAAAAATATAACAAACAAAGCACCGACCAATCAAATAGGGACATCAATAATATAATAATGCAAATCAATGATGCAAAAAGCTCATGGACATGGAAAAATTAGTGAGCATCAATATCAGCATAAATCAAATTCCTAAATACTCCACACGATGCCATGACAATAGCAAGGTCATGAGGTGCTCAAACAGTGAGCTCATAAACATGCATGATGCCCTAGCTTGTAGCCCGTGAGCCATCAAGACATTTCCTCATTCATAAATGGGGAGTACCACAGTGAATATCAACAAATAAATAAATAAAGAGAGATTAAACACTTCACACAATGCCTTGAAGGTAATAGTAACAATGCCCTAGCTCTCAAAGCTCACAGGTCATCAAGCATTCCAAATGAAAAGATGTAAACAATGCTAGTATTAACATTCATATTGTGCCATTAAATCAAAAAATTCCATCAAAATGAAATTGAGTTAATGAGAAGACAAAGCTTGAATTCCTACCTCAAGTCATGGCTGCCATATGCAAATCAAATGCTAAGGAACTATGTTATAAAATTCCTTGTGAAATATTTTATAATTGTACATATATTTTCTTTGACTCCCCCACATTGCAAACTCAATGCTAATTGTAGATGAGGATCAATAATAGGGTGCCATGCATTTCTTAGATCCTTTGGATCCAACCCCATCTTTTCCTTCCTTGTAGATTCTGGATCATACAGGAGCATACTAGATTCAACCTCGCGTCAAAACTTAATTACTTCAAGCAATGTTTGGTACCTTCATTATTTATGTTCATCCACTTATGTATGTTTTCATTCATTCATATTCTTTTGAAAATTGGATATACTCATATTCTTCTTGTGTCTGAGTCTTCCAACTATGATCAATTTAATGTTGTAAAGCTTGACATAGAATTCATTATCAACCTATCATATATCCATTCCAAATGATATTTGAAGTATAATTTATTTATAAATCTAATGAGATTATTATCAACATTTCAGATCTAAGAAAATTGAATTCTTATGGTGTTATGAAACACTGCTGAAATTCCATTTGAATAAACATACATGCCAACCATTTGACAAAATGTCCATATGAAATCTAGAGAAATACATTAATGAAAGGAGGAATCTCTAACAAGAATTGCCCTTTTGAGATTATATGAGATGGATGTGGGGGAGTCAAAGAACATATATGTATAGTTATAAAACCTAAAGTTAAATATACAAAGTAACATATCATTTATAAAACCTACCATAACATGTCATTTTCTGTTTGACATTTTTTGTCACAACTAAAGAGTTCTCACCATGAGCAAATAGAGTGACCAATTTCTATCAAAACAATATGTGCAGATATAAAAATTAAGTACATGTCCAATTTTTTCTAGACATACACATTAAGGATCATTTCAGTTAACACAAGGGAATTTGATCAAAATAGCGAGACAATCGCTATATTGTTGTCTAACTTTCAAAGAGAAGGTGATGACAAATGTTATTGTTTATGAAAGAGTTATAATGGCTTAAAGAAAAGAAGAATCAAAATCAAAATAGAAAAGAGACAGTCACAATGAAGGGGGGGTTGATTATCATCCATTGATAAGTTTTTTGTTATATTGTTTTCACAATTTATATACATATGAACCATGGAAGGAGGTTTGATTATCACATTGAAGGGGGGTTTGATTATCATCATTTTTATACAGGTCAATCTCCCCAATGTAGTACATGATATGGACCACCACATCTCAAAGGAACATGGGGGTGTGAATATAGAGGAACATGGAGGTGTGAGTATTGAACCTGAAGATCACGATCCCATGGAAGATGACGATCATGTGCTAGAAAACATATTTGAAGATGATGGTATGCATGCATTGATTGTTGAAACATTTGGTACCAATGCTACTGATGATGATGATGATGATTATGATGAGGATGAAATTGATGATGTCTATGATATATCTCTACTTGAGAAGGTGAACATGATCATTTATGAAGGCTCCCATTCTACTCTTCTCTTTGTTGTATTGTTGTTGGTGAATTTGAAGGTTATGAATGGTTTATCCAACATAGAAATGTCACATATGCTAAGGTTTGTCATATACGTCATTATAGTCTATAAAAGGTGAAACATGTACCATTAAGATTGTTTATAGCAATAGATTATATTTTTGTTGTAGATTGATAGGTGAGTTTTTGTTACCACCATCAAATGTTCTCCCTCGCTTGTACCAAGAATTATGTGCCACTATGAAACATATTGGAATGGAGTATCAAGCAATAGGTGTGTTTCCTGAAGATCATGTTATTCATCATAAAGAATACAAAAATGCAATAGAATGCCTTGAATTCCATGTGAGCAGATATTGAGATGATCAAATGACAAAAAAGGTGCCTCACAAGGTTCTTCGTCACATCCCCATTATTCCACATCTGAAATGATTATTCAGGTATAATAGGTTGGCACAATTTATGAATTACCATGCATGTGGTAGGAGTTGAGATGACATTATTCAAATGCCTATAGATGGTTCATCATTTATGGATATAGAGGAAAAGTGGCCACACTTTAAAGAAGAACCTCAAAATCTTAGGCTTTCTCTAGCAGCAGACAATGTCAATCCAATTGGAGAGATGAGATCTATTTACTCAGTGTGGCCTATTTTTGTTATCAACAATAACCTTCCTCCATGGATGTCAATAAAGAGGGAGAACATTATGTTGGCAATTATTGTTCTAGGTATTTTATTATTTTATAGTCATCTACATGTAATTATAAGTCTTGGAGTGAAATGGCCACAATAATTATCTGATGTTGTTGTTAATTCAACTAGGTAAGTACCAAGTGAAAGATATGAATGTATATATTGCACCTCTTATCGATGATTTGTTGGTGTTATGGAATAGTTTCACTATATATGACATCTCTAGACCAATTTGACAAGGACAATTTTAATTCCATGTAATACTTGTGTGGACAATTCATGATGCTCCAAGGTTGACACATTTCTGTGGTATATTATGGTAAATTCTAGTTTTACGCGATAATTCTAATTTTAAAAATTAACATATATAATCTAATTGTTGCTTGGACAAATAATAGTATCAGAAACCTAGAGCAATGGACTGCCTATTTCAGGATTGGACACCTGAAATGATTCCTAAATTGATTATTTGGTCTCATTTAATTATCAACCAGGGACTTAAACTTGGAATGACATTTGCAAAGTATATGCTTGAAACCTTCTCTTTCTAAGGCTATCTATGGAATTCAAATGCTTATGCTTCAGGAAACTATGCTAAAACTGGTAAACAAATGTATTCTAAACAAAGTAGGGAATTGCGGCTGGGAACTGCTCCAACCAACTGTTCTGCAGGAACAACAAAGTTCTAACTACTTAAAAATAAACAGGAAAATAAACTCTACACTAACAGAACAATTCACTCATCAAGTGGGCCCCCTTGAATGAGTGAATGAGAAATAAAATCAAGATGAAAGATACAAACTTGAACTAAACATTCTATTCATCCATAATAAAATGATTACACTTGATATGAAAATAGTATGCAAGATTTCTACTATAAAAACTAGTTTGTTCGACTAACTACCAAAAGAGTCACAACAATCGATTATTTAAAAGGAAGCTACAACTATCTCCTAAATCTACGATCACTTCTTAAATGAGGATCAATTACAACTCATAAAGTTTCAAAATAGAAACATCATTGACCATGAATAATCCCATAAATATAGTGCACTAAATCTATGCATTGCATGCAACCAAAAGTGTCAATTGACTTGCGAAGATTCTACAATCCACCATTGGCTTTGATTACTCCCGTGCTAGTATGCTGGTCTTTGAATGTCTACAGTCAACACCTGCAAAACAATCAATGCACACACATCCAACCATATACATATATATCTGTATCATTAATATTAGGAAAAGGTGTAAGTCTTAATTAATACTCTTGCAAGTCCTACGGCTACAGGAGGTAACTACCCAAAACATAGCTTAGGCAAGGAAACATTCATTAACATGTATAGCTATTGTATTTACCATTCCTGTTCATGAATTTAAGCAAATATTATGTCTTAAATAGTATCCACATTTCCATCTTATGTTCACACACATATATACATAAAAACCATAAGTTCATATGCTTAAAACCAATAAATTCATGTCTATGTGCAATCAAATGTTCTAGAAAGAGGATAAAAAGTATTGAGAAAGATGGCTATTTAGAAGCCCATCATTCCCCCAATTGAACTATTGCTAGTCCCCAGCAACCATGAAATTTTGAATCCTAGCACAGACCCTCAAGTCACTAGTTGTTCTCTGCCCAGACTCATCATGAACATACTCAAAGTATCTGTGACTTTCTTTGAGTCTTTCCCATCACTAGACTTCAGCGGCCATATCATAATCCACTACACTATCATTCATTGCTAGCAATGGCTACAGGAAGAGTGGAGGCTAAAACCTTAATGGAAACTAGCGGTTAAGGAGTGTCCTTCCCAACATAATGTACCATGGAACTCTCCTTGTAGCAAGAGTTAAATTTTGTGGTGAGTGAGGTTCCTTTGACTTTAGATCATGTGACATCCTTATCCATCTCTACCTGGAGACACTGATTGCTATGGCAACATCTCATGAGGAATACTGGTCCTATTCTGCAAAAGCTTGTTCTTGCACTGGATATATCTTATTAGCTCCACTAGTGTTTGCTGTGACAGAAAGCCAGTCAAAATATGTTCACCTGGAATGCTAAATGTTTTATGTATGGTGCAGCCTAATGTTCTCTACTTATCTCATTTTGCATCCAAGACATAACCGCTCTCAACTACGCATCCCCTACATAGAGTAGTGAATTCCATTCTGTATCATCAGGGACTACTAGGTTATGTAGGTACAATTCACATGATAGGTTTTTCAGAGTCATTGGAGAAGACTAAAAGGCATAGTAAAATTCATGAGGAGTCGATATAGAAGGATTGAGTCCTTCCACAATTCTTGTTAATATGAAATTAACAAGTTGCTCTTTAAGGAATAATGCATACACCGGAGATGGTGATCTGCATTCCATTAGCTCTGGAATTAATTCTATAATTTGATCAATCCTCTGTTTCAATACCTCAATCTAATCTGATTTTTATTCCAACTGAGAACCCTACTCACTAATGACTCATTTCAATTTTTCCTTTTCTAATTCCCATTGTGTCTTCTCCCATAACAATTGTTGATATAAGTTTATTCCTGCAACCAGGGGTGTAGACAAATTTGGTGGGGGTAAAGGTTCTTGATTGAGTATATCCACCCATTTAGATGGGAAGTGAGGAGTTTTAAATGTTTTCTTTGGTGCAGAGGACTCTCCTTTCCACAAAAATTTTTTTTTTACTACATTTCTTTCTTGGCTAACATCAGCTGCTACCTTAGCCAGCATTTCTAAGCCATCCTGACTACTTTGTTGGGTTACCTTTTTCAACAATTTCCATCCCAAAGTCAAGGGTTTCTTCAGAACTCATACTAACATCTGGCCCAATAGAATTATCTAAAAATTCCTCTGTGTCCTTAGAGTCCTCATCACTATCAATAAGTATGTAGTTAATTCCAGGGTTAACTTCTATTTCTGGACTCTACTCTTTTAATGTGGTGTCACTGGCTGCAGTTTGATGAAACATTTCCTCAGAAGAGGACTTTTCCAAAGACTCATTTTCTACAAATTCAGAAGACTCAAGGTTAACAAAAGGAACAAAAGCTTCAACATCTTTCTCAGAAAGCCTTCTACTTCTCCTCATAGGGGGTATGGATGAGCTTGGAGGACTCTTCTATTTTCTACTTTTAGTGGCTACTTCCTCTGTATCTATTTCAGGAGGGTTTTCAGAATTTCCTTCCCTAGGGGAATGTAGGGTTTCTTCCACATTTTTAGTATTATCACTAGGCTATGGCTCTAATATTTCCTCTTCTGACTCCTTTGTTTTACCCTTATCCTTCCTAGATGTAGACTTGGTCCTTACGGACGGTGATGATTCAGGAATATTGGGAGCTTTTGTACTTTTTTTTTTCTTCCTCTGAGAAGTAGAGGATCTAGCACTGAAAGTTCTTTTCTTAGGTGACCTAGAAATGGAAGGGGAGGCTTCAGGATCATTTTCAATTCTTTGAACAATTTTACAAACCCTAGAGGATGTTTTCTCTCTCCGACCACTAGTACAAAAACAACAATATATGACCAAATAAATACCAAAAATTGTAGATAAATGACCAAATTTGGTCACGTGACCAGTGGTAGTTTATTGCCGGTCATTTATCTCGTGACCAAATTTATGACTAAACTATTTTAGTCATTTATTTGGTCATTGATTTGGTCATATATTTAGTCATTTATTTGGTAATTTATTTGGTCATTTATTTGGTAGCTTATTTGGTCATTTATTTGGTCATTTGATAGTTTATTTGGTCATTTATTTGGTCATTTCATAGTTTATTTGGTCATTTATTTGGTCATTTATTTGATCATTTATTTGGTCATTTATTTGGTCATTTATTTGGTCATTTATTTGATCATTTATTTGGTCATTTATTTGGTCATTTATTTAGTCATATATTTAGTCATATATTTAGTCATTAATTTAGTCATATATTTAGTCATATTAGGGCACAACGGAATCGAACCATCATCCTCCTACTTTTAAAGTAGGTGCTCTTCCATTGAGCTAGTACCCTTTAAAAAATAATCATACCATGTATACTAGTACTTTCCACTAAACATGATTTCATGTTTTTCCATCTAAACTAAACTGGTTACAATCCCCTGTATTGGTTCATCTCAAGAATCAAACTCCCAAGACCAAACTTTCCTTACTAGGCCTAATTCAATTAGCCCTTGGAATCAGCTATTTTTCAACTATTGTCAAACTTACTCCAAAACACTTGCAAAATAAAATATGGATTTAGATACCCATTTGTGATTTATCCAACATATCTCAAAACCAAATATGGTTTTTTTGGACCGATACTCTGATCCAATACACAAGCCTACTAGAATAAGGCCTAATTAGCCCATGTTATCAAAGAAACACTATCAACCACAACTCTCCAAACTCTCACACCATGAAATAATATTCAGTAATGGTCTAAATCAACATATTTTCACATTTTTTTGAGGTGCCATGCTCATTTGATCAATCATTTATCAAACCCTCACTTTAAGGGGCCTAAAGCTAGGGCTTTCTCAATCTACCACTCTGAATCACTTCTGAACCCAACTAAAGGTCCTAACACCATCCACTTGACCTAGGTAAACATAATCCAACATAAAATATTGCCCATATTCAAAGAAAACTCTCAGACCTGCACATGGCACTGTGTACCCTATACCTTCATCAAGCACATTTGCTCATTTGGTGATCACCATCCATTCAATCTAACTTCTCCTACATTCAAGTTAGTATAGGAGACTATAATACATTGTTTCAGACTCATCCCATAAGAAAAAATAGGAACATAAAGTGGAATGAGCCTAATTCACCATAATGCCCTTCAAAACAATACCAAAACTATCAATGGAAAGTAGTGTAAAGGAATAGTCAAAATATTATGTCAAGATCGATTGAAAAGACTTCAATATCAATGTGAAAGGAATGTTAAATCATTGTCAAATCATCCCTCATGTCAATCCTATTCACAAAGGGAAGAATCAAAGATTTACAAGACAAGAAGTATTCAAAATTTCATTCAAACTGCAAGTCAAGAAGAACTTTGATAACTAATTGGTGATTAACTAACTGGTGATTAAAGTACACAAATCATACCTTTGCATTATTTGCAGCTAATAGGATTTGTTCAACAGTAGTGCCAACAGTCCCCATCAAATATGTAACATAGCATCATAATTCTTCTCCTCAAGACACATGCAAATGATAGTTTCACATAAGAAAACTCTCTATCTATCTATCTCTATCTCTATCCCTCACACATAAGAAAAAAGATGTGCTCATAACCAAAACTACACAATATATCTGATAATGTATATTTTATATTTTATCCTTCTAGTTAAGGGTTCTCAGCTATCTGGAGGATAGAAACAGAGGATTGCAATAGCTAGGATAATTCTGAAAAGGCCTTCAATTATGTTACTTGATGAAGCTACAAGTGCTCTGGATGTTGAATCTGAAGTTCTGATTATGGAGGCATTAGACAAACTTTGCATTTCATACAAGTACACTAGACTTGTTGTTGCTTGTAGGCTATCCATAGTTGTCAATTCAGATGTCATTGCAGTTATGGAGAAAGGGCAAATTATGGAGATGGGTAGTCATTAAAATCTAGACTAAAAGGATAGTTAAGTCCAAGAAAAAAAAATAATGTTAAGACCCAGGTATTTGAGTGAATGTTAAAAGAAATAGGTAGTGCCCCAAGAATTTCTATCTTTAGAGGCTAAGACTATAAGTAGAACTCAAATGCTAGAATGATATAGTTGCTAATAGGGCCATACTAATCAAATAATAAATAAAACATCAACTAGCACTCAAATTTTGCATTGCATACTTCATAGTTGAAGTGTAGAGTCCTACACCATCTACACTATATGATGTTGTCTAATGTAATATAGATATAGTGGCACCTTACTATGGAATTGTAGGAGGCTTGCAAAAGAAAACCGTGTAGGGCATGGATAAAGATGTCACTTTGAGGACTTAAGTCAAACATCCATCACACATTTTTATTAATTAAGATATAGATAAACCAAAAGTTTGAAAGGTGATGGTTGTGATTGTAAGTTTGACGAATGCCACTAGTAATATGGCTGCCAATTCAAAAACTCAAGAACCATTAAAGAGAAAATTTAGGGCAAATCCCAATCAAATTTAAAGACAAATCCAGTAAGGACTAGCATTACTTGGGACTCAAAATAGATGTAAGAATAGTCAGACTCAAGAAGGATCATGTTGCAAGCAGATTAGAGAAGATTCCTAGTGTAGCCAAGAAAAATTGAGCAACAACATGAAGGAACCAAGGTAAACATTGACCAAATGCATTAATGGAAAAAAAAAGCAAAACTATATGTCTACCTTGAAATCGAAATTCAAAAGTTCCTTCAACATAAAGTCTAGTCACAAATCTCTGTCATGGAGATGGTGGACCTGTTATGATTATTGGCATTGTTCATGAACCCGCTTTAAGTACAAGAATGTGAAGAACACATTTATAGAATTGGCTCACAACATTATATTTGATTAAACATCAAACATGTGTTAATGAAATAAGCTTTGACAACCTGACTTAGCAAAGAAAGGATAGGCAGTAGCAGGAAAACATATTGGAATATTTCAAGATGATAGGATGAAAGATAGGAGTGAAAAATATGAATGAAGAGGTATAATTGTCTATTGGAATCCTTAGACGTCATTCATAAACAATACCAAGATATAAACTGTAGATTGTTATATCTATCTTGTTTTACTCTGGTTATGATATGCCTACCACTAGTTGAAATTTGAAATAGGATTTCTGGATTTAGAGCAACAAAATTGAGCAATGGTCATCTACATTATACCAACTAATCCTATTGGACTAATGAAGACTAATGATGTCATGATACATGGTACAAATGTTTTGCATAAATTCCACTCTAACTCTAAATCGTAGATCCTACATGATCTCCCAAGTCTCCAAATGGTGTAACTAAAACTAATCTATTCCATTACTGCTCATCTATAATACTAGAAAGCTTGTGTTTGACTATTCTACATAAATGATGAGTAAATGTGATTGAACAAATTTTAGTTACTACATACATACCATGGGAATGATGAATTTCCCTGTGAGAAGACACACTACTAGATGTGTGCAATAAGCCAAGAGTGGGATTGACGTTAGTGCGTACACAATTGTGTTGGTGTAGGTAAATCTTTCCAACCACTTAAGCTTTCCACCATAACTATATCATAGAGGACAATGTCTACTCATCATAATCTCTACAGAACCTAATACCCAATGGAGAACTTGGTGTAGACGATTTGATAGATTGATGGGGGCAGATCCCTTGAATGTTGGCCTATTAGGCATTTAGTAAACATATCACCAACCGCAGTAGTGCATTTTGAATCATGTTAATATATCCTCTATCATTGAACCATATATCCAACCAATCTGCCCAAGAAAACAACAATTTGAGTAAATTATGTTTTTGATTAGGTAAGCAGGGTTTTGAAAGGAATTTGAGCAAATTATGTTATGATGAATAGGTTTTGCAATTATAATTAGTTACCTCTTTTCCCCAATCTATTTTCTCCTCATATCCACAGCTAATCACATGAATGGCTTCCTTAATAAGAGAAGTTGAGTGTGCAGACTCTGGAACACCACCTTTCTCCATTAGAGTGGAAGCAATGAAGATAGGAGACTACCCAAATTTCTTTTCAAAGTTCTTTTGTGACATTAATGTTGAGTTCTCATGATCTTCATACCCTACAAAAAAAATTGCAGAACATCAACATTGTCCACATACATTTAGTTTTTAAAAATTTGATAAATTGACACTTTTTTAACCACTTTTGAGTTTTGACTGAGATGCCACTTCTAAAATATTAATGTCTTTCAACCATGGCTTCCACCTTGAGCACTTTTTCTCCCCGTGGATGCATTTAGATGCACATCCATGTGCATACAGATGCATCCATAGAGAGAAAAATCACTCCTCGTGAGCATCCAATCCAACCCAGGCTAGATGCACCCAATGCACATAATTTTTTATAAAAACTTTTAGAAAGTGACTTTTCTGATTATGTAATTGTACAGATTTTTTTATTTTTATTGGAATTGTGAACAAACATATATGAAATGGCTTATTTGAATATTTGTGAACTATCAATTGACATTTAATATTTATCTTTGATATTTAGCATTGATCATTCATGAAGTATCATACTATCAAATGATTTAATTCTGTATATTTTTTGCATTTTTTGTGTATATAAATTTATAATATATTTATATATATAAACATACCCAAACCCCCCTACAAAAAAAATAAAAAATTCATGTACCCACATACTGGATCCTCATACCTGCATCTGCATCCAGATTTCAACCAATAAGTTAGATTATCTTCATTGAGCTTCATTGTTTACTTGTGACACATTGACATTTGACACTTAAGATTCCTTCTATGTGTTCTATCACTATGACAGTGAATGCTCTTGTCCATTCAACATTTATTGTTTCTTCCTTTTCATAAATGTCATTCATTTCAAGGCCATAATCTTGACTGTCATTTACATTGCAAAAAATTGCCTCTTTATACATTGAATGTCTTTGATCTTTAACAAAAGTCATCTAGTTATTGAAAGCTCACAATACTATCAATATTAATGCTTGTTATCACTCAATTAAAGCTCAGTTTGATAGGTTTGTGAAGTGTTCTGTTCCCAAACATCATTCCTAGAGATAGCTTACTGGTATGATGGATGTATGGAAGATGTAGTGACAGATTTATATCTGCACTCTCAATTTCCTTAAGTCTGCATACCATTTCTAGTTATGAAGTTTAATACTATTACTATTACATTGTCAAAAAATTTCCCCAGCAACATAAGGACAGAGACTAACCAATTTATCATTTCTGAGCAGAATTTTATCAATAAATTCTTGTATGTTGTTGTTATGTGTGGTTGTAAAATTTATTATTTATAATGACTTTGGGAAGGATGTGAGTTGTTGCTCTATGATGTGGTCTTGTTTACATCTCTACATTTTCCAATCAAATAGCACTATGTTTCCATACAATATCTATGTTTCTCCAATGTTAACAATTTGAGACTATATGGATTTCTTTGTGTTTAAGGGCTATTTGAGACTATATGTTAGCTTGGTTCTCCAAGTTAATCTGACTTTTGAACCTCTGAGCTAGTATGTAGTATCTGGTAGGTAGGAACACTACTAGGAACTTATAACCTCTAAGCTTTTCTTTGAGAATAAAATTATATAAAATATTTGATTGAATACATTTCTAATACAATGATAACCTTATCTCATATGTTATTTCCAATTTTGAACTATGAATGATCCCATTTTTGCATATATTAGTCACAACCAATATGATGCAATCTTTATGTCTTATAATTCTTGTGTCATCTTAGTATGATAAACTTTTATCAAGAAGCTAAAAGAAGGTAGACAATTATTTATATGGTTTTGTTTGGCAGACTTTATCCAGCATACCATGGGACATAAAACAAATCTACAGGCTCATCACTGATATCTTAATCCATGGTTTTCTTAGACCAAAAACACTATTGAGTATTTATATATTCAAATATATTATGTCCTTTAATGAAAATCTATGTTTTTTTGTTAGTCAAGTCTAGGGTGAGGGCCCTCACCCAATAGAATTTAAAAATGACAGCTCTTTAAGGAAACATGACACTTCATAGAGAAAACATTGAACCTTGATCAACCATCACTAAAGAAGCTCTGACTTACAAAGGAGAATCAAAAATTTCCTAAGAGAACTAAAGAAGCTAAACAACTTGAATAATCCACTCAAAGGTGCTGCACAATAAAATTATAATCAAAATTGAGGCTGAAGAATGTATTATCATGCAATGCAGAATCTTAAGGTCTCAAGAATGTTTTGAAAGTAGTGTCTACCTTCTAGTGAGGAGAGCATCGATGGTTCACTATGCTCCATTGCCAACCATGTCATAAGCTTACATTTTAAAATCTTAGATTTTTTTTTCCTTTCTCTTTGCTTACCCAAAGCTCCACAAATTAGTTATTTTTTTTGTGCTGAGTCTAGTAAATACCTAAAATATTAGGGAGAATAACTTATTTCCCTCATTCTTGAGGAAGTTAATTCATTTTAGGCTCCCACTCTTTTACAATTTCTTGGAGGAAATGAGCCTCATCATCTAATATATGATCCACATGATGTTAAAAGTATTCATCATCACCAATTTTGACCTACACAATGATGAGATTTATGCTTTTATTCTAAAATTTTTGAATGGGGTTGAGTGCTAGAGGAACCCTTCATGGTTTAAGATTGTTGAAGGCATTTTAATATTTTTGAAGGCATGGGAAAATATTCTAGCCTCCTATGTTGATATAGATCTTGAGATAGTGGAGACTTCAATTTGTGTCAAAAATTTTACATGGTTACACCAAACAAAATCATTGGTAGAATTGCCAGATTTCCTTACCCATTTTTTCAGGTAGTATAATGATGACCTAGGGAAACATGGGAATACCAACCTTAGATTGTGTGGCCAATCATATTGTATTAAAAGAACCTAAGTGGAAATCCTTGATGGTTCAAAAATTGGGTTCATGTGCCCTAAAAATAGATTTGCATAGAATGAATTATTAGTTTGTATGCATTAATATAGGTGAAAATCAACACAAACGTGCACTTAGGTTCATCTTGCTTGAAATAAATTTTCACATGCCAACCTACATTTGATCTATCAACTTTTGAATTAATCTAAGGTCTCTCATGACCAAATGAAAATTATTCATGCGCAGCCCTATCTGAATATTAGATATGTTTGCAACTGGTGAGTTGAAAAAAGGAAATCAAATGACACACAAAACTATAATTTATAATTGAAAGAAACTACAAAAGAAATAAATTGTGTTCTAACACATACATGGAAGGTGTGATAGATCTATCACTCCTTTTATTGTTTCATTGAATGTTCTCAAGGGAATATCTATGCATTAGAGTAGATGTAACATACAACCATAGGAAATATTGTATTCATTTATATCTTGAAGAGATCATGATTGATCAAGAAATGTTTTACATTGATATGAAGAGGGATTCAATGTTTATGGTCATCTATTCATTGTCTTTTGAGAGCATGAACTATTTACATTAGATTTTATGACTATCACAAGAGAATGAATTTTTAGTAGACATGTTTTGTGTAGAAGACTTATGACTTATTCAATGTTACAATAAAGGGAGGCTTAAAATAGACAAATGAGAATGAAGCTTTTGTAGTAGTCATGGAGGTCAAATAAACACCAATGAGCATCATGGTAGTCCATGAAGAAAGACAACTTTATGATAGTTCAAATGGAGAAGATGGTATAACATAGCTAAACAGTCAAGGACAATAGTGTAGAGGGCATGAATCTTGATGGAAAGTAGTAGTTTTTCTATGGAAGATAGTGATCTAATGATGGAGGATAGTCATGATATATAATACAAGGATAGAGGGAAGAGAAAGTGATAATGAGCAATAATCAACAAGTAAGAAGTGATAAATGAATGACTTCCATAGCTAATGAAGAGAGTAGTTGTTTCCAGAAGTAGATAAGAATGGATTCAATCAAGAATAGGTTAATGGACAATAATATGCAGTGATAGAACAGAGTATCAAATGAAGGTGATTTTCATATGCAAAAATAGAGAGGAATGAATGTCAGATAGTAGTTTAGTGAATAAACATGAAGAACATTAGTGATATCATTCAATGAAGTGATAAAACAACCAAGATAGAGAAATCATTGGTAATTGATAAAGGCAACCAAGTTGTAGGAAGATTTGTGTCAGCTATTATAGTGGAAAGTCTCTTGTATACATGTATCCAAAATGTGCAATCATAGACAACACACCTGAGTTGTTTGATAGAAAGCCTTGAAGAGATGTTTAAAAAAGCCACATTCTGCAACCTCTTCACATCTTGGTGAACAAAGACAGGAAGCTTGAGTACCTATGAATCTCCAGGGAAGAATCTATTGTAAAAACACCACCTCATCTATCAAAGGGTATGAAGAGTTCTACCTTATCAACCACCTCTTTCTCTTATTGCAGAGGCACATTAAATAATGAATGACAGTTGTAAAATAAAGAGAAAATAAAATGGAAGAGACATGAATTAACATACCCTATTCTCATCTAAAGACATTTCCATAATCGCGCCTTTCTTTGGCTTTTCTTGCCTAGTGATATATGAATGCATGTCCTCTTAACCTTCTGAAAGGGAATATTATAGAAAAATGAGAAGAATTTAGGTAGACCTCATGTAGATAAACTTGGTGTCAGGCCTCCATCAAAGTTCCCTTAAACAAAAACCCTAAATCGGGGGCCATTGCCATGACTTGCAACCCTCCAGTCACAAACAACTAGGAATTTGAGCTCCCTTTTAGGAATCCATCTTTCTAGAGATTATCAGAAGAACACAGAAAAATTCCATTTCAACATGCTTTCCACCGAAAAAAGATCTCCCTAGCTGAAGGATTTGGCATGGGATATCCTAGTCATAAAGAATCACGGCAAAAAATTATGCCCAAAATGAATATAGAAAATGGGAGGGAGAGAGAGGGAGGGAGGGAAATTTTGTGATTTTTAATTATTATTAATAAATATTGGTTATAGGCATTTTTGTCGATTATTTTTTAATAGTTTTTAAGTTAATTTTGATTTTCTTCAACCCTTTACACTTGTTTTCTAGGGCCAAATAAACATATATTTGTTCTTACACTTATTTCCTAGGCTCAAATAAACACATTTGTCTATTTATTTTTATATTCTTTTATTTAAATGCATTCATTTAAAATCATTCAAGATTATTAAATGATCAAGGATTGAGTTTGCATCTACACACTTAAATTGGTGCTTCAAAAATAATTCACAATCTTTTAATAACTTGGGGAACATTCACATGATTGGAAGATGTTGTTCTCATTTTATTTACTCTCAAACTATTGATCAAGATTAAAGAGGCCTTTGTGAATTAATTGTATGGAAACCTAAGAAAGATATTTATTAATACTTGTAGATATCAAGATGCATTGAGTAATTAAGGAACCTTGGTAAAAGTGAAGAGGATATCTCTATATATTATATAGATAAAATTTATAGGTATAATACAATATTACAATTATGAATTTGTTCCTTATAGATAAATTTGTCTTAGTAATTTTTTATCTTGAAGCCCAATAGGCTTCATTCGACTCTTCCGTGCTTGAAAATGTGGATATAAATCTAGAGCAACATTTAATTGAGGATTTTTTTTCATTTTCATTGATGAAGCTCATAAGCAGGAGGAAAGTGGTGATTTGGTGCAATTCTTTGCATGAAGATCAAGATGGTAACCTTTTGTTTCTCAGTTCTTTGTAGTATATAATTCTATGATATTATCAAATGTTATTATAAAGGAGTACTAATAATCATTCATTTAGTCATTGTTCTTTGGATGACTAATTATTTAGTCATTTATTTGGTCATTTACTTAATCATATTTATATTTAGTCATTTATTTACCCGATGACCAAATTGGTCATTTATTTAGTCATTTATATTTGTAGAACATGATCAGTTTTAGTCATGTGACTAAAAATTTTAGTCACGTGACTAAAAAAATGGTAGAATGTGATCAGTTTTAGTCACGTGACTAAAATTTTTAGTCACTTGGTCATTTATTGCCCAAATTCTACTAGTGGACCAACACCATGCCCTCTAGGGTCGACCACTCTAGGTTCAACCTCATTCATTTGTAGAATTTCTTCCCATGTCCCAACCTTTTGTCTATTTAATTCTCTTTCTACAGTTAGTTTTATCAAGAAATGATGCAAAATAGACTGGTTGCTTCCTGACTGGACTAATAAAGATTTATTTTTCAATATGTTAAATAGGAAGCTGGGAAGATTTATCGATCTATTGTCATGCTGAAGATGACTGAGGATTTTGAAATGCAGAGCATGCAAATACTTGTAGTGTCCCTCGTAGGTAAAGTACTGGATAACAAATGTAGCTGGTTGAATGAACTCCAGAAGCAAAGATAATCACCAAATACATTGCTTCCTATTGACATTTAACTGGGGATCACCGTGCAAAGTGAACTGGGCCCTTGCCGAACGTAGGTCAAAGTCTTTCACCCATTGCTCACCTTCTTGTGGTAAACCAGTCACTTTAGCTACTACATCTTCTGTGAATTCAATCTTTAAGCCCTTGACCTCCACAAATCCATCCTTCAAGGTAGATAAAAATTGTAGAGTGACTTCCTCATCAAACCCTTTAAGGCTTAAGCAATAATCCAGACATCCTCTTCTTCTAAACATTTCACAAGTGGACGCATCATCTAGCAAAACCCTGTGATCCACTAGCTCATGCCATTGAAGGTCACCTCCCATTGCTACTCTCAAACACTTTTGAATTTGTAGAACTAAAATTCCCACAGATCTTGACAATGGAAAGTCACAGACCTCAATGCATTATGGAACAAGATATTACAGAAGAAAAGATGATGTACAAACTGCAACTTGATTCATAGAATTAAAGATTTTTATATGAAATCTAATGATATAAATTTTGCATAACATCTCATAATAGCTCATGTGTGCCAAGGCTACCACCCCGAACATGTCACGACATATCATTAGAAATTAAGATTATCCTTTAATATCTTTAATTCACTTCAAACATGATGATGCAATCATAAAAGGACAGATCAACAAGTCATGTCACAGACATCTCTCAAAGACAAGAACTTTAATTTTACATGCTAATTTGAAATTTTGAAAATAGAATAGTTTCCCCCCCCAACTAAGTAATGGCATGGGTCCCACCAAGCTAGGTTATGCAAGAGTATAAAATTAAAATGACACAAATCCTAAAAATTAATGAATAAAATAATATATGTACGAGTATGTGTGGCACGAACCTGGAAGCGCTACAGGAAGAGTTGTCCAAAATACTGCACCTGCATAAATGAAGTGATGGGATGGGGTGAATGGGTGGAGAAGAGAGAGAAGGTGAGATGAAAATGATTATGGAGAAATGATTCCATGAAATGTGAAATGTTTATTATGGTTCTCTTGAATAGAATCAAGAATCAGCAGAATGCTGGGTAGAAAACCTAGATTCTTTGGCTACAAGATCGCTTGCTTCAGTTGTGCTCTGGAACTACTTCAGGAATTTATCATGGCTAATAGGTTTGTGGTAAAGTTTCAGGTGATGCTTGTTAACAAGTAACTTAAATTTGACATGATCAATTGTTGAAAGTTGGACAGCTCCATTGTCAAATACTGATAGTATCTCATAAGGTCCAAGCCATCTTGTATGAAATTTCCCAAGTGTGTGCTGGTATCTTGAATCATACAATAGGGCCCAATCACCCATAGAAAATTTCTTATCACGAATGAACTTGTCATGCCATTTTTTCCTTTGCTGCTATATCAACTTCATATTGTGAAGAGCTGATTTCCTATATTCATCCAATCCATTTAATTGCAGTAACCGGTCTTCTTGTGCTTTGGTGATATCAATATCCAAATCTAAGGTTGTGTGAAGTGTTTTATGCTGGAACTCAATCAGCATAGAGGCTGATTTTCCATACACCAAATCAAAAGGTGTAAACCCTATGGTGGTTTTCCATGTGGTGCGGTAGGCCCATATGGCTTCAGGAAGGCGTGTAGTCCAATCCTTTTTGTGCACAACCACTATTTTGGTGAGAATAGATTCTATCTCCCAGTTTGTGATTTTAGCCTGACCATTGGCTTGAGGATGATAGGGTGAAGATTTCCCATGACACACCATGTACTCCTGCATCAACTCTGTGATAAGATTAGAGGTGAACTGTGCTCCCTTATCTATGAAAATTTCCCTTGGTACTCCAAATTTGGTGAATATGCATTCATAAAGAAACTCAACAACTTTGTGATCTCTGGCATGTCTCATAGCTTTGGCTTCAACCCATTTTGTGGCATAGTTAGTACATACTAGGATGTAAGAGTTTCCATGAGAAGAGGTCTCAATGGGTCCAAAGAAGTCAATACCCCATTTGTTAAAGGGTGTGACAACTACTTGAGGCTACAGGGGCATTTCATCAGACTTTTTGGGATGCCCCATATGTTGGCACCTATCACAGTGTCAGGTATGCTTTACTGCATCTTTATGTAAAGTAGGCTAGTAGTACCCGGTTGTCAAAATTTTGTAGGTTGTCCACTTTGCTACAAAATGTCCACCGCATGGTTCATCATGACATGCCCAGAGAATGTCATAAGTTTCATCCTCTCGAACACATCACCTTGTGACTTTGTCTGGTCCTATATAAAACATGAAGCCTGATATCCAAGAGAAGTTAAAACTCTTCTCAACCAACATACGGCGCTGTTTAGGAGAGAAGTGAGGTAGTTTTCTACTTGTAACAAGGTAGTTGGCTAAGTCTGCATACCATGGATTAAAAGAATCAATAGAAAATAAGTGCTCATCAGGGAAACTATCATCAATTGCTGCAGGATCATCTAGTACTTGCAATCTTGACAAGAAATCAGCCACTACATTAGCCTTTCTTGGTTTGTCTATTATCTTTACATCAAATTCCTATATGAGGAGTAACTAGCATGCTAATCTACCACTAATGGTAGGTTTATTCATTAAGTACTTGACAGCTAAATGATCAATATAAACAAATACTTCATAACTTGTGATGTATTGCCTAAATTTGTTTAGTGCATAGACAACTGCTAACAACTCTTTTTCAGTAAAAGTATAATTTAATTCTTCTCCTTAAATTTTTTTACTGATATAGTAAATTACATGTTCAATAATACCTTCCTTCTATCCAAGGATTGCTCCAATGGCATAGTCAAATGCATTTGTGTGGATGTGGAATGGAAGCTTCCAATCAAGTCCTTTGAGAATAGGTGTTGTTGTTAAAACATCTTTCAATTTCTAGAATGATGCTTCACATTCCTCTGTCCATTCAAATTTAGCTTATTTCTTCAACAAGTTGTATAATGGTGCTGCAAGTTGGCTAAAGTCTTTTATGAATCTCTTGTAGTAACCAGATTGGCCAAGGAAACTCTTGACATCCTTCTACTTAAACAGTGTGGGAAGTGTGTTGATAACTACAATTTTTGCAGGGTCAACCTAAATTCCAAAAGATGAAAGGTAGTGCCCCAAGACAACTCCTTCCTCCATCATCATATAACACTTCTCACTATTGAGAGAGAGGTTGTAATCTTGACATCTCTTAAGGACCTTCTCCAAGTTAGCTTGTTCTTCTTCAAATGTGCTTCCATGGTTGGTGAAGTCATCCATATAAATTTCAACACAATTAGCAACAATGTCAAAGAAAATACCTAGCACTACTCTCTAGAAAGTAGCAGGTGTGTTGCACAACCCAAATGGCAAGATTAAATAAGAAAATGTTCCCCAGGGACAAGTAAATGTTGTCTTATCCTAGTCTTCTGGTGATATTTGTATCTGATTATACCCACTAGAGCCATCTAGAAATGAAAAGTACTTTTTGCCAGCAATATTATCAAGCACTTGGTCAATGAAAGGTAGTGGAAAGTGATCTTTCTTAGTTGCTTTGTTAAGTTCTCTATAGTCAACACAAACTCTCCACTTTCCCCCCTTCTTTGGAGCAATTACAAGAGGAGAAACCCACTGAATGTCAAAAATAGGATAAATGAAACCTACACTAAGAAGCTTCTGCAACTCGGTCTTCACTATGTCTCTCAAAGCAGGGTTAATTCTCCTTTGAGCTTGTCTCACTGGCTTATATTCAGGGCTTATATAGATTTGGTGAGTACATAGTTTAGGATCTAGTCCTTTCATATTAGTGTAGTCCCATGCAAAGGCTTGTTGACTGTCTTGTAAAAGCTTGAGAAGACTAGACATCTAAGATTCAGTGAGGTTTTTATTAACATTCAGCTCCTTTCCTGAAACAATTTCAACTTTCTTAACTTTTTCTAACATCTAGACTTCAACTATGGATGGAGACTTTATCTCATGGGGTAGCAAAGTGTGGAGATATTCAGGTGCTGCAAGAAGCTGAGATGTGGTTTACTTGGGCATTATTGTTTGAAGGGAACAATTAGGATCATCACAAGATGATTCCTCAGAACCATATTGATTGGTAAGGATTACTGCAAGTATATCATCTTCTTCTTGTGATACCATGAATGGATTTCTCTGAATGACCATAATTTTTTGCACAAAATTGGCTTCAAGGGCAGCATCTCCTAAGTTTGGCTAGACAATCTGATCAAGTTCACTTTGGGGTTTTGCTAGAGAATACAGAGTTAACTTCTTAGTATTTATTCCATATGAGATTGTCATCTTTCCTAAGCGGCATGCAATGCAAGCATCAGCTGTAGCTAGCCAAGGCCATCCTAAGATTAATGGGTATGTTCCTAAGGTGGCTTTGGGTGATAGAACTATGAAATCCAAAGGGTAATCTAGAGAATCCAAAGTAACAACAATATCCTCAACCATACCATCTGGTTTTACTATGGAATTATCAGCTAACTGTAATATGGTAGGTGTGTCCCGCAAACCAATGATACTAAGTTTTAGCAGAACTTCTCTAGTCATAATATTGATTGATGCTCCCAAGTCAACTAGAACATTGTAAATTTGGGTACCATTAATGTATATGGTGACCACTGGACTTCCTGGGTCAGAATACTTAGGCATTACAAATTTTCTTAGCATGAGATCAAAGAGCTAACCTAAGACATGGAGAGTATCAGGGTCTTTCTTCTCCCTTCCAGGCTATTTGATACATGCCTCTTTAATTTCTTTGGTATAGACCATAATTTCTTTAAGGGCATCCAACAAGGGAATCTACACTGTCATTTGTTTGAGCTGATCAATCAAATCAGTTGCTACAGGATTTTATTTTGGAGGAACTGCCTAAGACAATCTTTGTAGATAAGGAGGATTTTTAGGCACTAGTGCAGTTTGAACAATAGGTGGAACATCAACAGGCTGGTTCATGGGTATGTCCTTGGCATCTACAACTTCGGTTATTATTGGCTCCTTGGGTGCAGGTAGTGTAGTTCCTGATCTGAGATGGATATCATTTATTTGCAAGGAATAAGCTTGTTGCTTATTATTAGGATTTGGAGTTGGCTGAGCAAGAAGTTTAGTTGGCTTTTGAGGGTTGCTATTGGCTACAGGAGGTGGTGGCATAATAGCTTTCTATTGAGGTGGAGGCATTATTGCTTGTTGCTGACTAGAATGATTGGGTCCCAACTAAGGTTGTGGTTGCTAGTTACCATGAGGTGGCCATTGGCTATTCTGCTGGGGCTGCTGATAGAAGTTATATAGCTATTGGTATGGGTTAAATGGTGGTTGTTGTGGATAGGCTTTGTTATAGTGTGGCTATTGGTTGGACCAATTATAATTCCAATTCTGACCTTGAGGAGCATAATTTTAGAGGTTATGGTTTGGCCATTGATTACTACTATTATTATAATCAAAATTATTTAGTGGGTCTTGAGGCATACCTTGTCTCTGAGCCCATGGACGCCTTTGAGAAACATAGAAAACTTCTCCATTCTCCTCATCTATGGATTTAAACTTAGTGGGCATTGGGTTGATGTCCATAGATGCAACCATTTTGCATTTACAATTTTTTTTTTTTCCTGCAATAAGAACAAAACTCAGCCAGCACAACATCTGACTCTTCCTTATTCCTCCTCGCTTGCATACTATCTAGCTGAGTGGTGGCATCATTAATGATGTATTGCTTGAAGTCAAATAGAAAATTAGACAGCTCTATTTTGGATACTCCTGAACCACCATTGGACTTATGTGGTAGGTCTCTAAGTCCTTTACCTTCTTTCATAGTGGCCCTTGAATAATTTTGACATATATTCTTTATGCCAGCCCAACCTTTTTGTGTGATATCTCCTCCTTCCATGAGGTCTAAAGCCTCAATACTTCCATCATTCACACCCTTTAGGAAAAGGTGTTTCTGAGATGCCTCATTTAGCTGGTGCTATGTATTATGCTGCAGGTTGAACATGAATCTTGATACATAATCCTCCTAGGTTTCATCCTCCTTCTAAGACATTTTAAAAATGTCATCAACTCTCAAATATTGACCCCTACAATATTCTTTATACTTTAAAAGAAACATAGTGCTCATGACATTCCAGTCTGCTACAACATTAGCACCCAACCCCATGAACCATCTCAAGGCAGCCTCTTTTAGAGTTTATGGAAACAACTTAAGCTTATGGGAATCAGTGGTATACTCATAACTCTGACAAAGGATGTCAAATTCAAAGAGGAACGTCTCAAGGTCTTTTGTAAGGAGGCCATAGAATTTTGGAAGTGCAATAGTAAGTATGTTCTTCAAATTTTGGTTACCTTGCTATTGAGGTATAGGAAAAGGAAAGGGAGCTTGAGCAGCCATTCTGGGAGGAGGACCTAGTGGTGGTGGGTGATAGATAATAAGAGCAAGGGGGTTGTCTTGATATTTAGGTTCAACAAATAGGTCATTCAAATGCAATGATTCCTCAGATGATGAAGATGATATGTGTTCCTGAGCATCAGCAAATGGATTTTCAAATGGTTCTCCTTCTTCATTCTCACTTTGAGGTTCTTCAACTTGAGGATTAAATAGATCAAATGGTCCCTCTTGGTAATTACGGGGAAGAAATCTCCCAAGGTGATCTCTCCTTCTATGCATAAAATGCTTACTTAAGACTAAGTGCTAGATTAGGAATAAGAATGCAACTATAAGGATAAGTTTGAATTAACACCATCCCCAGCAACGGTGCCAAAAATGCTTGGCCAAATAATAGTATCAGAAACCTAGAGCATGGACTGCCTATTTCAGGATTGGACACCCGAAATGATTCCTAAATGGATTATTTGGTCTCATTTAATTATCAACCAAGGACGTAAACTTGGAATGGCATTTGTAAAGTATATGCTTCAAACCTTCTCTTTCTAAGGCTATCTATGGAATTCAAATGCTTATGCTTCAGGAAACTATGCTAAAACTGGTAAACAAATGTATTCTAAACAAAGTAGGGAATTGCGGCTAGGAACTACTCCAACCGACTATGTTGTAGGAATAGGCTACTAATTCTGCTATCAGGAGCTGTAGGAACAACAAAGTTCTAACTACTTAAAAATAAACAGGAAAATAAACTCTACACTAACAGAACAATTCACTCATCAAGTGGGCCCCCTTGAATGAGTGAATGAGAAATACAATCAAGATGAAAGATACAAACTTGAACTGAACATTCTATTCATCCATAATAAAATGATTACACTTGATATGAAAATAGTATGCAAGAGTTCTATTATAAAAACTAGTTTGTTTGACTAACTCCCAAAAGAGTCACAACAGTCGATTATTCTAAACAAAGTAGGGAATTGCGGCTGGGAACTGCTCCAACTGACTGTGCTGTAGGAATAGGCTACTAATTCTGCTATTAGTAGCTGCAAGAACAACAGAGTTCTAACTACTTAGAAATAAATAGGAAAATGAACTCTACACTAACAGAATAATTCACTCATCAAGTGGGCCCCCTTGAATGAGTGAATGAGAAATACAATCAAGATGAAAGATACAAACTTGAACTGAACATTCTATTCATCCATAATAAAATGATTACACTTGATATGAAAATAGTATGCAAGAGTTCTATTATAAAAACCAGTTTGTTCGACTAACTCCCAAAAGATTCACAACAGTCAATTATTTAAAAGGAAGCTACAACTATCTCCTAAATCTATTATCACTTCTTAAATGAGGATCGATTACAACTCATAAAGTTTCAAAATAGAAATATCATTGACCATGAATAATCCCAAAAATATAGCGCACTAAATCTGTGCATTACATGCAATAGAAAGTGTCAATTGACTTGCAAAGATTCTGCAATCCACCATTGGCTTTGATTACTCCCATGTCAGTATGTTGGTCTTTGAATGTCCATAGTCAACACCTGCAAAACAATCAATGCACACACATCCGACCATATACATATATATCTGCATCATTAATATTAGGAAAAGGTGTAAGTCTTAATTAATACTATTGCAAGTCCTACGGCTACAGGAGGTAACTACCCAAAACATAGCTTAGGCAAGGAAACATTCATTAACATGTATAGCTATTGTATTTACCATTCCTATTCATGAATTTAAGAAGATATTATTTCTTAAATAGTATCCACATTTCCATCTTATGTTCACACATATATATACATAAAAACCATAAGTTCATATGCTTAAAAATCATAAATTCATGTCTATGTGCAATCAACTATTCTAGAAAGAGGATAAAAAGTACTGAGAAAGATGGCTATTTAGAAGCCCATCAATTGTATCATTATTTTGTAGGTCTTCAAAAAAAGGGAAAATTTGCATGTCCAATGTGTGGTCCAAAGATGAAATCTCGTCATTCCAAAAGTTTAAGAAAGCAGGTGTTTGATGAGTATAGGCACTTCCTCCACAGAAATCATAAGTATTGAAGTGTGAAAAAATATATTTTCAATGGCAAAGAAGAGACTACATCAAAGCACTGAATAATGACACGTCACCTATGGTAGTTGGAATATAATATAATTCGAGGTGATATCGATCCACCTAATGGTTGATGTTTGAAAATTATATATTTTGATTGTGTTTTGTTGGCTAATTATGTAGTTGATGATCTTGAAGGTTGTGAAGGCATCATTGACCACCTTCCAAAGGGACTAAAATGTTATTCCAGAGAATTTAGTAGGCTACCCTACTATGAGTAGCTACAAATTGTGCATTTGTTTGATATTATGCATATTGGAAAGAATGTAATAAAGACACTATGGAAAATATTGGATGGAAGGCGTGACAAAGAAAAACTTATAAAAAAATTTAGTGACATTCATGATTCCAATCATGCAATGAAAAATATCATTGAATCAAATAGCAATGGAGACCAGATTAATGCAATTTATCTTCCTTGGTTATTAACAGAGAAATAAAGTAATGCCATAAAATAAGTCATATGAAAAATTCAATTTCTTATAGGATTTGCTACGAATATAAGCAATCTCATATCAAAGAAAAGTGATTTTGGGTCAGGGATGAAAATGCATGATTGACATACCTTCATCAAGGTAAGTCACAGTCTTTTGTATTTACAATAAATTTGTGTAATTGCATTCATTTTTTATTGTATGAAATGATCAGTTGACAATTATTGCAGTATGTGCTACCCTTATCACTCCCAAAGAACTTCGACAATAATATCAAACAAGTGATATATGATCTTGGAAAATATATGAGGTAAGCAATGATATTTGTTTAATATATCAAACAATAATATCAAACAAGTAATATATTGTAAATTCTCATATTTATATATTTTTGTGTCTTGAATCCCTTGTAGGTGGTTGTCATCTAAATAAATCCATAAAGAAGATATAAAATATTAGAAGAAAAAAAATTTTCGACTAATGTGTAAAATGCAAAAGTGTTTACCTTCAACTTTTTAAAATGCACAAGAACACTACCTCATACACCAAGTTGAGGAGATTGAATTGTGTGGACCTATACAGGCTAGGTCAATGTGGATGGTTGAGAGACACTTTAAATTTTTGAAGAGTTTTGTATGACAAAGATCACGTCTTGAGGGTTCTATGGTTGAGCGATATATGGTATACTAGATGATGGTGTATGTTACTCAATATCTTCCTAATCTTCCAGCAAAGACCCATATAAATTGCATTTGGGATCTTGACTCCATCAAAAAACTCAAAGGGGAGTACTTGGTGGGGAATGGTAGGTTTAGGAAACTAAAAGGTAATAAATTATGAGATGTTATTGTAGTTAATTAATTCTTAATCTTCAAAATAAATCTATTGTAAGTCATCTATTTACTTTTGTATAGTTGCTAAAGAGTGGGATGCAATACATATTTTTATTGCAAACAATCAAGATTGGATGACGGTATGGATTAAACGATGTCAATATTATGGTCATAAATTAAAATGGGAATCTGTGTCTTCATTGGTTATACAAGCTCATCGTAATGGAGATCCCAATGTTACTTAAAGGAAATAGATTTAGCATATGGTTTGAGAGATCACCAGGTACTATAAATTTGTTAATCAACCATATGTTTTTCAACTCATGATGTAATAATTTATACATGTTTGACATTATTGTAGGTGAAAAACCACAAGGCTATGTTATGCAATGGTTATAAATTTTGCATCAAAAAGTTGGATGACACGAAGAGAACTTGTAATTCTAGAATAAGTGTAGTCTTCTAGGTGACTAATATTTCATCTAGAAATGACTTACATCTTTGAGAGTCACAAAATTGATACTATGGTATTTTGGTTGATATACTTGACTGTGACTTTAATTCCTTCAAATTAATTCTCTTCATCGTGAAATGGTATAGACTACGACTCAATCAAAATGATCCTGATAGATTTGTTATTGAACATGATAATAGATTTCTAATGATTAATACAAGGTTGTTTGAGCCAGTTGGGGAAGAGCCCTATGTTCTTCCAAGCCAATGTGAGCAGGTATTTTACTTAGAGGTTCCACATAAACCAAGTTGGTCATTTATTGTTAGAAATGATCCAAGAGGAAGGTCGATAAAGTATAATGCGATGGAAGAAGAAGATACCGAGGAAGAGGAAGAAGTGGAAGATGATGTAGATGATGATCATGATCAAGAGTTAGTCAAAGAAGAATATGAAGAAGATAATGATGATGATGCTGCTACTGATCATGATGATAATGATGATTATGTTGATGACAATGATGATGATGATAGTGGTGGTGATGATGTCGTCAACAATGATAATCTTGATGATGAGATGGATGAAGAAGAATATGAATGACATGAATGAAATGTACAATTATGTGTTTAAAGCCTATGCTATCCAATATTGAGTTCTTGATATATCAATGATTAAAATTGATTTCTTGATAGATCAATGACATAAGATAATTGATTTACATATGTAGAAACCTGAACCCCTTTCACGAGCATCACGCAGAGTCTCATGGATTTTTAGGTATAATATATCTCTCATTGCCACATGTCTCTCTCATTTCATGGAGTGTAAGTACCAACGAATAGGTATTTTTAAGATTTTTCTTCCTCAAGCAAGGAAAATTTAGGAATGGAAGAAGAAAGTGAGACATTTAGTATGTCTAAATCAAGGAGATCGACTCAAGGTCAAAATATCATAAAGAAATTCAATAAACGCATGGAATTTTTCCTTGCTCAAGGGGGGTCGTGTTCTTATGATGATGAGAGAAAAGGTGACTCTGAGGTGCCCTTTAGTTATAAACATCTACATAAACAATGGGTCCCCGATGAAATTCCTTTAATAAACACTGATTTTTGTGTTGGAGAGAGGATATATCGCATAGCACCATCTTCATTACATGGTTTGGGCCTATTTTCCATGGATGGCATAAAGGTCTCTTACAACAAAATTGTCGAATTGATGGAGTATTTCAGACCTTGTTATGATTAGATTAGTTGGATGTAGATTGTTAGATATAAAAAAAGTATGTGTAGGTATGCACTCGCGACAAATTATATACAACAAAAAGTTAGTGAAAAAAGTAAAACAGTAGCTATATATGTTGATGGAAGGCCAAAAGCATCAAGGAATATTACAAGTTTTATAAATAGTACACAATCTACGTCAACTAAGAAGCAATACAATTGCATATTTGAGGTGTGTGAGGGAAATCACATATTTGTATATGCGATCAAATCAATACATGGAGGTGAAAAGCTACTTATCGATTACAATTTGAATCTCATAGAAACAAAAAACCCACTATCATAGATGAGGTGGTACACACTATGCACCATTTAAAATTGTTTACAAATTAAAAAACTATCTCTTCTTTTAATTGAAGCATTCTGATAATTGTCTATTATTCAACATAACTTAGAATAAGAACACATGTGTTTAACATGTCTCAATAATTTTTTTAAAAATACAGGGCTATAGTATGGATCAATAGCCACACGATATGCACGATGATGATGGTTCTCATGGGACTTCTTCTTCCCAATAGGTAAAACTCATTGTTGTTGTACAAATGCACATACAAGAAAAATGTTAATGCACATTTTTTGTTATGTTTTATTCTTCACTACTATTTTGGATTGCTTTTAAATAAAGTGCTAATAATATTGTTCTCACAAATGAGTGCTGATCAGAAAAAGGGAAAGGAACAAGTAGTCCATGAGGAGCCACATGATGAGTAGGATCCATTCATTATTGATTTTTCATTAGACATTGATCCTGTGGTTGCACTACAAAAGGTCCTTCGTGCAATGTCAAGAGAGTTAACTCAATTGGAAGATATTCAACCTCAGACTCCTGAAATACTGATGAGAGAGGATGAGTTGGTTCACCGTGTTCGGACTTATACAGTAAGTATTAATGTAGTTTTTAATTATAACAAAAGTCCAATAATGGTTTTTATAGTATACTCTTTTATTTATGCCATTAACTAAAATGCATATGTGTTATTTTTACAGAGGATGCAAAAAACATTAAAGGGACATGCCCCAGATGTAGATAATTTAGGTGGTTCAAGTACATCGTATGTTCTATCCTCCACTTGTGTTTTGATCGAACAATTTTTTTTTTTAATAGCTCTAACAATCTTGTCCATGGTTATCCATATTTTTTTAGGCTCTAACAATCTTATTTTTCAGCACCTACTATTGTTCCTATGTTGAGTACGCCACCTTCTATGAGGATCAGAACCACAGAGCTACTACCGCCTATAATGTTGGAAACATGTAGCATGGCCATAGATGTGATGGAAACACCTATTATTGGTAAGTAAATTCATCTTTTTATCTCATTTATCATGTATTTATTTCACTTGAACTATTCTCTCTTATAGGGCATTTTGTAATATTGGATTCATTTTATGTAGGAGGTTATGAGGAAATTCATGGATGTACTCATGTTAGATGCATGGGAACAATAGAGAATTGTGATCAATTGCTTGTGAGCATTGAAGATGGACTTCCTATGAGAGTATCCCAGCTTCCAAGTACTTTAAAGATTGACCCTTTCTTTTACTATAATCTTATACTCATAATGTAATGCACTAACCCCCTATGCAGTCCCTTTCAATAATTAATAATCTTGTTATTATTTTGCAAGGAATAATCTATTTTATGAAAAACTTAATGATGAATGTTTGTGCATTTTCAAGCTGACCATACGCACATGGTATCATATTTTGATTTGATTGCTAGATCAGATTTCCTTTCATCCCTTTCTTCAAGTATATTAAAAGGTAGCTTCACTTTATTTATGAATCTAACAGTTTTTTTTCTTAAAAGGTGGCAATTTCAAGATAAAGAGTTAAAGGATAAACTCATTGACTCTATGATAATTTTTTTTGGACCCAACATCTTTCAAATACTTAGGCTCCTTGAGAAAGCAACCCAAACTTTGAAGTATATTAGGGACAACTACAAGACCCAAATAGAATGCAACCCTTATTATGAGTGGCCCCCCTATTTTCCTATTAATGAGTGGGAGAATCTTAAAAGGGATGCACTTGAGAGATGCGCAAGACATGGTGGACAAATAGTATCACCCAAGGAAAGAAGGTACGTGATAATCTTAATAATGAAATCATGTATTATTTACTCTTTGTACTTATGTGATCTAACATTTTTAAACATCACATAGGTTGCCTGACACATCAAAGGCAACATAAGAAAGAAAACAAAAGCATGGGCAACACAAGCTCAGCTCAGGTGGATATTCAAAACTTGTTGCACAAATTGTAAGTAATAGTAAATGAAAAACCGTATGCAAATATTTATAAATTGCAATCAATTCAGTTTTGATGAAATTCACTACAATAAAAATTCATGATACTAAGTGTAATACCCCAAAATTAGCACCTATTAATTTCAATCAATTTTGGTGCATTTTCTTCAATTTCACATCTTTAAAGTCGTATTGTACTAGGCAATTTTCTCTCTCCTACCTGACTTTATTTGACTTGATGTCAATTGCAAAAACCCTAAATTGCATTAATCTCACACTATGATTAATTCCTAAGTTTTTTACTTTATTAGCTAAATAATCCCTATGATAAATTGATTTAATTCTAAAGTCCTAAGTGCTTTAAATTAAATTAAAATCCACCCCCTTTAGCTAATACACATAAAAAAGGGAATTAATCTTATTTAGTTATTTGAATGGACACCTCTTTATTTGAATTTAATAATTCAAATTACTTGAAAGGTCACCCCTATATGTGGCAATAATTCATTCTCTTAATTAAATAAATCTTTCAATATTTGTCTCAATTGGGAATGAAGAGTCAACCGTTTCATTTCAAGAACCTCTTCATTCCTCTCCCGGGCTTGTCTATATAATGAACCTCCTTCATCATTCAAAAAAAGGCAATTGTGAGAGTAACTAAACTATAGCCAATTTTAGTCTCAATTTCATATTTTCAAATCTTTCATTGCAATTAGCTTAATTTCTCATTTAGTATCAATTGCATTCTCATAGTAGATTAATTTGCTTATTTCTATTAGATTAATCTCATATTTCTTTCAAAGTTATTTAGATTAACTTGCATCTTCATATTTCTTTCAAGCTCTTAGATAAATTGCACTTCATTCTAGTTTAAATTGCAAATTTGTTTATCTTTCAAGCTTTTAAAATCCTTTGTATTAGCTTGGTCTTATGGTTGTTGGCTCTCATTCTGAGAGTAATTCAAACACCCTGGTTAATTAGAAGGCAACAGATCAAATCGATAGAATCATGCGAATGGGTAATTCATACTTAATTTCATGATTCGATGATTGAGAAATAACTATGTTGTGTTTATAGCTGGATTAGAGGTCCACGTTCAGCTATATAACATTTTGGCACCCACCATGGGGTAGAAAAATTGATTTCTGGCCTCATCAATCTTAAACTTTTTTTTTTAATTATGTAATCTATCGTACATCCATACTTCTCTATGTATAGAAGTTCGCACAAGATTTCTAAGCATACCGTGTGAAATTTTTCTCCCTATAGCACTCTTGCGTGAAATAGTACTTTCTCATGCAACCCCTGGTATTTTCTCACATGCAGCGCTACACTTCCTCCCACAAAGTTTCACTGTCAGACATTTAAAATTTCTAGATTCTACAATTTACTATTGTCTTTTCTGACATTTACCTTCTATTATTGCTTTCATATTTTTTATTTCTATCACAGTATAATAGTGGTCTGCAAGTCACTTTGTCGAAGATCATAAAACTTGCTAATAGTTTGCTTACAGGATGGTTGTCAAAGGCATTTTAAAACATTGTGTTTGTTTTCTTTCTTTCATTCACATAGTCTAATTAGGGCTCTGTTAAAATTTCTTAAAGGTCCTGATAGAAAAGTAGGGGAATAGGCTCTTTATTACATGGAAGTGATGCCCATGGATGAAACTGAGACCCAAATGTTGCTAGAATGATGGATACTTGGGGAAGTGGGGAAAGGTAATGAATCTTTAGCACTTCTAATTTCCAGGGGATTGTGCTCTTCTCTCTTTGAGAGAACCAAAAACCCAAAAGCTTATAGATTTGGTGGAGTAAAGCTAACTCAGTGATGAATATGCTTGATGTGTTTGGGTAAAGTGAAGAGGTAGAGAAGTATGCTCTTCTCTCTTTGAGAGAAATAGAAAATTAAACCCTCGGATCTAAGCCAAGTTGTGTCACCTTTAGAGGGCCTGTCAAAAGTTGAACCTCCGGGACCGACCCAAGTGAGTACGCACCTATCATTGGTGATTCCACCTCACTATAGTAAAGAATGCTTTGTTGAGTCTAAAGACTCCAAAGCCATGTTAGCTTCCTTCTCATGATTTTGACTATCATCTTGAGAAGGCCTTGTCTGTTGTACTGAGCGGCGCTGCTCCTAGCCCTGCTTGCAGGGGTGTATGACTTTCAAGTGTTGGTGTGGCTATGAGGCCCTAGCCCTATATCGGGGGCACTGAAGGTTAGTGTGAATGGAAGCCCACTAAAAAATTTCCCTGATTAGTTGCCTACCCAGTTCACCTCTGAAAGGAGTCATAATCTTTGCGCAGGGAGGGGGAAGAATCTCTCCCATAGATTCCCACCATAGGCATGCACCTGGATGCTTGAAGGTGGTATATGACACTAGCCCCTACCACAAGGGTAACCTTTGAACATATACTATTGAGTCCTTGGAAACACCCAAAACATGGGCACCCTCTAGGGGGTGACATGACTGTGTGAGGTGCACGCATGTGCATAAGTAGTGGGGCAAAGGTTTTGTCTTCTCACCATTTTTTTTGTAGGGATAACTATGATTAAATAAAGACTCCCATGATACTACCAAGTTGCTTTGTCCAATCATGATTAAATAAAGACTCCCATGATACTACCAAGTTGCTTTGTCCCTGGTAGGTCTGTTAGCGACTACTTCTTGTATCACAACTACTTGATCTAAACCTTCATGTTTTGTAAATGAATACTTGAAACCCTCAAACTAAGATTGTTGATTAAACTGTCCTTCAAACCTATCTAGAAACTAGATTTTTAGTCAGAAAATGGTTTAGGCTATACCTCAGAACTTGACTTTATCTCAAAAACTATGTCAAAACTATCAAACTTTAACTTTTTTCCACGTGAAGTTTCACATTTTAGAGCACTTTCTCGCATGCCATTTCATTCTTTCACGTGAGGTTTTGTGTTCTTTCGTGTAGCCTAGTACTTTCTCGTGCAAACCTATACCCAGATTTTAAAAATAGAGACTAAATTCCTATTGACTGGTCAAACTTTTTCTTGATCTGCTTTTTGTCTGAGGTCTATTTATTTGTTTTCCTATTGTTCACTATTAGAAACTGAGTGTATCAAACTGAGAATCGGTCAATTACTGCTTTGACTCATCTTGTCTCTCATCTATTTGTCTTATCTCTTTATGCTTTTGTACCTCGTGTTGCAATAGTCTTATCTCAGCTATTCTAGCCACCTCTTTTGATGATTCGTACCAGGTCCATCTCGCATCTTGGTTGTTCTAGCCATTTATCTCCTTTTCACTATCTTAGAGATAGAGTTGTAGCTTTATCCTGAGTCTTCTCTCATCACATCTTCATCTATGACTGTCACGACTAGAAGTGGAAAAACTTATCCCATTCAGAATACTAGTCAAGGTAGAAGCAAACCTCCTAATCAAGAAATATATGATCCTAAATCTATCGTAAAATCTGAGCTTTATGAGGGATCCTCAAGTTCTTCATTGAGTACTTTGAAAGATAGTCTATCTCAACCATCATCTTTGGTGTTCCAAGAGTGTTTTAATCTACTATTTGAATCGCAATCTGGTTTCTCCTTTCAAGAACAAGACAATTCATTCTTCCAAGACAACTCATTGTTTCATAACTTTGGAAGACCAGTTCCTCAGACTACTCCTATTATTGAATCTATCAATCCTGCTGAAGATAGTGACTCATTTGAACTTGTTGACCCTTTTGATCCTATTCATGCACCAAAAGTTACCTTAGCTACACCCCATCGACATCGTTCATATCACTTTACTGAGGCTTCAATTGCTGCACAGTCCTACGTTGACAAGATGGGAGATCCATTTGATTTCCAACTAGGAAAATATAGTCAAACTCATAATCAATCATAGAACAACTAGTATCATGGTCAATCTTCTAATGACCAACATCATGCTTAACCCCAAAATGAGCAACATCATGGTCAATCCCAACATGACCAAAATTAGTCTCACAATGATGATCAATCTTGAAACAAACCCCAAGGCGATCGGCAACTAGCATATCTTTATCACCCTCCTCCATTCGATCAAAACCAAGATGATCAACAACAAGACCAAATTTCAAGCATCTATGAGATTCTTGGTAATAAAGATGATGTCATAACTCAGAATGATATAGTCACTGCAAAAGGTAATAAGAGTCTCATTAAAATGATGGAAATCATCATTTTAGAGGAAAAGGAAAAGTACTTTCTTGAGTTGGCCCAACAAGGGGCCAAACTACCTCCAAACTACCAAGTTGAAACACTTGTAGCTAAAGAGGAAGAGACTGAAACTGCTAAGCTACAAAAGATGATTCAAAATATGCAAGATTAGATTAGTCAACTTGCAAAGGACAAGGATAAGCCCACACAATAATTCATGATGGATAGTATATGCCCTTTTCCTTTTGACAAGAGTATTCACATGCCTCCTTTTCCAAAACGAGTGGAGTTGCCCAAAAATGACAAGTACATGGGTACAATCGATCCCCAAGATCATCTGAGGGATTTTGGTGCCTTGTCCATGGAATTTATACACGATCAAACTTATCTTATGAGACTCTTTCCCCATAGCTTGGGTGGGCCAGCTATGGAATCATTTTGTAGATTACACCCTAGGATTAACACTTTTGACGAGATCTCTAATCTATTCCTTCAGGATTATTCTCACAACATTCAACACCCTGTCAACATCCATGATTTGTGTAATCTGAAGCAATGATAGGGAGAGCCTTTCTTGTCTTTTCTCCAAAGGTGGAGACAACTTTGCACGAAGTATCCTCGTAAATTACCTGAATTTGAGAAACTTGACATCTTTTTAGACAACCTTGTCCTAGACTTTGGATATCAGGTGCAACTACAAGGTCCTTTGACCTTTGACAACATGATAAAATAGGCTATGAGGATAGAGGCTTTTATGGTTAAGAAGGGAGAATTAACTTTGAATAAGGATAATAAACAAGGATTCTCCTCAAACAAGGATAAAGGAAAGGCTATCAACAAGAATAGAGACATTGTAAATGGTGAAGTAGTTGATAATGTCACCACAAAGCCTTCAAAGCCTATTTTTAATCTTACTTCCAGCATACAAGCAACTAAGGCTATTGAAAAGACCACCACGGATAATCAAAAAACTTCAAGATTTTCTACGAAAAAACCTTGGGCCTCTCGACCCAAGCGTGAATTCACTCCTTTGGGAGAGCCTCTTGATGTGGTCTATAAACTCTTATACAAAATCAAGTCCTCACTCCTTTGGAAAAACATCCTTATGACCCACAACCATGACCTCATTGGTGGAATGACAATGCCTACTGTGACTATCACCAAAACATTGTTCATAAGATGTCGACTTGTCTTCAGCTGAAGCATAAAGTTCAAGATCTCATTGATAATGGTGACATTCTTGTAGACAACCATAACAAGAATTTGGACATCAGGCATTTAAGGATCCTTTCCCTCCTCATGAGAAAGGTGAGTCTTCCAAAGAAAAGAATACCAATGCTAAGGTTAATTACACCTACATTGCTAATGATAATGTCATCAACATGATTGAACCTGTTGAAGTTGAGTATTGTGATGTGATCACTTTCAAGGGGAGTGGTGATGCTCCCAAACCTAATACTCCTTTCATCTTGCATAGTTTCATGTCTCATTCATCTAAATCTGAACAAACTCAAGATTGTGCTAATGTTGTCACTTGATCACATGGAAGAATTGTTTTGAAAGGTCCCAATCCTCTTATATCACCTCCGAAACAAATTGTGGATAAGACTGCTACTGGTCCTACCAACAAAGCCTCAAAATTAGTTCCTATGCCTAGCAATGCTAGTTATAGCATCTTAGATCAGCTCCAGTGAACCAATTCTCAGATTACCATTTTTGAGTTGTTGAAGATCTCGCCTACTCATAGGTAGATTTTGGATAAAGCCCTCACCGAAGCAAACGTACCCAAGGATCTTGATCTCAAATGGTTCCAATCTATGGTGGGTCATTTGACCTCGCTGCATTATTTGTCCTTCTTTGAAGAAGATGATCACTCTCTGAGCCATCCACATAATGCTCCCTTACATATAGAAGTGATGATAGGTCCCAAGCGTGTTTGTTGCATGCTTATTGGCAATGGTTCTAGTCTTGACATCTATTCTACTAAGTTGCTCACCCAGCTAGGTTATGATGAGGATTGCATAGACTCCTACAAAAAGATTACTATCAAAGCTTATGATGAAGAAGAACACAAATCCCAAGGCTTAGTTGTGCTACCTATCTGCATATGACCTGTTGAGAGAGATGTTACTTTTCAAGTCCTTGATATTCCTCTTGCATACAACATCTTTCTGGGTAGACCATGGATTCATGAGATGCAGGTTGTTCCATCTACTTACCATCAATGCATCAAGTTTCATTTCCATGGTGCGAAAGTCACTATTCCTACTAATACCAACTATTCTTTCAATACCCTCACGTAATCTACAGATAGTTTGGTTCCAACTAATAGAGAATCCATTGAGTTCTATGATGCTAAGCTTAGAGAAATGGAACAAACTCTGAAACTTAAGGATGCAGGCATGGGAGAGTATCAAATTGAACCTATGCTATCATTAATGGCTCTACCTCCATCTCCACATTCTTATGGGAGACCTTCTGAGAATAAAAAATCTACCGCTAGCTCTCCTTAGATAGTCTATGATGGTGCCTTTGTCAAGGCTACAACACCTTTAGAAGATGAGGAAGAAGAAAGAGTTGTCATAGCTTGGATCTATAAAGGGAAAGAAACATTTGAAACAACTAGTCCACCTCTAGATTTATAACAAGAGCCCTATAGTGAAGGCTTCAAGATCATGAAGTGCTTTGGATACAAAGGGAGTGGTCCTATAGGAATAAATGACAATGGTTTTCTGAAACCCATTGAAGCTATAGGTCATCGCACAAAAGATACTACTGGCTTAGGCTTTAAAAAGACTCCCTTTCATCTAGAGACCAAGAAATTTGTGCTAGAACCTAAACCTAAACAAGAATTTGAAGATACTACTCCAGAGGTAAATCCAGAGGCTAGCTCTGATGAAGACATCTTTCCTTATCCTATACCTCTGGATCTTGCTGCATTCTTTAAAGAACCTGATGAGCCTATTATACCTGTGCATATGGTAGGGACTAATAGTGACTCAGATGAGATTGCTTCAATATATCAACTCACATATGATCAATGGAAAGCAACTCTAAATAACAGTGCTAGTTTTTCTAGTGAACAATACATGCCACTACATTTTCAAAAGTGGTTTGAACAAGAAGAACTTTAGCAAGTTGTTAATTCCACAAGAGATAGTAATGAATCTGATGATACTACAATGCTAATGGAATTCCCACATCAAGTATTGACTCACATGAATATGAGTTTGACTCTTTGTCTAACGCTACTTGTGGTGTAGACATAGATACTATTCATGTATATGAAAGACTTCTTAAAGTAGGTGAAGGGTCTAGCGTTAGGACACCTAAATTAGATGCCATTGGTGTTAACATTTCCTCTACTTTTGACATGGGGTCTCATAGGGATTCGAATGCTCCTCTGGATGAAATCACTCTAGGTCTTGGCTTGCTCATCCGCGCTTTTGATGATTATACTATGAATGCAATTGAACCAGCCACTACTACCCTTTCACTTCGCCATCCTGATCTCATCGACTAGAACTCCCCTACCTCATCCAATGAAGTCCTAACATTCTAGAATGATTACACTCTAGCCTAATACCTCCATGCTATTGAGCCTATAATGTCCTCCACCAACAAAAGTAGTTTCAGCATGACAGAGGTAGATATCAAGTATCTTAGTCAAAAAAATAAAAGAAGAAAAAATAGATGCTCTGATGGTGAAAACCACATTGTGGCAGTATCAGAGCCAAAAATAGTAAAAATAAAAGACATATCTGAGGGTAAAAACCTCTCTGAGGTGCCCAAGGATGAGATACTTGATACTCTCCCGAGCAATTTTCAAGAGAGATCATCAGTTTTGATTGAGCTGACACAACTACTGAATTTGGGTACTGAGGCTACTCCACAAATCATTCATCTAGCATAGTCATTATCTACAAAAGAAAAGGAAGAGTTCACTAGCTTCTTTCAAAGAAAGAAAATCAACTTTGCATGGACCTACTCTGATATGCCTAGATTAGACCCTAATCTAATCATGCACCATTTGTCCATTGCACCAGGTATTAAACCTGTCAAACATAAGCTTAGAAAGATGCATCCACATGTGGCACTTTTAGTAAAAGAAGAGTTAGAGAAGCTTCTTAAGGATGGTTTCATTAGGACTATTGACTATGAAAAGTGGATTTCAAATATTGTTCTAGTCACCAAACATGATAAATCCATTCGTGTGTGCATAGACTTCCAGGATCTAAATAAGGCATGTCCAAAAGATGACTTCCCATTGCCTAATATTGATATGATAGTAGACATGACAACAGGTTATGAGATGTATTCCTTGATGGATGGATTTTCTGGCTATAATCAAATAAGAATTATGCCAGAAGATCAAGAAAAGACTACTTTCACATGTGCCTAGGGGCACCTTTTGCTGGAATGTCATGCCTTTTGGGCTTAAGAATGCTGGAGCAACATATCAGAGAGTTGTCACTACTATTTTCCATGATATGATGCATAAGACAATGGAAGATTATGTGGATGATACTTTGGCCAAAAGCATGCAGTGGAAAACTCATCTTACAGATTTGGGTCCTACTTGACCGCATGGAACAATTTAGTCTTAGACTTAATCCCAAGAAGTGTGGATTTGGTGTTACTTCTGGGAAACTTTTGGGTTACATTATTTCAGCTAAAGGCATTGAAGTTGACCCATAAAAATTTTAGGCTATTATGGACATGCCTCCACCTAGAAATATCAGTAAGATGAGAGGACTTCAAGGAAGGCTACAATCTATTTGACACTTCATTTCATAGTTGGCTGACAAATCACAACCATTCACTAAAACTTTGCATAAGGTTGTGACCTATGAATGGAATGAAGAATGTGACAAAGGACTCACTCAAATAAAATAGTATCTTGCTAATCCACCAATTTTGATGCCTCCTATTCATGGGAAGCCACTTATACTATACATCTCAGCCATAGACACATCTTTGGCTGCTCTCCTAGCTCAAGAAGATCAAAACAACAAAGAGAGAGGAATTTATTATATTAGCAGAACATTGGTCTCTTATGAGATGAACTATTCAGTCATTGAAAAAGCTTGTTAGTTTTAGTGTTTGCTTCATAGAAACCATGACATTATATTCTCACTCACACTACAAGAATCATTCCAAAAATTGATCCACTAAAGTACTTATTGAGCAAAGCTTCCCTCACAGGTAGATTAGCAAAATGGGTTATGATACTCAGTGAATTTGACATTGAGTATGTGGAAAGAAAAGCTATTAAAGGACAAGAAATTGTTGATCAGTTGGTGGAATCTCCTCTACAAGATCACCAGCCTTTAAACATTGAATTCCTAGATGAATCCATCATGCTTCTCACACACCAGTCTTGGAGCATGTTCTTTGATGGATCATTCACTCAGCAAGGCTCAGGTGCAGGCATTCTATTTATAACACCTTAAAGATATTCATTGCCTAAGCCTTACAAAATGTTGTTTCCCTTCACAAACAACATAGTTGAATATGAAGCTCTCATCAATGGTATGAAGATAGCCATTGAATGGCATGTGGATGAGCTCAAGGTCTTTGGAGACTATCAATTAATCATCAACTAATTTAATGATGTCTATCAAACAAAAGATGACAAGTTAGTGCCTTACAAATGAATGGTGGATGATCTCAAGTTGTATTTTACACACATTTCCTTCCAGCAAATTCCAAGAGCAGACAATAAGGTAGTTGATGCTATGGCCACTCTTGCCTCAATGTTATAGATGCCAGAAAATGACTTCAGACATGAATTCCTGGTGGAGACATTATGCTACCCAGCTTATGACATCCCTGAATCTAGGATGATCTGTTAAGTCATTGGAGATGACTCATCCCGCTACCACCTTATCTATTCCTACCTTTGTGACCAAATCATTCCAGACACCTATACCTAGAAGGAAAAATGTCACCTTATTCGTAATGCTTCACGGTATGTCATCATAGAAAATGACTTGTATAGACGGGGTCTAGAAGGTACCCTCCTTAGGTGTCTAGAACCCGATGAGTCCAAATGTGTGTTAGCTAAGGTACATGAAGGTATTTGTGGGTCTCATTTGAGTGGTCTGACATTAGCTCGTAAACTTATTAGAGCTAGTTACTACTGGTCAGATATGGAGAAAGAAGTTGTTCAATATGCCAAGGCTTGTAAACAGTGCCAATTCCATGGAAATCTGATTAATGCTCCTGCTAAAGAGCTTATTCATTTTATCATTTTTAGGCCATTTCAGCAATGGGCCTTTGACCTAGTAGGTCAAATACATCCATCTTCTTCCAAAGGGCACAAGTTCATCAACACCACTATAGACTACTTTACTAAATGGGTCGAGGTAGTCCCTTTGACTATAGTTGATGGCAAGTCTATGGCAATGTTTATACTAAACTATATCATCTATAGATATGGTGTACCCTTGTCCATTATCACTGCCAATGGGGGACAATTCAAGAACAAAGACCTAATAGATTTATGCACCAAATTTAGGATCATTTAGCATTGGTCGGCTATCTATTATCCCTAGGGTAATGGACAAGCAAAAGCTTCTAATAAGACAATTCTCAAAATCTTGCACATAACAGTTCATAAATCTGGTAGAGATTGGCACCTCCAGATTAATCCAACTTTATGGGCCTATAGAATAAGCATTCAAACACCAATGGGGGCCATGCCCTTTGCCTTGGTTTATGGAGCAGATGCAATATTTCCTATTAAGGTTGAGATTCCTACATTGTGAGTCTCTTTAAAGGGCCTCATCACGGATGAAGAAAATAGAATATCCCAGCTACAAGAGCTAGAGTTACTGGATGAATGTTGGAAGGTGGCATTCGATCATCTATGAGCATACTAGAAGAGAATTGTCAAAAGCTTACAATAAGAAAGTCAGACAAAGGGAATTCCAAGTGGGTGACCTCGTCCT
This sequence comes from Chamaecyparis obtusa, assembly GCA_027943335.1. Lineage (NCBI taxonomy): Eukaryota > Viridiplantae > Streptophyta > Pinopsida > Cupressales > Cupressaceae > Chamaecyparis > Chamaecyparis obtusa. The sequence continues at coordinate 171,843 of BSBK01006804.1, forward strand.
GAGAGAAAACCCCAAGAATCAGTAGCAGCGGGTCCAAAAAGGAAAATTTGAACCAAACTGGCTTGGTCCATACATTATTACTGTAGCATTTGGGTTTGGTGCTTACCAACTCTCCACCTCTGAAGGAGAACAACTCAAAGAGCCGATCAACACTCTTCATCTGAAGAAGTTCTACAACTAAGACATTCTCTATATGCTCATGTACATACTTATTGATCCTGAAAAAATCCTAAAAATGATATATTCTCAAAAATCCTAAAAATTGCAAAATGTCCTAAAAAAAATGATCATCTTAGTGAAAACCTAGTAAACAGGCACTTTGATGTATCTATTATCCTGGTGAAAACCTAGCAAATAGGCACCTTGATAATACTAAAAAAAAATAGAAGATTTGAAGAAATACAAAAAAAATGAAATATTCAAAAATACAAAAAAATAAAAATAAAAAGAGAAAAGTACAAAAAAAAATTTGAGAAAGAAGAAAAATGTGCCATTGATGAAAACTTGGCAAACATGCGTCATGGTAGAAAAAATAGAATCTCTACCAAGATGGTGAAAACCTAGTAAATAAGCACCTCTTGTTTCTTGAAGCTATATATCATCTCAGTGTCACTTGGCTCTTAGTTTCCTTGCATTCCCTCTTTAGTTTTCTTTAGTTTGTTTCCTGCTTTAGTCTATTTCCCGCTTTGGTTTGCTAGCTTATGCACTTGCTTTTAGTTATCTTCAAGATTTTGCTCGACTCTTCATGGATTGGAACTAGTCACACTTGGGGGCATCTTCCTAGTCTAGGGGGCATTGTCCTTTCACTTTCAGAAACTTTTATCATGCATCAATCACCAATGGTTCTCACTACGTCTGCCTGCTGATGCCTAGCTACTTATAAGATTTCTCTCCTTGAGGATCTCTTGTGTATCGGTCACCAGTGGTTCCCACTGTTCCTACCTACTGATACCTAGCTCTTGTTGGACCCCTCTCTTTCAGGATCTTTTCCTTACATCAGTCACCAGTGGTTCTCACTGTGTTTTCCTGCTAATGTTTCATTCATGTTTAATTCTCTCTTTTGAGAATCTTCCTTGTATCGGTCACCAATGGTTCTCACTAAATCCACCTGCTGATACTTGGTTCGTGTTATGATATCTTCTTGAGACTTCATCTCTCACAATAGTCACCAGTGGTTCTCACCATGTCTACCTATTGTCGCTATCCCATTGAGACTTTGAATGTTGTACATTTCTGATTCAACTTCAATCTGCTTGAACACAAACATAAACTAAAACTAAAACTGAATTTGTGTTCCTTTGAAGTGTGCTGAGCTTTTCCTTTGAGTGCTTGTTTGTTTCCTTTATCATTTCCCCTTGAGTGAATCTAAGACGTCTTTCTTGACTGAGAAACACAAAGACTAGGGGCATGATCTTTTTCTTTGCTTTCTATTTGTTGGTTTAGTTCCAATGAATCTATCTAAGAGGGGTGTCCATCTGTAAGAGCCTTCATCTCATATTGGATGGCCATGTGTATCTCGACTCCTTTTATATGGATGCTTTTGTGAGGTTGGTTCTTCTCCTTGTCTTTTTTGAGTGACTTCTTTTTGCTACAAGTGAAATTTTAAATGCTCATCCTACTAAGTGAATGTAAGGGTCATTGCGAGAAATCTTTGGAAAAAGAAGGAACTCTTATGTGTCTAGTGTGTTTGTTCACAAGAAACATTCAAGTCATTCTAGCAATTGTGCTTTGATGCTTATGTTAACTTGCTAAATCAAAAGGAATAGGTGTTCAGGTCATTTTGGCTTCTTGTTCCTTAATGCTTACATCTCATTTTGACAAATCTAAGACTTATGTCATATTCATATTCTCATGATTGCAATGTCAATGAGGATTGTATGGCATCTTGCGAATGGTCACTGCTAAAAAATCTATGATGATAAATAAGATGAGTCCAACAACCAAGTCCTAGGGTTGCATCTAGTTTAGGCTTGCATTTTATTTCTAGGCTTGCATTGAGACAGTGTTTGGTGCTCTCTTAATTGTCTTCTGGATCTCTTCATTGAAGGTTCTCATACTTTTTCTTGGGTTCCTCCTGGCTACACAAGTGTCTGGTCCTTGTTCTCGATCTTCGAAACATTCTTTTGATTAGTACTTGTCATATATTGCAAAATCCTACATGAGATGATTAGTACCATATTCATCCATTCCATATGCATACATTTACATATCTATAAACATGTGCATTCATTATAAGCATACATAAACCATACATTGCATACATTTTTCTACCATCTATCATAACATTTCACATTGCATTTCATATCATAAAAAAAGGAAGCATGTGCATCTCATACATATCTAATCCATACATCTAATCATCTAGGAAACATCTAACATCAACATTAAAGAAATGTATAAACAAGTACCATGATATCAAAAGACGATCTCATATATATATATATATATATATATATATATATATATATATATATATATATATATATATATATATATATATATATATATATATCACAATGAATCAATGTCATTTACAAAAGAAGGGTGCTACTCAAGCATAGTATCAAAATGAGGACTACAATATATATATATATATATATATATATATCAATGTATCTAACTCTGCCCACTACTGCCTGCTCGAGGAGGTGGAGGTGGAGGAGCCTGCTGTGGTGGTGCCTGTGGAGGGGGCATCAGTCTTTGTGGAGGTGCCTGTTACAGAGGTGCTTGTGGTGTTCCTACATACTTAGAAAATGGAGGCACCTTCTCTAATACATCTAGAATGGCTCCGCAATATGCTGCATAATAATAAGCTACCTAAGCGGCCTCATAACTGGTCTCTATCTACGATCGTGCTAACTCCTCTCATGGCTCTCTAATCTCTCGCTCTCGATCAGCTACTCGGGTCTCCTGTATGATGACTCAGGTATGGTATTCATCCCTCTCATGCTAAACCTACCTAATCCTCTCCTGGCTCTTCCTAAGAGCCTCCCGTAGCTATGTTGCCTGTGCTCCACTAGGAACATCTTGCATATCTATTTCATCACCCAGAGGTGTCTGCAGCGATGGATCCCCTGTCCTCTTTCTGGTGGATCTCTAATGAGTCCCACTACTCCCAACACCTATATCTAACCCCATAGTCCTTGAGGGGATGTCTATCTGACCTGTCTGTGGCCTCAATGCTCTCTGCCCAGGCCATTGTAGTGGTATCTGCTACTGGGCCTCTGCCTACTACTATTGTTGTTGTGGCCCCTGTTGTGTAGCCTGCTGCTATACAGGCTATTGAACTGGTACCTGCTACTATCCCTATGTTTGTTTCTATCCCTATGCCTACTACTATGCTCTCTGGCCCATCCCTACAGGATCTATAAATCTAGGAAAGGGATGAGCTAGGAGGTGATCTATATGTAGGCATCATCCCCACATTGGTGACATCCACTATGTAATCCCAACATGCCACAGGTACTCATGCCTCAATTGCACATCTACCTGGATCCAATCTTAGGTGCCACCCCTTCTTCTCCTCATCAGAGAATTAGGCATAGGGGTAGTACTCCTGGGAGATGTCCTATTGTCTCCCAAACTGATGCAAGATACGTGTAACAAGAAAATGCTCAATGATAGTAACACTATGCCCAATCAATGGATGCGAAACAAACATATGAGAAAGCTCTCAATGAGCATCATCCCACAGCTCAGTAGCCACCCAAGGTCTCTAGACTACAGCTACCATATCATCAAGCTATGCACTCCACTACTTTATCTTACCCAACAAAGGATGAGTCATAAGACCTATGTACCTATATATATAGGGGTCAAACTACTACCGTGTATCATGGAAAATAGGCCTGCAAATAGGGAGGTGCTCTTAGGCCCAGATATGAAGAATAAAGACACCTGCCACCATTGTCCTAGCACTGTGATATACAATCTCATGCATCTCATGGTACATATGGGTGGGCATGCACTCCCCCCATTCAAATTTGACTACTGGTCTGGCTAGCATCCACTACAGCATAGATCCCCAACTGTACTCCAAACCATGCTGACCTCGATCAAGAACAAGGTAGCAACTCAAGAACATAGCTAGAACCATGACAAATGGGTGAGCACCACTGTACCTGCTAATCAAATCATCCCAAGAGATGGCCTGACCCATCACTAGCCTATCTCAAAATATGGTCCTCAATGCCACTGTGCCTACTCTCGACTATACATTATACTCTACTCGAGCACCGTAGATGGGTATCCGCAAGATCTGATAAATATCCTCAGGAGTGACTGTCATCTCCCCTAATGACAAATGGAATGTATTCATCTCCGAATGGAAACACTCAACAAGTGCACCAAGAAGACCATGATTTACCTGAATGTCAGGTATATCATGCAAATATCCTAATCCTAGCTCATCAATATGGGCAGTCTCAACATCTATCAGTCTATGGACTAATGTAGTGATCACTGGGTGATGTGACCGAAAGGCAACATCAGGGAAGTCAACTTGCAAAGCAAGTGATGACATTGGATCAGTATCTCAATATGATGGTTTCTTAAAGCAATAACAACAAATGAGGCTACATATTTATCCTAACAGGACTCTGGAAGGTTTTAACTGGCTAACTTTATGCAAAATTAGAGGAAGAATTCAAATGTTGCAGCAGTCTCCTACACGAGGAAACTTTTCTCTCACATGAGATAGGATCTCTTCCTGCGTGAGAGGGAGAAATCTCGCACGACATCAACAAGCACTTCGCACGAGCTAGTAGAAAGACCCCAGTCGAGGAAACCCTAACCCATGCAAAGAAACTATTTCTTCAAATGAGGGGCGACCTAGGTCGGCATGAGGAAACTATTCCCTTGCATGAGACTTGAAGAATGTGCCCTAAAACATGCTAGATCTAGCCTAAATCGACCTAGAAAGAAATAAAAAATCAAAATGCAAGGAGGTTTATCGACTACTTACAGGTGCGTCATACTCCAGTGGTCGGGCGTGTCATTGGGAGCACTCAAATCAATGGATGTGCACTGGGATGCCCTCCATTCTCTCTCAGAGCTCAAATCAAAAGAAGACAAAAGTGAATAATGAATTGAAAGTGACCCCTCCGGGCCTTATATAGCTTTTGACCTAATTTTTGAAAGTGCTCCGTTTTGCGCAAAAATTGCACCCTTGGCTAAATCGATTGCTCTGAATCCATTTTCAGGATTGAAATTGAAATCTAACATCTCTACATAGCTTGAAATCATGTTTTAAATTCTAGGACCCTTTGGGATCAGACGCTTGTGCAGTCAGTCTTCTGGCATCATTTTCTTGAGATCTTCAATCTTTTCATCAAAGTCAACTCTAGTCAACCATGGTCCACTATGGTCAAACTTGGTCAATAGGACCTCTCAACTACTTCAAATTTCTTCTGCACCTCCTTGAATGTAGTCAGATTACTTTTATTTTGCAACCTCTTGTTGTCAATCATCCTTCTAACATGTCATCTTTCGATTTCACTCCTGAGGGGGCAGGATGATTACATCATTCAAATCTTGTCGAACCAGTCTCATATTGATCTGATCTAAATCAAAGTCCTCATCACTTGGGGCATCTCATCTCTTGGGGCATCTTTGTGCCTCGCATCTTGTTATCTTGTCATCTATCTTTTGGGTATCTGAGAAATCTAACTCGGATCCTCGAGGATCAAGCTTCATTATGGAGATGGTTCTCAAAATCTTTTAGGTATTGGGGCAATCTAACTCTAATTCCTAGGATTCAAGCTTCATTCTGGAGATGGCTCTCAAAATCTCTTTTGGACCATTATCTGGGAAATCTAACCCAGGTCTCGGAGGGCTAAGCTTCGTATTGGGGCAATCTAACCCCAATTCTGGACATAAGTTCTAAATCTACATCTGTCATCATTCGATCAATTAGTATTGGGGCAATCTAACCCTGATTTTGGTCTCCTCTCAAGTTGTCATTAGACTATTGTCTTCACAATCTAACTTAGACTTCAGAGAATCATGTCTCATTCTGGAGATGGTTCTACAATTCAATCTATTTCAATGTCTTGGCATCCTAACCTTGACTTCCGAAGATTAAGCTCTATTCTGGGGATAATCCCGAAACCTCATCTGTCACATCAGACTATTCTTTGAATCAATGCACTGCTAGCACATCAGTTCAAAGAGGGGAAAATGTAATACCCCAAAATTGGCACCTATTAATTTCAATAAATTTTGGTGCATTTTCTTCAATTTCACATCTTTAAAGTCCTATTGTACTAGGAAATTTTCTCTCTCCTACCTAACTTTATTTGACTTGATGTCAATTGTAAAAACCCTAAATTGCATTGATCTCACACTATGATTAATTCCTAAGTTTTCAACTTTATTAGCTAAATAATCCCTATGATAAATTGATTTAATTCTAAAGTCCTAAGTACTTTAAATTAAGTTAAAATCCACCCCCTTTAGCTAATACATATAAAAAAGGGAATTAATCTTATTTAGTTATTTGAATGGACACCTCTTTATTTGAATTTAATAATTCAAATTACTTGAAAGATCACCCCTATATGTGGTAATAATTCATTCTCTTAATTAAATAAATCTTTCAATATTTGTCTCAATTGGGAATGAAGAGTCAACCGTTTCATTTCAAGAACCTCTTCATTCCTCTCCCAGGCTTTTCTATATAATGAACCTCCTTCTTCATTCAAAAAAAGGCAATTGTAAGAGTAACTAAACTATAGCCAATTTTAGTCTCAATTTCATATTTTCAAATCTTTCATTGTAATTAGCTTAATTTCTCATTTAGTATCAATTGCATTCTCATAGTAGATTAATTTTCTTATTGCTATTAGATTAATCTCATATTTCTTTCAAAGTTATTTAGATTAACTTGCATCTTCATATTTCTTTCAAGCTCTTAGATAAATTGCACTTCATTCTAGTTTAAATTGCAAATTTGTTTATCTTTCAAGCTTTTAAAATCCTTCGTATTAGCTTGGTCTTATGGTTGTTGGCTCTCATTCTGAGAGTAATTCAAACACCCTGGTTAATTAGAATCCAACAGGTCGAATCAATAGAATCATGTGAATGGGTAATTCATACTCAATTTCATGATTCGATGATCAAGCAATGACTACGTTGTGTTTATAGCTGGATTAGAGGTCCACATTCAGTTGTATAACACTAAGCAAAAATGTAGGGCTTGGAGTTCAAACCAAAGATTTTAGAAGAGGACAAGAAAATAGGGTACAAACAAGGCTATATAGTCATGGCTTAACGATTCTGATCAATGAGTGCGCATTAAGGTTCTTCTGGTGGATCTGTCGATCAAGTAAATAAGCCAATTGATTTTTATTTCAAGTTGAATACTTTACCAATTACTGTGTTTGATGTTAAGTTTGAACATAAAGTGAATATATTTGTTTTAAGTAAGGAAACAATGATTATATATTTGTTTAAAACTTTAAAGTGAATATATTTATATGTATTAAACTGAATGATTAACATTTCTCAATATTTGTCTTTTATTTATATGTATATATTGTCGATAAATGCACTAATTATTTACATTAGAATGCAGCCATTCGATCCTAAAACACCATCCAAGCACAAAGGAGGCATCCAATCGAATGTGCATTGTAGTACTCAAGGTATACATTTTCTATTCAAATTTTGATTATTGATTTATTAATACAAGTAAACATTTTAAATTGAATTTGGTGTAGTAATAAAAATTTAATTATAATGTGTTAGGATTAATAAAACATTTTTTATTGTAGTTGCAGGGGATGTAGAGGTTGTTCCCAATGAGTGTGTTGAGGTTCAAGCCACCGGGCAACAAGTGTGGTTGGACAAGGTAAAGAGCGTCACATTTATGTTTTTTAAAGTACTGAAATGCTTGTAACAATTATGATAATATATTTTTAAATTGACCCCAATTATGATAATATGTTTTTAATTTAACCCTTTTATTTGTTATTGTAGAGGACCCACCTTTGAAAAGGACAGTGAGATCATGTGCACGGACAAGAAGAACTAACGATGCTGAGATGGATATGCCTCTGCAACAATTTATGGAAGTAGAAAAAAAGAAAAAGTAAAAAAAGTAATGATTCTCATTTATGAAACTTATTTGATAATGATTGATGTTTATGTCTCAATGTTTTAATCTTATGTGTTAATGAATGTTATGATATCTTAATGAATGCTAATGAGTCTTATGAATGCTAATGAATGCATGTTAATGAACGCTAATTAATCTTATGTGTTAATGAGTGTTGTGATAATTCATGAATGTTAAATTTTATTAATAGATGAATGAATGAATTTTAGATGTTAACCGGGAATTTAGAGTGATGTTAATGAGACCAATAATGGTCATTTAAATATGTTTTTCTTATGTTTTGGATTGTATGTGAATCCTTCTGTAAAGGATCAAAGCATTATAAGCCTTAATGGCATTTGGGGGATAAAGTTTACCTTGGGGGTCATTTGTGGATCCTAACATTGATGAAGGATTTAGTGACCTATAAAGTTCCATAATGTTTGTAATGTGGCCAATAGATCCTTTTAAAGTTGTCAAGAGCACTAAAAGTGGCTAAATGATGTAATTGCCTAAAATTGGCAAAATAGGCCTAAAAGGCTCATGTATGGGGTTTATGGGGTTTAAGACTAATTTAAGAGTTTTTAAGTGTTAGGATAGAGTCATAATATCCTTTTGAAAAGTTTAATACAATGCAAAATTTTAAGGAGTGGTCGAATTGATAGCCATGTTGTCAACTAGACAATAATATTAAACAAAAACTAATTACAAACAGTCATAACTGACTCTAACCGATTAAAGTAAGTTGCAAACCAGTTGGGAAATGGTATTTGGGTAGTGTAGGCATGATTTTGATAAAAGGGGAGTGTAGGGGAGATATCATCACAAGTCCATTTGTTGTGGGGTCTAGCTCTGATTAATGCTTAGTCAAATCTGCATGTTTCTCACTTGTGCATATACCTTCTCTGATCAACTACTATATGCACAGGTGAAGGTTGATCAACTCCAATCTCCTATTTGTGTCTATATGTTATCAAAGAAATTCCATTGAGAATCTTGTCTACTTGAGACATTTCAATTGTTAAAGAAATTGACATTTCAATTTTTATTCATTGGTTGTGTGATTAGAGAATACTTTGCATGATTGCATTCCCCAAATCATCATTGGCAAAATTTTGAACATATCTAAATGGAATACTTTTTTCCTGACATACTTAAATGGAATACACCAAGAAGTACTAAATGATGAATTCTCAATTGTTGTAATGGAAAAGCATCAAAACCATCCATTTCTAGAACTTGATTTTCTATAGTCTTAATGATTTTTCTATAGTCCTAATGATTTTGAACATTATTGACAAAGCGTGTTTCTTTTTTTGATTATTTGATTGATCCTCTCACCTTTCCTTACTTTGTAAATTCCACTGTCCCAATCAAGTTTTGTATTATCTATATCTACCATTAGAGCCACTTCATATGCACAGGTGATGAACATGCAGATTTGCCTAAGCACTACTAGGAGTTGACCCAACAACACGTGTACTATTGTGAAAATCATCACAAGTCCATTTGTTGCTGGGTCTAGTTCCTAGTAATGCTTGGTCAAATCTGCATGTTTTTAACCTGTTCATATACCAAATGATGAATTATCAATTGTTGTAATGGCAAAGCATAAGAACCATCCATTTCTAGAACTTGATTTTCTATAGTCTTAATGATTTTTCTTTAGTCACAATGATTTTTCTTATTTCTTGTCTTTTGTCCCTTTTTGATTTCCTATGTCTATGCTTGGTGACAGGATTTTGAACATTTTTGATAAAGCATGTTTCTTTTTTTGATTGTGGGGTTCCACATTGTTTGTTTCTCTTGATAACTTCGGCTTTAAATTTGAATTTTTGTTCACTATTTTATTTCAGCTTGATATTTCATTCATTTTTCATATACATAGAGACTACACATGCTGATAAAAAAATGAGCTATTTGATTTAGGTTTACTATTCATGATTTTAAATGGTCAATATTTCTGATGGTACTCCTTGGTGTATTCTATTTAAAAATAATCATGTTTCTATGACTATGATAAATATCCCTTTGTGTTGAGAAAATGGTTGTTCAGTGTTTGTATCTCTAGGTTGTAAACAAATCATCCTTCTTCCACCAACATTCTAGTCAATGTACAAGTAATGAGTCATTCCATTCAGTAAAGACCATGTCTAACAATATCAACCTAGAAAAAAATAAGGAGTATGAAGAATTCGGTGTATGCAAAATTAGTTTTGAAAAATTGGCCATGTTGATGATGATTATGAAGAAGATTTGAAAATGTTGCACCAATCTGAATTGGATAAATCATCATTTCCAAATCTTCTTCATCAATCACCATCAGCCATTTTATAATGATCCTACATAGTTCCACATAGACACGACATGTTTCTTAGAATAATTTTAATCTCACAATAGTTGAGAAACATAAATGTATATGTGTATTTTTTGTTATGTTTGATTCTTCGCTACTATTCTAGATTACTTTTAAATAAAGTGCTAATAATATTATTCTCACAAACAAGTGATGATCAGAAAAAGGGAAAGGAACAAGTAGTCCATGAGGAGACACAGCATGAGAAGAATCCATTCATTATTGATTTTACATTAGATGTTGATCTTGTGGTTGCACTGCAAAAGGTCCTTCATGCACTATCAAGAGAGTTAACTCGATTGGTAGAGATTTGACCTCAGACTCCTCAAATACAAATGAGAGAGGATGAGTTGATTCACTTGGTTCAGAATTATACAATAAGTATTAATGTAGTTTTTAATTATAAAAAAAGTTCAATAATGGTTTTAGATGTTAACTATGACAATCTCTTGGTTTCGGGCAATGCAGAAGGAGACTCCTAGTTCAATATGCAATCTCAATTCATATGCATAGGATATTAGGTGGAGCTGAAAAATGCAACAAGTTTGCATTTTTTATAGAGGTCTTTAATTAGGTATTTTAAGTTATAGACCATCATGAATATTTTAATTTTAACTCTTATAGGTGAGGGTAATGTCCTCAACATGCCAGCAAATCAAGTCTTTTTATTTGCTATCTTGTTGAGGACATTCTCTTGCCCATAGATGTCCAAGTTGTAACATTCACGATAGTCTATAAGTTAAAAAAATCATAGACCTATTAAAAAAATGTAAAAGTGGTGCATTTTTTTAGCTCCACCTATTATCCATGCATATTCTACGTAGCTGCACATGCATTCTCGATTGAGAGCAGGAAAATCTTATTTTGGATGTGAGGGAGAGAAGCCAAACACATAAAGAACATGCACATAAACACGATAGCTGAGAAACATAAATTTTGATATCACAATAGATGAGAAACATAAATGTAGATATCATGGTCACAATTGTTTGGAGACACAACATAATTGAATGGTATACCCAGATGATGCAACACAACCACTACTCCTTTGGTTCCAAGTTGACACTACGGGATCCAAAAACCATAGATAAGGAATAAATTTAAAGAGTGGAGGAGGGCCATAATGACCAAAATAATATAGGGTCCCTATATTATTTTGGTCATTATGGCCCTCCTCCTTCGCTCTCTAAATTTATTCATTATCTATGGTTTTTGGATCCTGTAGTGTTAACTTTGAACTAGAGGAGTAGTGGTTGTGTTGCATCATCTGAGTATACCACTCAATTATGTTGTGTCTCCAAAAAATTGTGACCAAGATGCATACATTTATGTTTCTCAGTTGTTGTGTCCCAGGACCCCTTATAACCCTTTATGACCCTTTACGATCCCTAAGAATACATCTTAGAGGTCTTAAAGTATCGTAAAGGGTCATAAGAGGCTCCTAGGAGGGGCCAGATGAGCTTCCAACTTCACGTGGTTGGCCATGTTAAGTAGAGAATGTTAAACTATTCTCGAAACAAAGAGAAGCTCAATATTTTAAGGTCTCACTCCATGCACAACAAATATATATATTTTTTAAAATACAGCATACCATTGTAATTGCAATGGTATTCAGAGAATGATTGATGACAAAGTAGTACATGTGACATCTACCTATCAAAAATATCTGACAGCTAAACATCACATGTATAGCATATCCGTCACATACCCGTCATAATTACAACAATTATAATGTGTACCGATGACATGTTGACCATCTCTGACCATGTTGGCAAGCCCACTTCCTATGCATATTGTGATGGTCATGTCTATCATAATTGTGACAGTCATAATGTGATCCCAATGACATGTTGATCATCTATGACCATGTTGGCAGGCCCTCTTCCTATACATTTTGTGACAACTATATTCATCGTAATTACAATAGAGATCCTAGTCATTGGTGATTCTGACACCAAAAATGCAACAATAGTTTGTGTCACTTGATTAATGGGTTGGTGTTGGAATTCTGACACATAGTCGTCAGAAAAAGGACTCAAATGTACTAGTGATCATAAATATGATCTTTCTTCATAATTTTATATGCCTGGTCCACTACAATGTAGGAGACACTATCTATTTGGCTTGACTGATAAAACTTGTAAGCAATTATCCTCACATAAAAATCAATCTCAAGATCTGTGATGGTGGAGATAGTCATTCCTCTCTTGTTCCATACTGCAAGTGTGTTTTCCTAGATCACTTCTTTTCTCTGGCACCTCATTGTCATCTTCCTGGTAAGAGTAGGGTAATCAGTAACTCGGTAAATTATGTCCTTAGTAATCTTCACTGGCCCATTTTCAAACCACAATTGCATGTCGTGGACTCAAATTAAGATAATCTTGATCTATTCTATCTTGAAGTTTCTAGGAAAATGTAGGGCATGCACTAACCCTTTCTTGGCAACATGTTGATGCTCCACCTTCAATGCTTCATTATCACACAACCTATTATAAGCCTCCCTCAACTCATAGTCTCTGATTTCACTAATCTTGCACATGTAGCATGCACACACATCATGCATCATTAATAGTTTGGGCGAAATCGATGACAGAGATCTCGAGAGATCTCCCTTCACCGCACTTTCTAGTACATCTTGGAATTTTGGTGGTTTGCACGTATCACTTCTCACTAACTAAACATTCAGTACCTCTTTTCCTTGCTTCCTTACTACATCAGATGAACTTGATGCCATTTTTATAATTTAGGGTTCAAAAGATGAATTTGAGTAGCTTGGTAATACCTGGTTTCAACAATTCTTCACAATATTTTTTGACGACACGTTGTAGGAATCTTCACAAACTGACTTCACACATCATTCTTCTTAATTTCCTTAGAATCACTCTACAAATTCTCAAATCACTAGGTAACTGAGAATGAATGGTAAAACTTCATTATATAGATTCAAACGATCACTTTTAGGTCTCCATCAAATGCTCCATACACTAGTAGGTGAAATACAGTTATCTCAGCCTTCACATGATAGCTCGGTTAACACATACCCATACTCCATTAAAACCATGACTCGGTCGATACTGACTTTTCCACTTCATCTTGGTAGATATAACATCTTGGTTATAATAGGAGCTTAGCACATAATAAGTAACTCGGTCACTATAGACATAAATACTAATGCTCGACATCAATTATGCAAAATAACTCTTTTCTCAAATCTATCCTAATGCATCTTAATTTATGTAGATATGGACTTTAACATGTCAAATGTTAGGAATTGGTGTAAAATATAGTATTATAATATTCAGTTCCTCAAAATATTTTGCAGCCTCATTAGGTTTGTTCAACCTCTCATTGAGTTCCTTTTCAGATCTTAACTCATTCTTCAGTTGATTGTTCTTTGACCTCAAATTTGTAATCTCCATGTCTTTTCTATTCAACTCTTGATTAGCAAGTTACAGTTGATTTACTATGTCTAATTGATTGTTTGTCAGCTTCTTCATATCACATGTCCTTTCATCAAGTCTTGTAGCCATTTGTCTCTTATCTTCTTCTGCCATTTTCTTGTCTTCTTCAACTTTATTTTTCTGTTCAATCACTTCACAGTCTTACAGATTGAATTTCATGTTCTCTCTTTAGACTTTTGACATCTTCATTCAGAGAATTGTTTTTCTCTAATAGATTTGCTATTGCTGCATCACTTTCAGTGGAGTTTCCAATATCAAATAGACCTTTAGTATCCTCTACTTGATATTGAGTGTCATTCAGTTGGATTTCTAGTTCTTTCCTTCTCTTCAAGGATTTCTTCAATTCTTCTCTAGCTACTTCAAGCTAATGTAAAGAAAGTTGGATGTCAATCTTCTTATTCTCTATGTCGATCTTTCCCAACTTATAAGCCTCTATTTCCAAGATCTTAACTCTCAAGTGGTTAGATTTCTTCTAAGAGAACACAACTCTGATACCAATTATTGGAAGTCTTATATGGGAAAGTGAGATACTGAGAGGGCGGGGTGAATCAGTTATCCACAAAATTTTATACTTTGAAACCATTTCAACATATATACCATAATCATAAATTTTAATGCTAAAATGAATCTAACATTTTAATTACATCCATGAAATGAAACACATAACACAAAGATTTGGTAACCCAAAAACCCTTAAAAGGTAAAACTGGGGTGGGGATGACACCCACAAATCTTCACTACTGTAGCAATAAATTGTGCATGTTAGGGCTACAAAGTTTTGATCACTTGTGGTGATCTACCCTATGAGGGGTTTGCCATGTTAAGATCTTATAGACTTATACAATCTACCTTGATTAAAGGATTTAAAACTCACATCTAAGTAAGCACTTTGTTAAGAGATTCAAAAAGGTTTGTTAGGACCACTCTATTAAGAGACTTACCCTGATTCAATTGCTATAATGTATTAGTACATGATCCTTCAATTTGCACTTTTAAATGCTAATACTAGATCTCCTCTTTGCAATACTTATCTGATCTCAAAAGAAAATATGGCTATGTTATGTCCTTCACTTCTCTGCTCGGTCACTCTTCCTGATCTCTGCATTTAACAATCAAAATATTGCTTCCATCTGCATACATGAGATCTCCTATGTTACTACATTTTAGGGTTTTGATATCACCTTATATAAACAATTGATCAAGCTTCTAGATCAAAATCAGTGATCTAGATTCATCACTTATGTCGTTTAACCATTTCCATTTTTTGATTGGTTGCATTGCTTTCATAGGGATTAATGATTGAAATCGTGATCTGTAATCAACTCCTTAATTATCTCAACAATCATTAAATCATGCATAAAAATTTGGTGAAAATAATTTACCTAGGTGTTTGTGCCATTACAAACACATATACAAAAACTGGTTCACTCAGTATATGAAACCTCTGATGCTTGGTCAAAACTATTCTCCATATACTGGTGCTCAACACTGACTCTTCTATACAACTCGGTGTATTTATACTACTTAGTAAATACTGAAGTACTCGACAACCACTCACTTGTTTGACAGTAACTATTGCTCAGTCATATACAAAATACAAGTCTAATAGATTACTCAACCTTAATAGGATGGCTCGGTTGCAGTGATGATTGACCAACATTTCCTTGAAAATGACTAAGTGTTAGACAATAATAGACAACATGAATTAGAGATCAACATGACCACCATCCAAAAATAGTTCTAATAGAACTAGTACAAAGGGGAAAAACCTTCCAAATACTATTAAGTTTGGCATGGGCATTGACAATTCATAAATCTCAGGGACTAACTCTTTCAAAAGCCATAATTGATATAGGCCCAATGAAAAGAGCAAGATTGACATTTTTGGTTGTATCTCATGAAAAGTCTCTAGAAGGATTGACAATAATGCCACCATTCACATATAACAGCTATGAAAAAAATGAAAAGTTGGAAATAGCTTTCTAATAGAAAAGTAGAGGAAATCAGGCTCAGATGTATTGAAAATCAATGATGTACTCTAATGGTGTATTTTCAAATTTCTATTAACAAATAAATTATTGATTATTCTCCTACTTTATGTCAAAATTGTGCTCAATTATTCTTAAGCAATAAATTAGTATGTGATATTTAGAAATTGTGTTCATATTTGATTCAATGTGTATGAATAATCATAATTATATCATGTTTTGATACCCATATTTTCATTAATTTAAATCAAAAAAAGTTTCACACATTAATACATATTATTCCACTATAAGTAACATCTAAAGTTCCAAATTACAATGCACTGTGGTTACTTAAAAAAATTATTTCATATGGTTGTTAAAATGGATTTAATCACATTTCATCATACTAAGTCAACAATTATCTTATTCTAAACATTATTGATTTCAATTTTTTCCTCGAGTAATTAACTATACTTTTATTTTGATTATTTCTATAGACTAATGTTTGTTTAAAATTTTGCAACATATCATTTGAACTATGGTTGCCTTTGATAGAGATTCAAACATCATTGATACAAGCCCGACTACTTCAGTGGCCTCAAATGATTTCTTTGAGACTAAATTTGGCAAGCGTGGAAGAATAATTAAAGAATCATGCACAATTATAATCAAAGCTGTGGAGAACGCAGTGTTATCAATTGATTATGTTGAAGCACTGGAAATAATGCAGATGGAATATGTTGTGAGATTTGTGTGTGACAAATCTAAAAAGTAGATGTGTTTCTGTCAATGATGAAAGAAGTCTACCACGATCATTGTTTAAATAAAGGTCACAATACCATCTTAATCTTTGAAGAATATGTGATATACTTACATCATTATGGAGAAATGATTTTTTATATACTTTATTCTTATCTTGGATTTCCCACTTATTAATTCACCTAAATAGTTCTACTGGGACTTATATTTCCCCTTTCATCTATGTAATTTTCATGAACAAGAGAGAAATAAATTGTTTTCACTATTCAAGTGATGTTTACAACTATACTTGCAAGGTTTTGTAACATGTTTTGTTGAACTCTATATTTCTAATATTAATGGCTTTCAAAAATGTGTGCCATAAAAGGATTCTTTCAATGGATGTGCCAAATAAATGTGAAAAATTATTCACAAAGGACATCTCACTGATATGTTAGGCACTAAATTTTATATAAAACTCATATGCTAATTCGAAGCATAATCCTAATCTGAATGATAATATTGATTCTAAGTGCACAACCATTATTTCAATAATATTCATCCTAATTGTAACCATAGATTTGTTACTAAGTTTGATCATAATCCTAACTCTAATACCTACTTTACATCACTAACTCTAATCATAACTCTAAAACTAATATGTATGATATTGATCCTAACTCTAAACCCTGCATTCCATCTCTCATCACATCCCTTTTCAAACCCTAATTCTTGCATTGATCCCAACTCTACTTCTAACCCTAACCCTAATCAATGTTATAAAACTATACCAAACCTTTACCCTAACCAAATAGTCCAACTCTAACTCTAACTCTAACATCCCTAATCCTAACCCTAACTCTACACATAACCAATATACTAAGTGTGATACAAATCCTACATTTTCAATGTACTATACAATGTACATCCCATCACTAGATCTAGATTTGTTATCTTGCTATAACAGTCACCCTAAGATTACCCCTAATTATAACTCTAACCCCTAACCGCATTCATAAGCCTAAATGTAACAGTAACTATTACCTATATATAATCAATGTTATAAAACTATACCAAACCCTTACCTTAACCAAATAATCTAACCCTACACCTAAATATAACACTACCTATTATATTAATGCTAAATCTAAAACCTACATCTGATTGGTAACCATGTCCCTAATCTTAATCTAACAGTCAACCAATTATTAAATAACACTATGTATGATTTAAACCTAACTATAAACCTTCTATCCTAACCCTTACCACAACATTAAACTAACTCTAACCCTAACACTAATCCTAACTCTACATGTAACCAATATACTAAGTGTGATATAAATCCTAAGTGTGATACAAATCCTACATGTACAACATGCATCCTATTGTTATCTATGTTTGTTATCTTGCTATAATAATCACCCTAAGATTACCCCTAACCATAACTCTAACCCCTAACCCCGGTCATAATTCTAAATATAACAATTACTATTACTAACCTTGACCATATTACTAACCCTAACCCTAACCCCTCACTCTAA
>BSBK01006805.1:0-273689 GCA_027943335.1 Chamaecyparis obtusa
CATATATACACATGTATGTATATATACACATGTATGTATATATACACATGTATGTATATATACACATATGTATATATACATACATACATATATATATATATATGTATATATATATGTATATATATATGTATATATATATATATGTATATATATATGTATATGTATATACATGTATATGTATATACATATATATGTATATATGTATATATGTATATATACATATATATGTATATATGTATATATACATATATATGTATATATGTATATATACATATATATGTATATATATATACACTAGTAAATTTTACCCTATTTTTCGACGAGGATTAGTTGAATTTTCGACACCCATTGGTCGAACAGACGACCAAAACTGTTGTCAAACTTTTTTCATCGATTATTTGATAGGAAAAACCATCATCGACATTTCCACGTCCTTAGCGGTTGAATTATTGACCAAATCTTCGTCGAAGTAATCGCTTGAAGTTGGAAGAATTGCAAATCAAACCTTTTATCTAAGCGACCAATGTTCATCGAAATTGAGACCAATGTTGGTCAGAATTGACATCGAACATATAGCAGCCTCGTCGAAATGCCAAAGAGAGTTGGTCGAAATATCGACATACAATTTAATTTTTTTTAAATATATATATATATATATATACATATTTTAATTTCACTATTTTTATTATTTATCTAATAATTATTCATCATATATAATTATAATAATCATAACTTATATCGATATTAAGTATCGACCAGATATCTTATTGTTGTATATATTTTTCGTACGTTGATTGAGATCTTAAATTATTGAGCTTCTCTTTGTTTCGAGTAATAGTTTAATTAACATTCTCTACTTAACAGGCCAACCGCGTGAAGGTGGAAGCTCATCTGGCCCCTCCTAGGATCCTCTTATGACCCTTTACGACACTTTAAGACCTCTAAGATGTATTCTTAGGGATCGTAATGGGTCATAAAGGGTCATAAGGGGTCCTGGGACACAACAGCTGAGAAACATAAATGTACATATCATGGTCACAATTGTTTGGAGACACAACATAATTGAATTCTATACCCAGACAATGCAACACAACCGCTACTCTTGCAGTTCTAAGTGGACACTGCGGGATCCAAAAAGTACCAAAAATAAATTCCTTATCTTTGGTTTTTGGATCCCACAGTGTCCACTTCGAAATGCAGGAGTAGTGGTTGTGTTGCATCGTCTGGGTATAGAATTCAATTATGTTGTGTCTCCAAACAATTGGGACCATGATGCCTACATTTATGTTTTGGATTTGTCGTGTTTATTTGCATGTTATTTGTGTTTGGCTTCTCTCCCTCGCATCGAAAATAAGATTTTCCCACTTTGAATTGAGACTGTGTGTGCAACACAAGCAGCATACGCATGGATAGAAGGTGGAGTTGAGAAGACCCAACACATTTACAATGTTCGTGATGGTCTAACTTAAAATACACAATTAAAGACCTCTATAAAAAATGCAAACATGTTGGGTCTTTCAGCTCCACCTACTATTCGTGCATATGAATTGAGATTGCATATTGAATGTGCGTGCAACACAAGAAGACTATGCACGAATAGTAGGTAGAGCTGAGAAGACCCAACACATTTACATTTTTTTCTCCTTTGTTTCTTGTACACCATCTCTATCGGCAAGTTTCTTCAT
This sequence comes from Chamaecyparis obtusa, assembly GCA_027943335.1. NCBI lineage: Eukaryota > Viridiplantae > Streptophyta > Pinopsida > Cupressales > Cupressaceae > Chamaecyparis > Chamaecyparis obtusa. The sequence continues at coordinate 1,686 of BSBK01006805.1, forward strand.
GGATGGCCTCCACTATCTTCCCCACTACAATTGTAACCACTATTCATTCTCCTGCGGTCATTACTATCTTCTCTATTGATCAGACCTCCACTACAATTTCTCTGATGAAAAATTCCAAATTCAATGTTTGGTATTCCTTCATCTCCCTTAAAATCCATCACTTATGTGTATGGCTTCTCTCCCTCACATTGAAAATAAGATTTTTCCCACTCTGAATCGAGAATGTGTGTGCAACACAAGCAGAATATGCACGGGTAGCAGGTAGAGTTGAAAAAACACAACACATTTACATTTTTTTAATAGAGCAAAAATTACAATGTTCACGCTGGTCTATAACTTAAAATACACAATTAAAGACCTCTATAAAAAATGCAACCCTGTTGTGTTTTTCAACTCCACCTGATATCCTATGTATATGAATTGAGATTGCTTGAAACCAAGAGATTGTCACAGTTAGCATCTAAATGGCGCATCTCATCATCACAACTAATCCACCTTAAACAATTGAATATGTTTGCTTGTATTAAATATTCATTAATCAAAATTTGAATAGAAAATGTATACCTTGAGTACTACAATTCACATTAGAATCGATGCCTCCATCGTGCTCGACTGGTGCAGTATCAATATCAACAGGCTGCATTCCAATGTAAATAATTAGTGTATTTATCGATAATATATACATATAAATACAAGACAAATACTGAGAAATGTTAATCATTTAGTTTACTACATATAAATATATTCATAGATAATTACTTAAAACAACGTTCATGGAGTTATTATGATAGTTTTACTGATATTTTTGTCACAATTTGATGTTCAGGATAGGGGAAAAGCACCTGCAACAACAGAGTTGATAGCTATAGATACAGATGAGGTTATCCTAGAAATCCCTAATATAAGAAATCCCATAAATCCTCTTCAGCATCTCCTCTGTTGGATTTGCATCTTCCAAAATAGTAATAATTTATGTATTACTCTTTTTCTTCACCGTATTTATTATATTAGGGATTTGGGATGTCCTCATCTGTATCTACAACTATTGCCTCTGTTGTTGTAGGCTCTTTCCCCTATTTGATATTTATCTTCAAGTGTCCACACTCATTCTGTTGGTTGTTTCCAGCAGGTCACAATCAGTGATTGGGAGAGCCCTGTTTTGGCACCAGTCATGTAGTACAAGCACTAGAATTGAGTTTTTTGGCACGATTGGGAAATTTTTGTATATCAACATGCGATAGAGTTTTTTGCCCAAACTCTATCACATGTTGATATACAAAAATTTCCCAGCCCGTGCCAAAAAACTCAATTCTAGTGCCTGTACTGAGACCTTAAATTATTGAGCTTCTCTTTGTTTTGAGAATAGTTTAACATTCTCTGAGAAACATAATTGTAGGCATCATGGTCACATTTTTTTGGAGATAATGTAATTGAGTGGTATACCCAGATGATGGAGAGCAACTTCTGCACCTCTGGTTCCAAGTTGTTCTCCATCCCGCGGTGTCAACTTGGAATCAGAGGTGCAGAAGTTGCACTCCGTCTGGGTATACAACTCAATTATGTTGTCTCCAAAAAAATGTGACCATGATGCCTACAATTATGTTTTGAGAATAGTTTGGTTAACATTCTCTACTTAGCAGGGCCAACCACGTGAAGGTGGAAGCTCATCTAGCCCCTCCTAGGAGCCTCTTATGACCCTTTACAACATTTTAAGACCTCTAAGATGTATTCTTAGAGGTCGTAAATGGTCGTAAAGGGTCATAAGGGGTCCTGGGACACAACAGATGAGAAACATAATTGTAGGCATCATGGTCACATCTTTTTGGAGACAATGTAATTGAGTTGTATACCCAAGAAATGGAGTGCAACTTCTGCATCTCCAATTCCAAATTGACACTACGGGATTCAAAGACCATAGATAAGGAATAAATTTAGAGAGCGAAGGAGGGCCATAATGACAAAAATAATACAGGACAAACCTCAAGTTAAATGAGGCAACTGCAAACATTTTAATAGATTTTTATTATTAAATAATGAAATTTGCATATACTCATGTTCTAAGCCCCCTCATTACATGATTTATTATTGTAAGCCCCCTCTAACTTATGCATCTAGAAAATGAAACTACAACCTATTGGGATTGAGACAAACCTTATAGAACAACAACATCTAGGAATGATCGCTTTCCAACATCTATTGAATACATCTATTGGAGGACCTTGTATTCATGAGCTACTACACCTTGTATTCATGAGCTACAGATGTATTCAATAGATGTTGGAAAGCGATCATTCCTAGTTGTTGTTGTTCTATAAGGTTTGTCTCAATCCCAATAGGTTGTAGTTTCATTTTCTAGATGCGTAAGTTAGAGGGGGCTTACAATAATAAATCATGTAATGAGGGGGCTTAGAACACTAGTATATGTAAATTTCATTATTTAATAATAAAAATCTATTAAAATGTTTGTAGTTGCCTCATTTAACTTGAGGTTCATCTTGTATTATTTTGGTCATTATGGACCTCCTTCGCTCTTTAAATTTATTCCTTATCTATGGTCTTTGTATCCCGTAGTGTTAACTTGGAATCAGAGGTGCAGAAGTTTCACTCCATCACTTGGGTATACAACTCAATTACATTGTCTCCAAAAAATTATGATCGTGATGCCTACAATTATGTTTCTCAGCTGTTGTGAAATCTGCATTTATGTTTCTTAGTTGTCGTGTTTATACCTTCTCTCATTTGCTGGTGTAATTCCTCTTTGAGGATCCCCATTCTCCTTTGCATCCCAAATGAACTCATTCCAACCCCTCACTGGAATAAAGGGAGACTTCATACCACGCTGTGCTCAAACTTCAGCGAGACTTCATACCATGCAGCATCCGTAGATTACGTTCAATGCATTATTTATGCTTGTATTGGTGGGAAAACTCTTGAAAACATGCAAAAGATATTACATTCAACCATGTTGTTTACATGACACATGTAGTTTACCTCCAACGTAAATCAGCGTTGCGTACAAATCTGCAGATGCTGCTTGGTGTGAAGCCCCAATCAAGCTTGAAAATGATAGTCAATCCATAGTCAAGGTCAAGGAACAAATGGAATAACCAAGAAAACACTATACATTAAATCATGTGATTGATAGTAGATTGGGGCTCACTTGAGCCATAAACAATATGAAGAATTATTCTAAAAAAATATGCAAACCATATATATCCTCACTTGAGGCAAAGAGAAGGTATGTCATATCAATATTAAAATATTAGTTACAATATGAAAATACTAAACTAACTAATTCCTGAGTTCATCTTTGCATATGGTCGCAACAAAGATATGCGATTACAATACAGAGAAGGCATCGTAAAAATATAATTTCAGAATTTGCCCTAGCCTGACATGTTTTGCACTCAAATCCTTCATCACGGATAAGTGGAGATGGGCAGATAGATGTAGATGAGTTGTCATCGACCCAACTAAAGTATCCACAACCATTATTTCCCTGTGATACCCAGTCTACATTAGTTCTTATATTATAATGAATAGTATTTACATTAGAAACTTTAAATATATACACATTAGCAACCTTTTTTCTATTTGGGCAGCACCAAAATTATCATCCAAGGTTGTTCGGTGTCTGTGAAATCTTCAACACACACTACCCACCACCACATTGACAGTTTGGCACATTGACAAGAGTCATCAAGCCTATATCAATAATGCACCGCACCATCGTTACTACATTTATTATTTTTATATGAAATAAACCAAGGAGTAGCATCAGAAATATTAATCATTTACAATAATGAAAAGTAAACCTAAATCAAATAGCTCATTTTTTTTTATCAACATGTGTAGTCTCTATGTATATGAAAAATGAAAGAAATATGAAGCTGAAATAAAATAGTGAACAAAATAGTATTCTACATAGAGTGAATGAAATATACCATCAAAAGAAGGTGACAAAATCCTGTCACGAAGCATAGACATAGGAAATAAAAAAGGGACAAAAGACAAGAAATAAGAAAAATCATTACGACTATAGATAAATCATTTATACTATAATCAAATAAAGAAACACTCTTTGTCAACAATTTTCAAAATCATTAGGACTATAGAAAAATAATTAAGACTAAAAAATCAAATTTTAGAAATGGATGGTTCTGATGCTTTGCCATTACAACAATTGAGCATTCATCATTTGGTATTGTGTATTCCATTTATGTCAACAATGTTCAAAATCCTGTCACCAAGCACAGACAAGAAATAAGAAAAATCATTAGGACTATAGAAAAATCAAGTTCTAGAAATGGACGGTTCTGATATTGCTTTGCCATTACAACAATTGAGCATTCATCATTTGGTACTTCTTGGTGTATTCCATTTAAGTTTTTCAGTTGCCGTGTTTATGTGCATGTTCTTCATGTGTTTGGCTTCTCTCCCTTGCAAGGGATACATCGATAGGTAATTGATTTGAAAGCATAATGATTTGACAATCTTTTTTCAGGATAGGCGTAATCATCCCGCCAACCTTAATTAGCAACATTGGTGTCCTATCATTGCACAAATGCAAGACAGTAAGGGTTGATTCAAGGAAGGAAGAAGAAAAGGTCATTTTAACCTTACAAGGCAAGAGGAGAGACAGTCCAAATAATTCTATGGTGACTGTCCCAAACAACAGACAAATGATGGAATTGCTAACATGTTTTCTTTTCATGTTTCTAACAAGTTTGTTGCAAATAGAACCATCATTACAATAGAATCACTCTTTCAAGATATTCTTGACCAAATCGACCTGGATAAAGAAAGAATATTGATCATGGAAGATAAATAATTATGAATGATAATAGAAGAAAAATAATATAATAATGATAGATGTTGATGAATATTATTAATGGATCAAATAATAACATATTGATAGATGAAAGAATAATTATTTCAGTGTCTACAAGCTCCATTAGCTAAAATCACGACCAACCAAATATGGTTGTGGCAGTTGTAATAGGATTATATATACACCAAACAAGGAATGTACGGCCAGGATCCCTGGTATGTACGGATGAGAACAGGAAATAAAAAATAAAAACCAGTTTGTGTGCAATTTGTGTTTTGGAAAGGTCTTAAGAGCCTTGTTTTGGATTCCATTTTCTTTATGCAATAAGGGCCCATTTGGTGCATGGAATACCAAATGTCAAATATAGTCAATTCTAGAAGATGCTGCAATTCTGGAAGATACAAATTCTGAAAATGATTTTCAGAAAATGAGATGACCTATTTGGTTCACCCAGAAGATGACTAAGAAGATGCATAAGGAATTTTAATTCTATAATTTATTTTCTTTAAATTTGTGTGTATACGTCTATATATATACATACATACATGTGTGTATATATACATATATGCACACATGTGTATATATACACATACACACATGTGTATATGTGTATACATGTGTGTATATGCACACATATATACACATATGCACACATGTGTATATATACACACATACACACATGTGTGTACATGTGTGTGTATACACACACATACACACATATACACACACGTGCATTTATATATACACGTGTGTATATATACAAACACATGCATTTATATATACACACGTATGTATATACACACACATGTATATATACACACATACATGTGTGTGTATACACACACACACATATATATATACACACACACATACATGTGTGTATATACACACATGTGTGTATACATACACAAATACACACATGTATGTATATACATATACACACATATACACACGTGTGTATGTATATAAACATATATATACACAAAAATAATTCTATTACTAAAGACAATAAATAAACCCAATTCATTAGGAGGGGAGTAATGTAAAATACAAGACACATCACTTAGAATCAGTCCAATAATTCAAGACTTTAGTGCTACATCAGTTGGAAGACACAAGGAGAAGTGGTATTTGATATCAAATGGGAGCTAGTAAAGGTCATAACATCATACCATAGACTTACCAAAGAAACATAGGTGCTAAAATAAGTGCCAAGCTAGTGAAGTGTGGGGTAGTATACAGAGCATATATTAGAGTAGTTAACTATGCTACTGTCATTAGTAGTCAAGTGCTAAATAATGAACAAATATATTTAATAAATAAGAACAATAAAAGAAGGTAGTGAAGGCATGTTGTCAAGTGTTGTTAAGAATAGATAAAAGAGAACAATAATGATGATACAATGAGATGTAATAAGTATTAGTGGTCTATGATGGCATGGCAGTCATAAAAGAATCAAAGTAGATGATCCTTGGGGTGATAAGTAATGCATCAAAACCAATGAAGGGTTGACAAATTGTGTAGACTAGGATGAACAAAAAAAGGTATGATTCTCATATGCATAGAAATTTAAAATTACACAGGGTCATTAAAATCACCATAACATCATCAAATCACATAGACACCTGGAAAATGGAATTGATTAAAGAGATTCAAACAAATCACAACCAAGATGTATACCCATAGCACTAAGAATATAATAAGTATCAATGTAGAGTTCTTATATAATCCAAGAAATGATAAACTTTGTCATGATATAAAGGAGTAATGATTTCATTAACTGGTAAAAATAGCTCTCTACTAATGTAATAATGATATTCAATCAAGGAGAAATAAGATATAGTAATTCCATATGAATAACATGGGTACTCATTATTACAAACATCAAATGAAGTGGAAAAGCATTGAAGAATATACAAATATTTCAAAGCCCAAAATTACTGATGGTGTCACAAAGTGAAATCATAACCTATTAGGGTTTTCATTACCCTCCAAAAAACTATAGCATTTGTTGGAGGAAAACAACATATATATATATATATATATATATATATATATATATATATATATATATATATATATATATATATATATATATATATATATATATATATATATATATATATAGAATGCAAAATCCACAATGACTATGAGTACCATTTCATCATTATATCAAAGATTGGTAATCTTTGGCAACATTTATACGAACAGAGCCACAAGTATGAGACTACATGAATACAAAGAAAATAAAACCCTCAAATAGCTAATTTTAGTGTTTTTATAGAAATAAAGATGCAGAGAATCATAAATACTTAGGAATGCTTTTTATCAAATGTTTTAGTTGTCAGTGCCTTAGTAGACATGTATGTTAAATATGGAAACATAGACAAGGCACGTAAATTGTTTGACAGATTGCCTCAAAGAGATGTCATCTCATGGACTGCCATGATTGGGGGATATGTTCAAAATGGGTTTGTTGAAAAGGCATTAGAAACTTTTAAGCAAATACAATTGGTGGATGTAAAGCCAGACTCCTCAACCTTTTCTAGCATACTCCCTGCTTGTGGTCAAGTTGGAGCTTTGGAATTGGGCATTTTTAGGTAATTTATACTCCTTGGATAGACCCAACCAACTAAACCAACTATCACAACATAATATCAACAAATAACAATTTTGGTTCAACTATGAATAATGGTTCCAATTAACTTGTCAAACTTTGAATACTTCTAGACATGGTGGTGACTCTTCAATCTATCAACTGAAATTTATAATTAGTCCTCCAAATAGCTTTGTTACCTCAATCATTGGTGTCTACTTTTAGCAAGACTACACGTTTGCTGATGTTCCTTTGATTATAATCTATCAAACTTACAATCCTATTCCAACTCCTCACATATGATACTCAGACTTCTACTAATCCTCTGTTGGTTTTCAATAGTACTCTCTTTTGCCAGTCTATGGATCAGTCACAATATTTAACATAGGCCTATTAGGTTCCCTTTCTTTAATTGGAAATTACAAAACAATAACAGTCAATCCTCATCCAGCACCTCCAACTGGTCTTCAAGGACTCTCTAACCCAGTTGATCATATTAGGTTAGGTTGACTTGGAACAGTTTGAAGATGGGTATTAGGGACTAGTTTTTTTTTTTTTTTCCAACTATCAACAGAGATCTCAGTCAATTAATCTTTAAACCCAACATACTTTTGAGCTACTTTATAACCATGTCTTTTATTATTTCTTTGCTCAAATTTAGATTGAGGAATCAGTTTCAAATTCCTGATTATTACTTTGTCGTAACATTTCTTTACTTCACAAGTTAACATATGGCATGCACCTAACTAGGGCATCGACCTTGAAGCACTAACATAGTTCCCTGAGTTATGAGCAATTAGGTTTTTTTGACACATTGCCTTAACTTGCTCTCCATCCAACGACATGGAATTCCCATGGAGGAGATGCAAGTTAAGGATCAAACTCCATAACAAAGCCAAACTCCCAACATGAATTGTCAACGAATTGGAATCCCACGTAGAAGTTGAACAAACACTAAATGCTATAAAACTTTAAAATGTGAATGCATAAAAAATGGGGTTTATAGCAATATGAATACAAGTTATCTATTTGCCACAGTTAATACATGAAATGATAACCACAACAAAAAAACATACTCTGAATTTGGTTCCTTATTAATGAAATTTGCTTCGAAGGTTCTACTTGATCGAATCCTGCTACACAGTGTTGATGAGGTTTTGCAGATTAGGTTAGGTTGACTTGGAACAGTTCGAAGATGGCATGCACCTAACTAGGGCATCAGCCTTGAAGCACTAACACAGTTCCCTGAGTTTTGAACATTGAGATTTTTTTGACACATTGCCTTAACTTTCTCTCCATCCAACGGAATGGAATTCCCATGGAGGAGACGCAAGTTAAGGATCAAACTCCATAACAGAGCCAAACTCCCAACATAGACTGTCAACGAATTGGAATCTTGCGTAGAAGTTGAACAAACACTAAATTCTATAAAACTTTAAAATGTGAATGCATGAACTTGCTGAGAGATGTTAATGCATCTACTTGTATTGGGCAGACCGTGTCTAAGTAATGTACTTAACAGATAGAAAAGCCTTGACATAGTGGGTACATATTGAACTAAACCTGCAGATGTATAAGATGAGTTTCTACAATAAACAACACTATACGTTTATTGCAAGTTTGACAGTGCAAATTAAACTTATTCACAAAATTTTAATGCCATGAATGCATAAAAAATGGGGTTTATAGCAGTATGAATACAAGTTATCTATTTTCCACAGTTAATACATGAAATGATAACCAAAACAAAAAAAACATACTCATAATCTAGTTCCTTGTTAATGAAATTTGCTTCGAAGGTTCTACTTGATCGAATCCTACTACACAGTGCCGATGAGGTTTCGTGCGCTGCAACCTTGAAAAAATTCATCGTGATAATAATGAAATGAAATCTTTTTTTTTTTAACTTATGCCCATGGTCATCAAAAGTTTGACCTACATATTATTGGTTGAACTTTCAACGAACACGGGCATGGATTAAAAAAAATGAAAGTTTTCCTTCTATAATCCAACCAACCAAAAAAAAATTATTTCATGGTCAAAAATTTTGGTAGAAAAACCAGTTCAAATGTACTAGTGATATATATATAAATATATATATATATATATATATATATATATATATATATATATATATATATATATATATATCTGTGTGTGTGTGTGTGTGTCAAAGCTTTATAGGTCAAAATTTGAACTTGATAGATGATTAATATAATTGGAAGAATGCTCTAGTCAACTGTGACTAGATTGTTGAAGATCCTTTAGTTATGGTTCAAAAGTGGATTTCTTCAAATTGGAAGTTGAAGGGGAGTATTTCTCCTAGTGAGATATCGAGAGCATTTTGAGATTCTAAGAGGATCTCAAAACTATCTGATCCAAACCCTATATGTTTGGAAAATACCACATAGATATGTAAATGGAAGCTAGGGTTTGACCCAGATGTGGATTTGAATAGAACAATGCTATTGTGGGTGATAATGCTAGGTCTACCTTTAGAATTTTGGGATGATCAAGTGTTCCAATGGGTAGGGAACTCCTTTAGACAATACTTGTGCATTGATGAGATATCTATGTCCAAAACTAAGTTAGTTTTTGCAAGGTTTTATGTTAATGTTTCTATTCCATAATTTCTCCCAACTTTATCATTCTATAGTCTAAAGTGGGTAATATAACCCAAGCACTCATTTATGAGAATGCTATTATCTACTATCAAACTTGCACCACTCCTAGCCATCTTTGTTTTGACTGTAGGCCCCCCCTAGGTAATCCAATTGATGGGGCCAAAGCCTTGTCCAAATCCTTCAACAAGGTCTCTTATGCTGAAGATTGGAAAGCCTTCCTCAGGTGGGAAGGTTGCTTCTAACACAACCCCTCAACTAGAGAATTGTAGAGGTGTGAATAATGGGCCCTTTTCCTCACCTAGAGCTTATGTCGATGACATCAATATGGGGTCAAGGTTGGCTACCTCTGTGTGTAGGATGACTCAGAGTAAATGCAATGTGATGGATGTAGCAGCTAAAGGTTCTACATAGGTTGAGTGCAATGAAAAGGAAGAGGCAATTAAAAGTGCAACACAAACTGATGGCTCCCCCCATAGGAATATTCATGATGACTCATTGAAAATCATTGGAGGGACATTAAATACATATGAGGACCTAACTATACACCTCTAACCAAATGATTCTAACCTACTCCATTTGGTAGAGAAGGAAAGATGTAATAGTGTAGTCACCTAAAAAAATTCTAGTAGAACCTAAACCCCTAATTTTGATCAAATTGCCTCAAATAAAATCCTAAATCTCAAAGGCATGTTTACTAGACATAATTGTGCAAAGTAACATGAAAATTCCCTTTTCATAATTAAATAAAAATTCTTATATCAAGCTTATACTATGGTCTAATTTCTAGAGCTTGCATATTTATTTAATTGCTATAATATTGCTTTTAATATAAAGTTTCTACACTTTTATTAAAAGAACACATTCACATGTGTGCACATACTTAATCCTGATTAATTAGCAATTAAAGAGGATTTGTGCTTTCAAAATTGCTATTTTTTCTTATCCTATCTAACATTTCTTTTTCCTCTTAATCCTCACCACTCATTTCTACCTAACCTTGCATCTCATTCACTCTCCTTTTTCCTCTTAATCTCAATAACACATTCTGTTGCCACTTAATCTCCACCCTTCATTCTTGAGGCAATTCCTTTAAAAGGAAGCTCTTCCTTGGCTCGAGGGTCCCAATCTTGATCATTTGTTTACTTGAATTCTTTCATTCTAGAGTAATTTTTCTATTTTGAATTCCTAGTTCTTAGTTTTCTCATAGTTATCTTGCACTCTTAGTTTACTTCATTTCTTATCATAATCTTGCATTGTTAAATTTAGTTTTTCCTTCTTTCATTGTTGATCATAACATAGTTTCTTGCATTCTCATTCTAGAATAATAGTTTTTTGCATCCTTTCTAGCTTAAATATCTCATTCTAGCTTTGTTAATCTTGCATTCTTGTTCATTTTTAGTTTCGTATTGTATTTGAATCTTTCATTTTGGAGTAGTCAGGTCACTAATCCTTCATGCCAAATTGATGAGCATTCAAATAAGGATTAAAATCTCTCTAACTAGGAAGCAATAAGCCTATTTTGAGAGTTTAGTTGGTTCATTTGTTATGGCCTCCTATAGATAAACTCTGGAGCTAATGGTTTATTAAGTGTTGGTTACATTTTAATTTGATACCAATATTTAACCATCACAAATGGAGAAAAATAATGAGTATAATGATTGATGCCCATAAAGAACTGGAACCAATGATGAGAGGGTCCTTGATAAGACTATCCATTTTAGAATGTGAAGTCAATACTATCTTTTGTTGTTGTCATTAATAGTTGTCATTTATGTCAACATATCCTATGCATAGATGTGGTTTGGTGGTTTGGATGCCTTGGTAGAAGCATGCACCAGATGATGTGCTCTAAATATTTTTCTTTATCCATGTTGGTTCTGGTCCCGTTTATCATGCAACATATTGTGTCTCATTTGTTTGGGTTTTGTCCTATTTGTAAAGTGTTAATTGTTCTTTGGTCTAAGCATTTGCATTTTAATGTATAGATCCTATCCATTAGTTCCAAAGATCTTGGTGATGGTGTAGCATGTTGTTATGTGTGAGGCATGTTGTATTGATTGAGGTGGTCCACATTTTATTCCTTACCACCAAAGAAATGATTTCATGTGACCTATTTCAATTTGGATTAGGCTAACCTAGTTATTGACATTTAATGTGGTATAATAGAGTAATGATTTCATTTGTTTAGATATGCATGTATGCAAGTAATATATGAAGTGAATGTGGATCTAATAAAGGAAGATCTGTGTGTTGATGTATATGCAAGTTGGTGCAACCGGGTAGTAGACTATTATATTATTTTTGTGTTGCAGGATATCAGTGATAGTGACTTTAGTGGTGGATTCAATTTTAATTTCTTATATTTTGGCAAAGAGCCTATTTGTATTAGAAGTAAGCCAATTTGTACCAGTAGATAGCCTTTCTTATTTATGGGTAGCTATTCCAATTGATAGTGAGCCAACTAGTAATGAGAAAAATGGTAGTGAGTCCTTTGTAAAAATGACCTTAATCGGTGTCACCTTTACTAGTGTTCATTTCATGAGAATTATCTTCTCGATTTTTTTTCCCATCTTGGGTTTCCACATAAATTTTGGTGTTCATGGTGTTGATGTTTTGTGATTTTCATGTTTATATCTTTTATATGTTTTTTATTGCTTTAAGTGTTTATTGGATTAACAAAAGTTAAGGAAATTATTTGAATATAACTAATTCACCCCCTCTCCCTCTTAGTTATTCGACATGTTCAATAGTATAAATAGGAAATTTCAAGGGAAGAAACCAACATAAGAAAGATCAACCTCAAAGCCAACCATCAATTTAAGAAATGAGAATACCCTCATGGAATAGGAGAGGGTTAAATAGCCCTAAAAAACAACATGAGTTAAGGTGTTGCATTTTGGAGAAAAGGTTGACATTCTCCTCTTACAAGAGGTGAAGATAACCCAATTGTACTTCAACACTATTTCTGATTACATTTGGATGGGTATTCACTATGCCATAGCTTATTCCCATGGTGCTTTAGGTGGGCTTATTATCATGTGAAATCCCTTGAAAATAAAGGGTCAACTCATTAGCTCCACCACTAGTTTTTAGCGATCAATATGGTTGCTAGTGATACTGCTTGGAACTTAGTTAATGTTTACCCTCTGAATACCCACTTAGGAAGACATACTATTTGGGAAGAGATATAAAAATTAATCCTAAAGAATGATAATGCTAATTAGATGGTAGTTGGTGATTTAAACATGCCCTTATACCCATCAGAGAAGTCTGGTGGTGTATTGAACCATTCAAAGAGTATGGTTGGCCTGGTTGATTTCATCACTAAGGATGGCCTCTTCGATATAGATTTACATGGACAAATGTATACTTGGTCTAATAATAGGAAAGGTAGCAGCTTTATCTAGGCTAGGTTGGATAGGTTTCTAGTGTCAGTAAATTGGGATGTGGGTTTTAATGCTACTATGGTGGCCCTCCCCAAAACTATTTCAGACCATAGTGCACAATTCTCTTCAATTGGAAGGAAAAAAATCTCCAAAGACCAATCCATTTCAAGTACATGATAATATTGACCCTACATAATGAATTTTCTAATCATGCATAAAGGAATGGTGGAATAACCCTATAACGGGTTTTGTAATGTTTAGAGTTAGTAGGAAACTAGAAATCATTAGACCTAATGTGAAAAGGTGGAATAAATGGACTTTTGGGGATACATTTTTGAAAAATAAGGATATTTATGCATGCCTGAAGACTGTTCAAGAAAAGATGGAAAGTGGGAAGAACTCCTAGGAAATTTGTAGAGATGAAGAGATTCTAAGAGAGAAATGGAGGGATATTCTAAAAAAGGAAGAGATATTTTGGAAACAATGATTGAGAATCCAATGGTTAAAGGAAGGAGACAAGAATCCTTCATTCTTCCATAAATCAACTACTAGATAGAGGATTATAAATGAAATACATAATATACAAGATGATTTGAAACATCAAATCACATATGAATTGAAAACTATTGTTTTGGCTACTAAATATTTCAGTAACACTTTCAGAGGTAACAGTTATATTGATGGCTTTATTAAATAAAAAATTCTTCAATGCCTACAACCTACTCTAACCCTGGAGGATAATAACTTAAATCTGGCCCATATCTCTGAGGATGAGGTGAAATTTGTTTCATTTTCTATTGGATCCTACAAAGCCCTGGGACTTGATGGTTTTTGTCTAGCATTCTTTCAAGATTTATTGGAAAGTATCAAATTTGACATCACTAGGGCTACAATGGACTTCTTAAGGACTAGGAAAATCTTGAGAAAGCTAAATAATAATTTCATAGCTTTGGTTCTTAAGGTCTTGGATCCAAGTAATATTGAGGACTATAAACCAATAAGTTTATAAAAAACCATTTAAAATATCTCCAAAGTTTTGGTTAACACGATCAAACTATTCCCTGGTAAGATGGTCAATACTAATAAAAAAGGATTCGTGCCAGATAGAAAAACCCTCAGTGGTGTAATCACTACTCATGAAATTACCCATTAAATGGAAAAAAATTGTTATCCTTGTATGGTTTTAAAGCTTGATATTTATAAGGATAGGTGGGATTCCCTCTATAATATGTTGAAGAAATTGGGCTTTAGGGATAGACTTATTCAAATCATTAGTACTTGTGTGGAAATGGTCAACTACTATGTTATGGTCAATGACATCCCAAGGGGTTAGTTTGGGTTGAGAAGGATTTAAGATAGGGGGATCCATTGTCACCCTATCTATTTATTATCTTAGTTAAAGTTATAAGTATGAAATTCTTAAAGTTAGTAAATATGAGTGAATTGTGGGGGATTAAGGTGGCCTCCACCCTACCTGATAGTGTCATATAACAGTTTGTGGATGACACTATCCTTTTTGGGAGAGCCTCAATTATTGAAGCAATAATTTGGAAGTCTTTCCTCGATAATTATGCTACTATTTTAGGACAATACATTAATTACTAGAAAAGTAATCTATATTTCTTTAATACCAAACAAAATCTCCAAGACAAGATTCATGACATACTGAGCTATCACACTTCTCAACTCCTAGGGCATTACTTGGGTCTCTTTCTTACTAGTAAAGACGTATTTACAACCTTTTGGAGTTCTATCATTGAATAAATCCAAATAAAACTAGTAGACTGGAAAATGAAACTCTTGAGAAATGATAGGAAGCTTCAGATCCTAGCCTCTTCTTTGCAATGTATCCTGATTTAATTTGTCTCACTTTTTAAAGTTAAGGGGTTAGTTACTGAAAAAATAGATAAAATTCAAACATTCTTATGGACAAGAATGAAGGAAAAGAAGAGAATAACCTTAGTGAATTAGAACACATCATGTGAGCCTAAAAAGGAATGTGGACTAGGTATCAGGGGGATTATTCATATGAATAAAGCTCTTATAGAAAAAATGGGATGAAAATTGGCTCTTCACTAAGTTGACTAATGTGATATAATAAATGCAATATATTTGAATTATGAGAAATTTGTTTTCAACCTCTCTAACTAGGCTTACCTAAGAGGCTTTATAATCTGGAATAATATCATTAAATAAAAAGGTATAATTCAATCAAGATTAAAATGGATAATTGGAGATGGTAGAAACATTAATTTATGGGAAGAAGTTTGGGTTAAGGAAACCCCTCTTTTGGCTTGTCTAAATTTTAGATGTCTTAGGAATGTGGCTATTAACTTATTTGTCCTAAAGGTTTCTGATTATATTTCAACCACAAGACAATGGAAGGACCTTTTACATTGTTGTCATACCTAGCCAAATATTCTCACCATTGTGATATTGCTATTAGGATTCAACTATGTAATTTTTTGAGTCACACCCATTGACCCATGTTTCATGAGTAGTGGTTCACAAGAATCCTTCTCTCATGAGAATGAATGGAACACTTATCACTCATTACATCTAGGTGATTCTCATAGAGGTGAAGCACCAAGACTTCCCGAGATGTCTCCCATCCCAGTACTACTCTAGCTCAAGCGTGCTTAAGTACAAAGTTTCCTCCATGGTTTAGCCTACTCTTCTTTCAACCCCATTTGAAAAACTTTTAGCAATGGTTATGCTTTATGAACCATTCATTATAAAGCCCCTTAATCTCATTAAATTATAAGTAGGAGATATTTTCCACAATAGGTCAAATTGTGATACTATATAGTTTTTTGAGTCAAATTCATTGACCCATGTTTCATGAGTAGTGGTTTACAAGTACCCATCTCTCATGATAATGAATGGAACACTTGACACTCATTGCATCTAGGTGATTCTAACAAAGGTGAAGCACCAGGAATTCCTAGGAGGTCACCCATCCTAAAATTACTCCATCGTGAGTGCACTTAGCTATAGAGTTTCCTCCAATGTTAAGCCCACTTTGCTTGCAAACCCATTTTCAAAATCTTCAATAACTGTTGTGCATTATGAACCATTAATTAGAAACCATATTAATATCATCAATTGATAAGTAGGATATATTTTCCACAACAAGTCAAATTGTGATATTGCTATCAGGATTCAACTATGTAGTTTTTTGAGTCAAACTCATTAACCAATGTTTCATGAGTAGTTGTTCACAAGAACCCAATTCTTCACCTCTATGAGAATCACCTAGATGAAACAAACTCTAAGTGTTCCACTAATTCTCATGAGAGATGTATTCTTGTGAACCACTACTCATGAAACATGGGTCAATGAGTTTGACTAAAAAAACTATACAGTGGAATCCTAATAGCAATATCACAATTTGACTCACTATGGAAAATATCTCCTACTTATCAATTGATGAGCTTAAGAGGATTTATAATGAATGGTTCATAGGAAAAAAAAAATTCTGAAGGTTTTGAAAATGGGGTTGCAAGAAGAGTGGGCTTATCCAAGATGGAAACTCTGTAGTTAAGCATGTTTGAGTTAGAGTAGTACTGGGATGGGTGACCTCCCAAGAAGTCTCGGTGCTTCACCTCTGTGAGTATTACCTATATTAAATGAGTGCTAATTGTGCCATTCATTCTCATGAGAGAAGGGGTTCTCATGAAACACTATGCGTAAAACATGAGTCAATGAGTTTGACTAAAAAAACTACACAGTTGAATCTTGATAGCAAAATATCACAAGTTGACTTGTTGTGGAAAATATCTCCTAATTCTTAGTATTGCCCAACTTCTTCATAATGATATCTAGAAAATTAGGATACCCTTGTTTCGTAGGTAGGACCATTTCTTCTAGTGTAAAACCACTAATGGATACTTCCTAGTAAAATATGCTTATGTTAATCTAGCAACTAATGATAATCCTCTAACCTAGGGATGCTTGGTTTGGAACCCATGGTTGATAACTAAAATAAACATCTTTTGGAAGATAGTTATGCATGGAAAATTTATCACTTAGGAAAACCTTATTAGGAGGGGCTTCCAGCTTCCTAATAGATGTCCCCTTTGTAGAAAGGAAGAGGAATCCATTCCCCATATCTTCCTATACTGTATATTTACACACAATTTATGGCTAAGGTTATAAGAAAAATTGATTTTATATGGGTTACTAATAGTAATATGTTGTAGGTTATGTTTGAATGGAGAGGAATCACTCATAACCCTCACATCAAGCAATTATGGAAAATCATCCTCCCTCACCTTGCTTGGAGTATTTGGAAGGAAAGGAACAATATGATATTCAGGGATACTATAAATTTAGTGGATATTATTTTCCTATTATTTTGCAAGTTAATTTTAGATAATTTAAGAGTGGAAAACTTAAAATGTGGTGTCTATCCCCCTACCCCCTTTGAGTCAAAATTCGCTTCTAATTAGAATCTTCCCATGAACTCTACCTTTTTTGACAACTCCAAGCTCATCAAAAGGAAATGTACAAGATGGAAACCCCCAAGGAAGGGATGATATAAATTGAATTTTGATGGGGTTGCTAGAGATAGGAAAGCTACTAGTAGTAGAATTGTGAGGACTTTTTTAGGTATGATGATATTTGCTTACTCTATAAATCTGGATGTTTATAAAAATAACCAAGTTAAAGTTATGGGTCTCCTTTCGGGGATCAAATTAGCTTTATTCATTGGCATTAACACACTAGAAATTAATGGAGACTCTAAATATATTATTAATTCTGTGAAGGGGAAGATTGAAAATTGTTGGTCCATAAAGGGAATATTTGATGTAGGATCATCCAGGGTGTTAGATGAATCTTTCATCACCCAAAAATATTGTCTAGTTTTTCAATAAGGGTTATCTTTGGGAAGGGTTACTATTTTTGGAAAGTTAAATATTTTTAGTAAGTTTTTCATTTGAGCATAGAGTGTTCCAATTACTTCCTTGGAGGTTTATTTTGGATATATAAGCTTGTGGGTAAAGTTTCATGGCAAGATCAAGTTCGGTTTTGAAGATACTATATTTTCTATTTTGACAGGGTGGTAAGAAAACTTTGAACTCAGTTTTAAAGGCCTTAGGGTCTCTAAAAGGGGTCAAAACTTGTTCAAGATGACACTTTGACATCCTAGTTGTAGAGTTCTTCGACAGGTTTCTGAAAATGAGTTATAATAGATAATCAATTACATGGTTAAAAAATTATGGCTTCTAAAAGTTGTACCTTCAAGACTCAAGTTTTGATACAAAAGGAAGAGAGAGAAAATTCACTTAAGGCAAACAATTGAACTCCTAGGTGCCAAAATGGGAAAATTTCACTTTCTAGAATGTTCTAAGGCGGTTAATTGTGCTACATATACACAAATGAAGTTGGTTTTTGGGCTTAGTTCCAAAAGGGTAGTTTGTGGCTCTGTCTTGCAGATCATTGTAATGAAAATGCCCATGTGGTTGTAGCATGTTATATTTTTTAATATTGTAGTGTAATTTCATTGAATATAATTGAAAGAAAGTATTTCTATTTTTACAATTTTCTATTTATTTCCCTATTGTGTTGTGTGTGTGGTTGAGTTTATAAGGGAGGGACCCTTCATCAAGTGGTATCATAGAAAAATTTCCTAAGTGTGGAGACAGATCATCAAACACGAGGCAGTTTTCACTAGTACTATGGTTGTGGGTCTAAGAGATAAGTTCAGAAAATGCCTCTATGAAGGAACATGGAAGAGTTGTGGGTGTGATAGAAGAGGGTTTTAAAGCCCTCCAAAGATAAGTGCAATCACTACAAGATGATTTTCATAGAGGAGTTGATATTAGAGCATGAGATGCAAGTGAGGATGAATTTGAAGAAGAAGAAGGACAATTTAAAGAAGAATAAGAAATGACTAGAGATCCTAATGAGGGTAGGTTTTTGTGAGCCATTTCCAAGATTGGAAAGAGATCAAAGACTAAAGTTTCCACAATCTATGGAAATCTTAATCCATAAGAGTTAATCGATTAGATCAATGACATGGAAGATTATTTTGAGTATGAATAAGTAGAAGACCCTGAGAGGGTCAAATTCACAAAGGCCAACTTGAAAGGTCATGCTAAAATTTGGTTGAAAGAGGTTCAGTTAGAGAGGAATAGAAGAGGAAAGGAAAAGATAAAAAGATGGGATTAGATGGTGGACAAATTGAAGAGACAGTTCATTCTTGTTGACTATGAGCTTTATTTGCTAAAGAAAATGAAAGGGTTGAAGAGTTCTATCGAATCCTTATCAGACTAGGTCATTCTGAAGCCAATAAGGAGAAGGTTTCTCATTACATAAATGGGTTGAGGCTGAGTATTCAAGAAGAGTTGATAATGGTAAGATTGTCTACCATTGAATATGCATATCAATTTTTTTGAAGGTAGAATAAAAATTGAACAAAAAGTTTGAGAGAAAGAAAAATGCAAGAAGTTGTGGTGGAAAGCCTAGTGGATGCTCTTATGGAGGTTGAAATGAAGATCTAAAGAAGAATGATGACTCTAGTAGCATTCAAAATCATAGGAGAAAATAATTCCTATTAGCCTTATGATCGAAATAATAGAGATCAAAGAGGAAGAGGAAGAGGGTGAGGACCGAGAAGAGGACATTTACATGGAACATGTTTCCAGTGTGGAGAAGAAGGCCATCGAGCTTATGAGTGTCCCCAACATCAAGGGAGGAAAAATAGGAGACCAAAGGGATTTTGTACAAGTTGTACATGTACTTGATAATGTACTTGATGAATTGCCACTAATAATAAATATTAGTCATCAAATGGACTTGATTTTTGGAGCCAGTTTGATGAATAAGGAAACCCATAGAATGACTTCATAAGAGAGTGAAGAGTTGAATAGGCAAGTGCAAGAGTTGTTGCAGAAGGGTTGATTCAAGAGAGTTTGAGTCCATGCATTATACTAGAAGTACTAACACCAAATAAAAATGGATAATGGGGGATTTTTAGAGATTCTAAACATATTAATAAGATTACTACCAAGTATAGGCTTCCCTTTCCAATAATGGATGGAATTATGGTGTTTAAGTGGAGTTGAGTATTTAAAAAAGATAGATTTGAAGAGTGGACATCACCAAATCTAGATTAGAGAAGGATATGAATGAAAAATAACATTCAAGAAAAATGAGGGATTTCATTATTGTTTAGTCATTCCCATTGGGCTAACCAATGCACTGAGCACATTCATGTGGCTCATGAATGAGGTATTGAAATAATTTTTGAGAAAGTTTTATATTATTTTCTTGGATGATATTTTGATCTTCAGAAAGACATTGGAAGAGCATATAGTGCATATTTGTAGGGATTTTGAGAAGTTAAAGGAAGAAAAGTTGTTGATTAACCTGAAGAATTGCAATTTTGTGAAGGAGTTAGTGTACCTGGAATTTGTTGTCACAATAAATGGTCTTAAAATGGACCCAAAGAAAGTGAAGGCTATCCTTGAATAGCCCACTGAAAGGAGTCCTATTGAGGTAAGATATTTTCATGGTTTGTCCAGATTCTATAAAAAAATTAGTAGTATTTGTGGACCCTTAACTGAAACAATAAGAGGGGATATAAAAGAGTTTAAGTAGATTGCAAGAGAAACAAATAGTTTTGATTTTTTGAAAAGGAAAGTTACAGATTAACCTATTTTGAAACTTACAAATTTTAATAAGGTATTACAAGTAGACTCTGATGCTAGTGACAATGTCATTGGAGCTATTTTGAGTCATGAAGGTGTTGTCAATCAGGATTGCACCCAGAAATACTAAGTATAGACTCATAAATCTTGTTTAAATATGGAAAAACTTTCAATGGTGGGTTATTTATGCTAAGAGTGAATCTATAGATTATACACTGACTTCCTCATTATATTCACCTAAAATTGAATCTTGACTAGAAAAGGGATAAGAAGGATGCTTGAAAATATAAATAGCTTTAAACTGAATAGGTGATACACTAGAAATTTCTAATCTTCATAACTATGACAACAATATGAATCCACAATAAAATTTGAAATAAAGTTAACTCTCACAAATCCACATGCAATAACTAGGTTTAAAGAAGGTTTGAGTATTTCAATAACTATAAAAGGGAAATAAACTTTCCACAATTAGATTTTTAAGGACACAAGACACAACTTATAATCTATCAACACAAGATAGGAAGGAAAAATATGAATCTCTATATTAAATCCAAGGGACAATCTATGCTAAAATCCTTAAAACCAATTTTTTCTCAATATAATAATGCCCGATTTATGCAAAATGCAAAAAACTAGCAAAAAGAAAGAACCCTGAATAATAAGGTCAAACAAGAAGATACAAGCCCAAAACCTAGAAGGTTTGGATAGATGAGGAAAATAAAGAGAAAAGGGGGTCAAATTGCTAGAAACATGTAGTTGACCATCCCAAAACTCCTTAAAACTCATACTTCATGCATGTAGCCCTCCAAACTTATGTAGAATTGCTCAGATTTGTCCCAAAATCATGCAAAAATCAGGAGCCGGATGTAGGAGGAAATCCCTAAAATCAAGGATGAAACTATGAGTAACATGTATTCTAACTAATTTGAAAGTGTCCCCAACTAATATCCAATTGAAAAATCCCCTCACCATGCAACTCCAAGTCCTTAAAATGAAAACATCTCCCTCGTGCTAAATAAAACTCCATCACTCAACTGAGGTCAAATATCTTGCTCTACTTGTGCAAATCCAAAAAATAATAGAGAAACTCCTCCCTTATCTCCCACTTTTACATGAATCCTTTATAATTGCATTTGAAAGAAAATCTCCTTTCCCTTTGTAAACATGTAGGAAATTTATATAATCTTTGCATTTCAATTTAATATTTTATTATATGATTCATAAAGTATCATGTAATAAAATATTAATTACAATATATTTGTGCAAGAGAAAATGAATGAAAATAAAATTGTATACCTTATATTAATATTTAAAAGTAATAAACTTTATAAATATTAATATAGGAAATAAAATTATCAAACTTTTATCATTAACATCTCTAAGAGTATGACCTCGCGGCCATCAATAAAAAGTGTTTTCCTTAAAAAACAAGAAAAAAGTGCATATGGAATAAATGTCTCTCTTTACTGATCACTTAGGGTTATCAAAACCCTAAAAAGAAGTAAAACTTTTCATTTTGCATTTTTGAGACTTCTCGAAACTCTAGGTCATTGTTCTATTAGGGTTTGGAAGAGAAAATGTTACTTTGAAGGAGCTCTAAGGCTCTCCCTTTGATTTATTTTTAGTAGATTTATGGTTAGGTACATGTATGCAAACATCTTTGTCTACTAGTTCTTTTCTCCAGTAGAAAATAGAGACTTTTTTTGTAACTTACTCTCCATTTTGGAAATGGTGAAGAATCTTCTTATGCTGCAGGAACCAGGTCTTGTATGAATTCATGTCCTCTTTATTCTGCTTGAACTTTAATGCCTTAGTTGCAAATATATTTTTACTCTTTTCTCTTTTAATTAGTCTATTATGTAGCATTTAAGGGTTTTATAAAAAATATCAGGTCACAACCTTCTCTTCTCATGTGACACAGTCAAGGGTTTTAAGAAAACACCCTATCTCTATGTAACTATATGAAATATTCCTTCTAGGACCTAGCACTAGATTTGTAGATAGTTACCATTCTCTTGTAGATTTCTTTGCAATGGCTTCAAAAACCCTTCACCTATCTCCATGTTCAAAATGACATAGTTCATTTCTTTCTCTTTGGTATATTTTCCAGTTTGGGTTTTAAGAAATAAAAGAATTTGTTTGAAGAAGTGCAGGTTGTCCTTTTCTTGGATTCACACCTTCCTACCCATAGTTTTTAGATGCTCAAATGTTTGTGCTTAAGCCTATAGCTACATCATGAGGGTTTGAATATGTCATTATGATGCTTCAATTATTTCCTTGCATTGAATGACTAACTTTCATTAAATATGCTTATGATATTGGATATGTTGGCTCTTCTTGAAATTCTAAGGCCTTCGTGTCTCTTGAGAACAATAAAAATTGAAACCCTTGAAACCCCTTATTCACTTCCTTTGATAAATTCTTGTGGAAATCTTCAAGGCTCTTACTCATTTTTATGACAATGATGAATATAAAATATTTCAACATAAAACATGAACACCCTTTGTATCCTATAACTATTTTTGTATCTTGTTGGCTAATTTTTTTGTAAGCCACTAAGACACAATAACAACTTTCTAATCCTACAAAGATCTCCTAATACTACGATAATATTGGTGACTTAGTAGTTGACGTAAGAACAACTCCTAAAACAACAGTTATAATTATATTTGGTAGATTAAGACAAGAGCCCAAAGTATCTTGTGATTAATCCTAATTGAAGAATAACTAGAACCAATAGTGACGCTTAAAGTCTCTCACTAATAATCCTAAAATTAAATTAAAACACTCAAAATTGAAGCTCAAAGTCTTCAACTCCTGGTATTTGCAACCACTATTAAACTATAGCAATCCTCCTCTTGTAGCTCAAAGTCTCTCAAAAGGTGAACTGAAACTCAAATGATTCACACAAGTTAAACTATAAAGTGAACTCAAGAATGATTAAATAATGAAACATAAGAAAACATCATTCAATCACAAGACTTGCAACAAAAAGGTTGGAAAATCTTGTTTCTTTTATTCACTTCTAAAAATTTGTACAATGAAACACAAAGTTTTCACTACACAAGCTTCTCAAGAATAGATTTATTTCCTAAACCAAAAGATGATTATTTACAATGAGCTCCCTCTTTTATATAGGAAAATAGGAGAGAAAAAGGTGGAGAGAAAAGAGGAAACCCTCAACCACTTTTATTTATTCAACAACTAACTTATTAACTAACTTTGACTTATTCAAGGCTACAAGGCTTAAAGCACTTGCAACATGATTACATGACATTGGTATACATGAACATGTTTTCTTGTATTTCCAATATTTACATGCTCTTCATTGATGTGATCACTATAGGAACCTAGGAGTTTGATCTAGCCACTTGGTTAGGATCACCAAGATTCCTAACCCACCAAGTCTCCAATAGTTTAATGAAGACTTAACAAGGATTCACCTTGTTCTTTTAAGAACTCCATCATAGTCCCTCACTCCTTCCTTACTTCACTCCAACTTCTAAGTAATCACTTCATAGTTTCAAGGTCCTTCTCTTCAAGGTCACTTCTCAAGAAATTTGCTTCTTACCTCCTTACCAAGATGATGACTCTTGCAAGGTTATGGAGGTAGGATATTTATGTTTATTTTTTCACTTGATCCATTTGATCAAGATCTTGCACTTGCTTTCTTACCGATTTCACCAGAGTCACTATTTTGGCCTTGTAGTCCTAGAGCCCCAATTAGGCCTCCTTGTTCGAATTTATAATAATTCCTCCAAATTATTGCCAAAGACCACACCAAGATAATTATGGATTACTTTTACCTAAGGCATGTCCTCAAGGATTTTGTGGGTCTTGGTGTCTCAAGTCTCTATACATTTCCCTAACTCAAAATGGAGAGTTTGGTAAGGGTTTCAATGGCTTCAAGGTTCTCACTATTCATAGAAAGTTTAGGATAAGTTAATGGATTGGTCAACCCCTTATAACTCCATGTTAATACTATCTAGTGCTCTTCTTTATCTCCAAATCCTTGGAGCTATGTTATCAAGTCACCCCTGCAAGTAAACAAACTTTTACACTACCTTGTCTCTAGCCAGGCAATGATAGTGCTCACCTAGGGAAAGGCCTTAAAATTGGAAATTTAACTTTCTAGGCCTCTACCAAAGGTATATACATTGTAAATTGTCTCCTCTACCATTCCCCAACTGGTCATGATGAACACATAGTAGGTTTCATGGGGAGCCATGTTTCTACCAAGAGCTATTTACAAGCCAAAGGACTGACAAACACAAAATAATTAACCTAAGCCTAACAAAACACCTAATCAACACTCTAAATGATGCATAATGGAAAGTAAACACACAAAAGAGATTTATTATTTCTTTTCCAATAAAAATATTTATAATGGATGCTATTATGGAATCAAAATAACGGACTGTGTCCTCAAAACAAATAAAAAAGAATTCAAATGCTCTAACCAGAAATTCTAAAAGATGCCAACATCAAGATTTAGGCCTAAGATGGCTTAAATAGCTTTTAGGTTCAAGGTTTAGGGTGTTTAGGACTATAGATAACCTAAAGACATGGTCGGTCCTTTTAGGACAAAAGTTGTCATGCAATTTTTGCAAAGTTGCAAAAGTTGTCATGACAACTTTTGCTAAATTGCTTTCCACTACTCCTAAACCTAAAATCAACCCATAAAAAGCTCAAATAACCTAATGAAGGTCATTTGGGGTCATTTAAAACCAAAACACATCATTTTAGTCAAATTTCCACGCTTGTACCCTTATAAACAATTTGAGGACTAAGTTAAGTCCTAAGGGAACCTACCCAATCCCTAGGTTAACCCTATCTACTAACTTCCTAACACACTTAGATCCTCTTGGAACCTATTATTTACCTCTGATCTGGCTAGGACCAGTACAAGACAAAATTGGAGAAGGAAACTCTATCCTAGGTCCTAGGTGCCCCTGCACCATTCTCCCCTAAACAAAGCAATCAAGTCCCATTGATGGGGACTGAGTTAGGGATAATGCCTAACCTATGCAACTCTAACTCTGAGACCCATGTAGCCTCTTCATTTGCCTTTCCATGCCACTTGACAATGTATTCAAGGTAAGTTATGTGCCTAGTCTTCTTGATGACCTAGGAGCTCAAGACCTTCTTAGCTTGGAGGCTTGGAGTAATAGGTAATTGCATACTTTCCAAGTATTTTTCAACTTCATATTGTCCATCATTTCCAATAGGGATGGGTCCCTTATAAAGTACTAGATCTGCAATGTTGAAAACTAGTGAGATGCCCAAATTTGATGGTGAGTCTACCTTGTAGGCATTGGACCCATACTTAGCTACGATGGCATATGGGCCAATCCTTTTCATTTGTAGCTTATGTGGAATCCCCTTTTGTAACTTGGTCTAATTGAGATGTACCATGACAAGATCCCCCACTTTGAAATGAAGCTCTCTTCTCCTTTCATCTACCTTGTTCTTGGTCTTAGTGACACTATCTTGGAGAGATTATCTGATTGTATCATGGACTTCCTTCATAGACTAAGAAAAGTCCTCGACATAACCACTTCTTGCTGCTGTATCTCCAAGTTCCCTCAATTCAAGGATGCCTCTTGGGTGTAGGCCATAGACTATCTCAAATGGGCTCTTTTCGGTGGTCCTATTGATGGTATCATTGTAGGCATACTCAGCTTGTGCTATTACCTAATTCCATGACTGGCCATACTCTTTAGTTAAGCTTCTTAGAAGATTCCCCAAGCTTCTATTGACTACCTTAGTCTGCCCATGCCTTTGGGGGTGGGGTGGTATGTGTAATACCCCAAAAATGGGCTTCAATACCACTGACCTCCTACATCAACAAAATCAATCAAAATCGACCCTAAAGTCCTAACCTAAGGCACATCTTTACATCAAATTATCAAAACTCTAATCGATCCCATTTCTAATTCTACATCGGGGAATATTCTTAAATATTCCTAATTTATCCTAATTATTTATAATTAAATATTATTTGGTGATAAATGATATTATTTTATTTATCCAAAGTCAATTAATTGAATATGTTAAATATTTAATTAATTAAATTTTATTTAGCCACTTAATTAATTTAATTAGATTTAATTAAATTTATTCTTAATTAATATTGTTTATTTGACAATAAATCATAATTCCTAAAAATAATCGATTGAATATTTATTTAATTGATTAAAATCAAGTTGTCAAATTTAATAATGTAATTTTGGATAAAGTTTGATTAAAATAATTGATTAACCCATAAATCAATTATTTTTAATTTAAATTAATTAAGTTGAGAATAAAACACATGGAAAATTAAATAAATCATAATTATCTATGCATAATTTAGAAAAGCAATTAAACTCAAAAACAACTATTGAATTCAATTTGTCAATTTTCTAAACTCAACATGTGATTGTGAGTTGAAAAGAAGATTGGGGTGATCTCAACTTCTAATTTGAGTTAAAAAGTTGATTTGCATGATTTTATTGAGATAACTATTTCTAATTTCTTGATAACTCACCAATCAATTTGAGTTTATCAGGGAGAGACTTTTTTCTTTTCCATGAGTTCTCAAAACCCTGGATTTCTATATAAACAGGCCTAAGTCCTTCACAAATGATCATCATGAATTTGGAGAATCCTTGCATGTGCAATCTGGAGAATAGTAGCGCCATACTGTCAAATTCTTGAGATTGTGCAATCTTTTGAGATTCTTTGCTAACCATTGTTTTCTTATTTTTTCATTCATAACTAGATTCAATTCATCTTTTGTCAAATTTTTAGATCAATTCATATAGATTACATAGTTATTTTGCATTCCAAAAACATAGATTAAATTTGCATCCATTTCACAATTTTTGCATTCAAATCCTTCATTTAGATATTGCATTGTCACTGATCTTGGTCAAGTTCTGAGAATACCATACTTGCATCTACTAGAAGGCAGTAAATTGCCTGGTTAATGATATTTCTATTTATTGCTTATTTTTTTTATCATTAATCAATAATGTTTTACTGATGTGTTGTGTCTTATAAACATGTACAATTTTCACACACACAGTATGCACACCCAAAAGATAAATTAGTTCCAAGTTTGTGCCATAACGTTTTCCAAAAATGACTCATGAACTTAGAGTCTCTATCAGATACTATACTTAGTGGCAATCCATGGATCCTTAACACTTCTCTAAAGAACAAGTTGGCTATATGGAAAGCATCATAGGTAGTCTTGCATGACACAACGTGATCCATCTTACTAAATCTATCCACAATCACATATATTTTGTCAAGTCCCTACTTGGTCTTAGGAAAACCTACCACAAAGTCCATGCTGAGGTGTTCCCAAGGTCTATTGGGGATTGGAAGGGGTTCGTACAACCCTACATTGGATGAAGTGCCCTTGGCCTTTTGATAAACTATGCAAGTTTCCACATATCTTTTTTATGTCCTGATTTATCCTAGGCCAATAATAAACTATTTGGACCAACTCTAATGTTTTGTGGACCCCAAAATGTCCACCCAATGGGCCATTATGTCTTTCTTGAATGACATTCTCCCTCATGGAGCCTCTAGGCACACATAGTTTCCCTCCCCTAAACAAAAGACCTTCTTGGATGAGGTAATCAACATATTCACTATGGAAATGGTTTTGAAAGTCTTTACATACCTTATAAGGTGTCGAGAAATCTTCATCTTCCAGATACAAATCTTTGAAATTGTCTATGCCTATGCTTCTTAGCTAAACTTCTTGGACTGTCAAGAGTCTCTGGCTTAAGGCATCTGCCACTTTATTTTTCTGACCCTTCTTGTGCTTTATGGTGAAGGTACAGGACTGAATGTACTCAACCCACTTCATGTGCTTGTGACTCAACTTGTCTTGGGAGTTAAGAAAACTTAGAGCTTGGTTGTCATTATAGACCACAAAATCCTTAGGAAGGAGGTAATGACTCCACTTCCTTAAGGCTTGGACCAAGACATACAACTCCAAATCATAATATGAGTACTTCTTCTTAGCCTCACTCAAATTTTCACTATGGAAGGCCACTAGTTGATTTTCTTGGCTTAGGACTGTCCCTATAGAAATGTTGCTAGCATCACACTCAACTGTGAACAACTTCTCAAAGCTAGGAAACACCGAGATTGGTTGGGTTACAATCCTTTTCTTCAAGGTCTCAAAACCTTCTTTAGCTTTCTCACTCCATTGGAATTTAGCCTTCATGCCTCCTTTGATGGTGTCTAGAACCAGTAAACAAATTTCACTAAAATGTCTAATAAAATTCCTATAGAATTGGGCCAATCCATGGAAGCTGCTCACTTCTGTAGCAAATTTGGGAATAGGCCATTTTAAAATTGCTTCCACCTTGCTCAGGTCCATTTTCAAGTTACCCTATGAAATAAAAAAGACTAGGTACACCAATTCTAATTTCATGAACTCACACTTATCAAGATTTATAGTGAGTTTTTCTTCATGAAAATTTTGTATTACCTCTTTCAAGTGCATCAAGTGATCCTCCTTGGACTTGCTGAATATGAGAATATCATCTAGGTAAACCACCAGCCATTTTCCAATGAAGTCTTTCAACACTTCATTCATCAACCTCATGAAGGTACTAGGGTCATTGAACAACCCAAATGACATAACTAGCCACTCATATAGGCCTTCAGTGGTTTTGAAAGTGGGTTTTGACTCATCCCCCTCCTCAATTCTAATTTGTTGGTATTCACTTTTGAGGTCAATCTTGGTAAAATACTTGGCCCCTCCTAAGCAATCCATCAAGTCTTCAATCCTAGGGATAGGAAACCTATACCTTATAGTAATCCTATTGATGGCCTTAGAGCCAGTACACAATCTCCAAGTTCCTCCTTTTTTAGGTGCTAGGACTATGGGGACATCGCAAGGCTAATGTTTTTCCTTATAAGGCCTTGATCAAGGAGTTCTTGAATTTTCTTGGCTATTTCCTCATTTTTTTGAGGTGTAATTTTATATGTAGCTTTATTAGGTAGGGAGGCTCTTGGGATAAATCCAATTTGGTTGCTTATGGATCTTTTAGGAGGTAAGGTAGTTGGCTTTCCATCACTCACTATGTCCTTGTATTGCTTAAGTAATCCTTGAACTTCTTTAGGTATTTCTTGCTTCTTGTTTTTTTCTTCCTCTTTAGGCTTCAATACCAAGGCATACCCCACTCCTTCACCTTCCTCCAAGGTGTTTAAGAATTATTTATCCCCTACTAAAAACACATTAGGACCCACTGATTTGACTTCTCATAGTAGTATGTCCTTGTACCTTCCAATGGTGAACTCTACCCAAGCTTGCTCATTCACCAAGACATGCTAACCTTTGTTCAGCCATGTGACTCTATAAGAACTTGTATGAGGTATTATTTGGAGTTTTAGCTTGTTGATTGCTTCATTATAAACTATATTATCATTAGACCCAGAGTCAATAATGATCTTGCATACTTTTCCCAATATTTTGCATTTTATTTTGAATAGAGATCTTCTTTAACTACGTTCTTCCTTAATTAGATCTTTGATCAATGTCCTTCTTATCATAAGGTTATCCCCTAATTTTGAGTCTAGGGATACTTCTGCATGTTTACTACTTGAAGACTCCTCTTTAAGGTAATTAACTCTTTTCTCTCCTCCTTGGGAAGTGGATCCTTTTTTAGGGAACCTATGGGTTGGGTGTCCATACTGATGACAATGGTAGCATTTCATAGTGGAGAAGTATGACCCTCTCCCTTGTCCTCCCAACCTTCCTCTAAAGTTAGTATTGGATCCTCTACCTCTTCTTTTGTAGCCTCCTCTACTACTAGAGACTTCTCATTGCCGCTCAGTGAGTTTGGACTCACCTTGGGCTCTTGAATATGAGGTTCTTCTACCATAGCCTCCTCTATGACCCCTATTGTCTCTACCTCTGCCTCTACCTCAACTAATTGTATCCTGTCTCTTCTTGAGATTCTCCTCAACTTTAAGTGCCAATTGATAGCACTGATGGACAATCTTGGGGCTTTGTTGGTTGTTTTTCCTACAACCTCCTTTCCTAAGTGGGAACTTGAGACCAAGTTGTGGGATAGAGAAATTAGAACACAAAATCAACACCATCAATAGAAAAGAGATAAGAGAAAGCCAACTTGACAAGGTACCAAGACCTTCTTCACTTTGAGCTCCACATCACTCGAGCAGGTATACCTTTGAAAATCAACAACCAAGAGTGCTGAGATTTTCTCATTGCTTAGCGAGCATTAGAATTTATGTTCATTTTCTTTAGCCTCACTCCCAGTGTTGCAAATATATTCCCCATTTGGAATAGGGACTGAAATCTCTTGGCTCAAATCATTTTGTGCAAAAAAATCACTGCAACAACTTTCATCTACATCGTAATCATCTTTTTTTTGTTCACACAAAACTTCTTCAAATTGAAACAAGAAGTCATTACTATGTTGATGAGAAGAAAAATCTACATACATAATAGAAACATCATCAACCATAGATTCATCTTCAACATCTTGATATTCATTGAATTCATTGTCAACATCATAATCAACATCCTCAGCACAAATAGAATTAGCATCATCATCATTGGCCTCTTCATCATCAAAATGAAAAAAGCCATTGCCCATAACCTTTCCTCTTCTTGCAACTGCCAGCACACAACATCATTCTCTGCAATTTTCCTTTTGAGAGTAGTAATTTTAATGAGTAAATCTCCATAATCAGTCTCATGGATGGTGTGATCAATAGAGACATCAATGTCTTGGTACTGATCTTCAATTTTTTCTTCACACCCATCCTCATTAACTCTCTCATCAAAAGATTCTATGAATTTTTCTCTCAACACATCCCAAGAAGGGATTTAACATGAAGGTAGGGATAAGAACCAATCCCTTGCATCCTTATTAAGAGATTGCACTAATATTTTCATTATAACATTTTCATGCTCAATCTCAAACTCACCCATTAAGTCAACAAGGTCATCTAAATGTTCTGTTGTTGTAAATGATCCACTACCACTAAATTTTGGCAAATATTTCCTAATCTTAGTAGGAAACCTATTTGGGAAACTCTCAATGCCATCAAAACAAAATGGCCTATAATCCTCCATAGAGAAATGAAATGGCCCGCTATCAATCTTCCCTTCTTAATAGTTCTAAAACACTAGATAGGGAAACATTTCTTATGCACACGATTTCATGAAAAGATACATAAAATCAAATAATACCTGTAAGTATTGTGGTTGAAACTCACCCTGTTGACTGGAAAGACTGATAGATCTGAAGCTTGCTTCACTAAAATATTTGTAGAATCACCACCTCCTTAAAGAGGATAAATATTCTAACCCCTGAAAACTCTCTCTGTATCCTTTTCCATCAACACATAAAACTTCAATAGGTATAAAAACTGTTTATCAGGACTACATATTCTTCATATTTTTCATTCTAAGTATGCATTGATCAAATAAAGAATCTAAGAGTCGCCACTCACACTTGGTGAGATGATATAAATATTTTGAGCCTAATTCTATACTTCAATGGTAACCACTAGATGAGATAAATAAGCAAGCTAGGAGTCTAGCTCTACTCATACCTGCATTATTTATAGCTTATTTACAATATCAAAGATATCAAACTGGACTTAGCATGACTATTGCATCTCCATCCCCAATAGAGTCGCCATCTTGTTAGCTCTTGGTTTAGCAAGATTTTAACAACCTTGGAAATGTAGAGATGCACCTATGGGTTAGCTTACTTCCCACAATTAGTACATTCATACAAAAATAAGGACCAATTAACAAAGCACAAGGGCTTTCTACACTTTGAACTCTGCATAATTCAGGTGGGTGCAACTAGGATTAGGATCACTTAATTTCACTTTTCCACTAATCCTCACAAAGTAGATATGTGACCATAATACTTCTTGTTATCTATAACATAAAGGGATAGGGTTTGAAGCTAGATACACTACCAAGTTACTCACAAATAAAGCAAGGGCTTTTTCTCTTAAGTCCATAATTACTGACTTAATATTTAGAATTTGATTTTTTGTTTTTGGGGTAGAACTGATAGACAATAAAGGACATCTGTTTGACAAAATGTCTATGATCAGTCCCTTATCCATTGGGCATATTTAGAACAATTCCTCACTGTATTATTGATTCTTATCATTCACCCTACAAATGAAAATCATATTATACTAAAAACTTTCAAAGAGCCCCTCCCCAAGTATGACAAAGGTGAGACTTCAAAGAAAGATAGGGATGATAAAATCCATTACACTTATACAAATACTAACAAAGTTATCAATATTCTTGAACCAGTGCATGAAAACATTAACATGGTAAGATCTGATGGACCCGACTATGATTTAGATATTGATGAGGTAGCTAAGATTGTTCTAATTAGTCATAACGAACCTGAACACCTGATCATGCTTAGACGTTTTAACTCTCTTTCACATAAAGAGAGTCTAAATGTTGTCACTAGAAGTCAACCCAACATTATCCTTAGGGGTCTGAATTCTTCCAAGCAAGGTAATCCTAAACTATTTGTATCCTCTTCCAAATAGGTCTCTACCTCCAACAAGTCAAACTATAGTCTAGTAGAGCAACTTCAGCGTACCCTTGCCTAGATTTTAATCTTTGAGTTACTTGAGTTATCACCTATGCACAAAGATATCTTAAGAAAGATTTACACATAAGAAGTGTCCCCAAAGACATTGATACTAATCAATTTTAGACCATGGTAAATCACATTGCTACTCCACATTATCTTTCATTCTCTGAGGAAGATGATAAGTCTTTAAGTCACCCACATAAATTTTCCCTACATATTGAAATCTAAATCCATCGAACCCAAGTCAAATGCATGCTGATAGATAATGGCGCTGGGTTAAATATTTGTTCTTTTAGTGTCATTCAACAACTGGGATTGTCAAAATTCACTATTGATTCAAGGAAAAAGATTACTATTAAGGCCTATGATGAAGTTGAAAGGTCTTCTAAGGGATTGATTTTGTTACCTATTCGGGTTGGTCCAGTGGAAAAAGAAGTGGTCTTTCAAGTTCTTGATATCCCTCTTGCTTACAACCTATTGTTAGGGAGACCATGGATTCATGATATGCAAGTGGTTCCCTCTACTTACCATTAGTGCATAAAGTTTCTCTTTAATGGTACTGAGATTTCTATTCCAGGGGATAATTCTATGTTTATCAATACACTTACTGTTGAGTCCTTAGTACCACAAAATAGAGCTGCTGATGAGACTAAGATTACTCTTGCTGATTATGAGAAGAAGTTAAAGATGATGAACATTGGAATGGGAGAATACCAACTAGACTCTATTGCCACATTACCAGTCTCCCCTCGTTCTTATGGTAAACCTTCAGAAGATAAGAAGCCTTCATCCTCTGCTATGATAGTTTATGGGACTTTTATCTAGTCCTCAATGCCTTTAGAGGATGAAAAAGAAGAACAAGCTATTATATAATGGGTCTATAGAGATAAAGAACCTAAGGAAGTTATGCTTACTTCTACAGTCTCTTCCAAGAAATATGGAAAAGGATATGAGTTCCTAGCCATAATGGGTTACCCAGGTCATGGTCCTTTAGGTGGTCAAAAACATGCTCTTGTTGAAGCTATGAGTCATACTAATGGAAGGAAATCTAAGGATAAGACTAGATTGGGATTTTCTAGTACACAACCAATTTTTAACCCCTCTCCTAATGATAGTGAATCTGAAGAAGAAGCTATGCCTACTTATACTTTTGATCAAGATGAGGAAAACTTTGTCCCCTCTATTTCCATTCTTTGGCATGAAGAAGGATTTCCATTAGAAAAATAAGGTGAAGCTTCCACATCCCATCAAAATGAAGAATATAATGTTGAAGATCCTAATAGAGAACGTATTCGCAAGAACATGGAATGATTTTTACAAAGAGAAAGAGATACTGACTCACATGAATATGAATGGGATTCTCTTTCAGTTTAGTCTATAGAATTGGGAATAGATTGAGTACATACTTATGCTAACCAAATCGAAGTGCTAGATGAGTCACCTGTAGGTCCTAATGAGTTGAACTTACATGTTTCTTTCATTGATCAAGTTAATCATGCTAAGAATCAGATGGATCTAGGTACTTTTTAGGGAGACCTTATAGACTCTGAGTATCTTGTCACTGGAAATGACTTCCTCCACATTAATACTTTGGGACCTTCCACTTCTCTCCCACTCATGTACCCTGACCTTATTTATTGGTCATAATAGAACCAACAACCTACATTACTTTCTTTCCAAAATGACTATGAAATTGCCTGCTACCTCAATGCCATTAATCCCATAGTTTCTTCCACTAGTGAACCAGCAATCAACATGACTAAAATAGATATCAAGTACCTTAGTCATAAAATAAAGAGAAATGCAAAAAATAGATGTTTTGATGGTGAAAACCACTTTGTAGCAGTGTCAGAACCTAAAAAAGTAAAAATAAAAGACATGTCTAAGGGTGAAAACCTCTTTGAGGCACCTGAGGATGAGGTACTTGGTAATATACCTAGTTATTTTCAAGATAGATCTTCAGTATTGATAGAGCTGACACAGACTATAAATCATGGGACAACTACAACACCACAACTCATACATTTAGCTCAATCTTTGTCAGCAGATGAAAAACAATAGTTTACTAAGTTCTTCAAAGAAAAGAAAGTCAATTTTGCTTGGACACATGCAAACATGCTAGGGATGGACACTAATCTTATTATGCATCACTTATCTATAGCTCCTAGTGTTAAACCTGTCAAACAAAAATTATGAAAGATGCATCCACACATAACTCTCTTGGTAAAAGCTGAATTAGAAAAACTCTTAAGAGCTAGATTTATACGAGCTATAGATTATGCTGAATGGATTTCAAACATTGTATTTGTGTCTAAACCAGACAGATCCATTTGTGTCTGCATAGATTTTAGAGACCTTAACAAATCTTGCTGAAAGGATGACTTTCCACTTCCAAACATAGACATGATAGTGGATATGACAACATGTGATGAAATTTACTCTCTCATGGATGGTTTCTCAGGATATAATCAGATTAAGATAGCTCCTGAAGATCTAGAAAAAACTGCCTTCACATGTGCATGGGGAACCTTTTGTTGGAATGTCATGCCATTTGGAATAAAAAATGCCGGAGCTACATATCTAAGAGCTATGACTACTATCTTTCATGATATGATGCATACAAATTTGGAAGATTATGTGGATGGTACCCTAGAAAAATATAAGAAAAAGAATACACATCTTTAAGATTTGAGTTTGATCCTAGATAGGATGGAACAATTTCAACTCAGATTAAATCCTAAGAAATGTGCTTTTGGAGACACCTTGGGAAAATTACTTGGATACATAATTTTAGCTAAAGGTATTGAGGTTGACCTTGAAAAAGTTTAAGCTATAATGGAGATGCCACCTCCCAAGAATATAAGTCAATTAAGGAGTCTGTAAGGATGCCTTCAGTCCATTAGGAGATTCATATCACAACTTGTTGACATAGCTCAACCTTTCAATAAGAATCTACACAAAGGAGCTACATGTATATGGAATGAAGAATGTGAAAAAAGTCTTAATCAGATCAAGGAATATTTGGCTACACCTTAAATCTTAATGCCTCCTATCCTAGGGAAACCTCTTATTTTGTACATCTCAGCTACAACTACATCCTTGGGGGCATTATTGGCACAACAAGATGAAAATGGTAAAGAAAGAGCTATATACTACATCAAAAAAACATTAATAGCTTATGAGATAAATTACACCAACATTGAAAAATCTTTCCTTGCAGTGGTATTTGCGTCTCAAAAAATCATACATTATGTTCTGGCACATACTACACAACTTGTAGCTAAGATTGATCCTTTGAAATATCTACTAAGTAAAGCTACTCTTACAGGTCGACTAACTAAATCTATGATGATTCTTTCTGAATTTTACATTGAGTATGTTGATCGTAAGGCCATAAAAGGACAAGCAATTATTGATCAACTAGCTGAATTTCCTCTACAAGATGATACTCCTATGCAGATTGACTTTCCTGATTCATCTATTATGTATATGACTGAGAGGACATGGAGATGTTCTTTGATGGATCTCACACACAAAATGGTGCTAGAGTTGGTATTTTGTTTGTCACACCTCATGCTTATACTATTCCAAAGTCATGTAAGTTGTTATTTCCTTGCACGAACAACATAGCAGAATATGAGGCTTTGACAAATGGGATTAAACTAGCCATTAAATGGAGAATCACTGAACTCCATATTTTTGGAGACTCTCATCTTATCATAAATCAAACTAATGGTGACTATGAAACTAAAGATGAGATATTAGTTCCTTACAAGAAGATGATTAATGATCTCAAGAATTACTTCACTTTTGTCACATTCCAGCATATCCCTAGAGTTCAAAATAGAGCGGCTGATGCTATGGCTAATTTGGCCTCTATCTTACAAGTGGAAGAACACGAGTCTAGATTTCAATTCCTGGTGGAAGAACTACATTACCCTGCCTATGATTCCCTTAAAAATCATGTCATATGCACTATAATTGGTCATGATTCCTCCTGATATGATACAATTTACTCTTACCTGTGTGACCAAATCATTCTTGATAACTTAACCTGTAATGAAAAATGACAACTCATTCACAATGCTTCCCGCTATACCCTCATCTCTGGTGAATTTTTTAGGAAGGGTCTAGATGGAACACTTCTTAGGTGTCTAGAGAAAGTTGAGTTTGAATGTGCATTAGAGTAAGTCCATGATGGCATATGTGGGTCTCACTCTAATGGACTTGTGCTCGCTCAAAAACTACTTAGGGCTAGTTATTATTGGCCTACTATGTAAACAAATGTTGTGCACTATGATAAGTCTTGTAAAAAATGTCAGATACATGGGAATTTGATTCATGTTCTAGGAAGGGAATTTATTCCCTCTATTACACATTGGCCTTTTCAGTAGTGGGCTTTTGATTTGGTAGGACAAATACATCCTAATTCATCTAGTGGACAAGAGTTTATCATTACTACAACATAATATTTTACAAAATGGGTTGAAGTTGTCCCTCTCTCGACTGCTACTGGGAAACAAGTGTCTTTGTTCATACTCAATCATATCATTTGTCGCTATGGCATACCTTCTTCCATAGTTACTGATAATGGAGGACAATTCAAGAACAAAGATCTTAAGCAATTATGCAAGAAATTTAAGATTCAACAACATTGGTCTTAAATCTACTATCCTTAAGGAAATGGTCAAGCTAAAACTTCTAATAAGACATTGTTGAAAATATTACACAGAATAGTCAACAAGTCTGGCAGAGATTGGCACTTGCAAATTAACCCTGCATTATGGGCCTACAGAACTAGTATTCACACACCTACTAGAGCTACCCCTTTTGCACTTGTTTATGGATCTGAATCTATTTTACCTCTTGAGGTTGAGATACCTTCCCTATGAGTTTCATTGAAAGGCCTGATCATAGATGATGAATATAGAATTATGCACATACAAGAACTTGAACTTCTAGATGAGCATAGAAGAGCTGCATTTGATCACATGAGGATATATTGGAAAAGGATGTCACAAAGCTATAAAAAAAGGTTAATTCTAGAAAATTTCAAGTTGGAGACCTCGTCTTGAGAGATAATCCTAAAAATCAATAGAATAGAGCACAAAAAGGAAAATTTGAACCAAATTGGCTGGGTCCCTACATAGTTACTGCTGCTTTTGGATCTAGTGCTTATCAACTTTCTACACGTGAGGGAGATTAGCTCCCATAACCTATTAACATCCTTCATCTGAAGAGATTCTATACATGATGCTCCAAGAGCTTTTGTACATATCTAAATGCCCTAAAAAAAATCATAAAAATTGATATATGATCCTGAAAAATTCTAAAAATCATATAAAATCTCTAAAAATTCTAAAAAATTATATAAATCTCAAAAAAATCATAAAAATCATATAATGTCCTGAAAAAATCATTATCTTGGTAAAACTTGGAAACAAACACTGCTTGTAACCTATGTGCTTATATCTATTAGCTTGTCGCTTTGCGCTCCGAACTCTTTTCACTTCCATCTCAAATCTCTTCGGTCTGGAATTGATCTTTGTCTAGGGCTAGGGGGCATGAATTTTATTCTCCTTTGTTGTGTGATGGTGTTTTCTTAGTAACTCACATTAGTGTTTCTCAACACTACCCCAAATAGTGTTTCTCAATACTTATCAGATATGTTACCTTGAGTCAATGCTTTGTCTGGAGTCTAGGATTGTGCAGCATTTCTCACTTACAGGAATGAGTCCTAGTGAGTCAGTGATTATCTTTATCTTTTTTACACTATGCTTAAATTAAAATGACTGAGCTGTGCTTAATGATATTTTCTTTGTATGCTGTCTATTATTGAAGATTTTCATTGATGTTCCCTCCTTGGTTTCTCAATGATGTTATGACTAGAGGACTAGGGGCATGGGGCATATTTTCTTTGATTTCTACTTGTGGTGTGATTTTAATGATCTTAAATTGTCTAATAAACTAGGTGTCTATGATAAGAGCCTCCATCATGATTGGAACGCCACACATACCTTGACCTTCTTTATTCAGACACTTAGGTGAGGTTGGAATTATCTCCTTGACTGTTACATTGTGTTTGCTTACGCAACAACCATTCAGGTCATCTTGGACTCTTATGCCTTGATGTTTGTGGTTACTTGCAAAATTATTTTGGAAACTGTGTTCAGGTCATCTTGGCCCTTATGCCTCGATGCTTACATATTTTTCCTATATTATATCTGATATATACCATATTCATATCTTCATAGTTGTGCTTGCACTACTGATGGTTTTATGATCTTGTGATGTCCCTTAATAAGGCTCAATGATAAAAATAAGGACCTATTTATTGACTCTTGCAAGTTGCACTTTGCATTTTCATAGTAGTTTTCATTTTTAGGGTTCATTCTAGTTTGCATATGAGTTAGGAGAGGGTCTCCTTCATCATTATTGGACAACTTTGGTCATCCTTTTTCAACATATTCGATTCATTTTTAGGATCGAAACCAAAATCCACTTTCATTTTGCTATTCTTTTGAGGCTTATCTTTTCATCCTTTGAGGCAAACATTGATCATATTTTCTCCATAATTGCTTTCTTTGACCTAATGCTAATGATATACCTTCCTAGTCAACCTTATTCAAACTAGGGCAAAATTTTCATCACTTGGTGGTCAAACTTGGTCTTATGTGCTTATCGATCATCTTGAACCTTATCTTATTCTGATTTAATCAAATCTATCTAATTTATGTTAATATGATTTAGAACAACAGAGGGGGGGGGGGGGGGTGAATCAGTTGTTCTCAGGTCTTGATGTATAAAAAAATCTCAAAAAACCTTATCCTTAAATCAGATCCAGTAACCAAAACAAACTCGATCATCACTGATTCAATAATAGAAACATCTAACAATGCAGTCCACTACCCAGCTATAACTTAACTTGCGAAACATAGTAATGTTCAAATCAAAACATTCACACAAGTATTAACACCAAGATTTGTAGTGGAAACCCAATTTGGGAAAAACCACTTTGTAACATGATACTATTATTTTCACTCTTCTGAAGTGAGCTCGGTAAAAAGCCAACCTTGTCAAAGGTTACAATACACACTGTCAGGTGTGACCCGGTTAAAGGATTTCAATCACCCTGTTAAAAGTGAGCCTAGTCATAAGACTTACATACACTCCATTAGAATGCAACCTTATTCAAAGGATTTAACATATGACTGTTAGGTCAACCTCTGTTAAAAGGATTTTGACTATTACAATGGTTAGAAAGTAGCAATAGTATTATCTAAAAAATATACAACTCACTTTGCAAATATTAGATCTGATTCTGTACACTAATGCTAGTTTACTGACTTTGAAACTTTTCCATTTCCATCTCTGATCTACTTGAAACTTTTCTTCAAGCAATCACCACAATTCTCCTTCAGCCTTTTCTACTTATTCAGTCAATAAAACTTTCCTCTTCCAACATTATCTGTTCACCATGTACATGTGTATCAAAATGCTTAGGTTCCCTTATACTTTCCTCAATTAGGTTAACTCATCTTATGCCGCTCAATCTCATTCGTAGATCTTAGGGTTAGGTCAGATTCATTGAATCTACTCGCTTCATATTCTTCGAATCCTTTTCTAGAATCATCTCAAATCTCTTAAAAATTTACAATAAAACATTTTACAGTACATTTAATGCTTCCAAACAATCAATAAATAAAGTCAACATGTTTTACATAATCCAAGAATTCAATAATGTCGGCTCCAAAATTAAATTCTCTTCAAATATAAAATTGCTGATACTCAGTCAATACTGTGATTGTCCACTCGGTCTTCATGTAGAAAGCTCGGTCATTACTAAAACTGTTTCCTTAGCTTACACTGTCTTCCTCAGCAATTAACTGTTGTTCGGTCGACACTATAATTTTTCTCAGCATATATTGACTCAGTTGACACTAACATTACTCGGCTTAAACATGATTTTTCCATTCTTTGCTTGGTTAAGCCTACCAGTTTAGTCTTCAGTCTTACTAAGATAAACAATACATTATCTCATCATTGTGCAACATAGTCAGGTACACTTTGTAGTATCAAGATAACTCAACCTTTCCTTAGGTGCTATTGTTACCAACCTTGCTTAGCCCCTCAACAACACTCAAATAGATATAGTACTTTCCTAACTGGCAACAGTCTTACCAGTTAAGGTTTGACATCAATGACAATACAACAACTATTTCAATTGTAGTTTCCAACAATTTCTGCATCTCCTCTACCTCATTTCACTTTCAATCTCGAGGGGGCAGGAATAACCTATCTTTTAAAGCTGCAATTTGATTATACTATCTTATTGTGTTGTCTTTCAATCTTTGTTTCAATCTTTAGTTTCACTTCAACTATACAATGGAATTTTTCTATGTTTGCTAGTTCTCGTTCAATCAAGTTCGGGATTAGTTTCCTCTTTGTGCTTCATTCGATCAGGTTCAGAGTCGGATCTTTATTAGGTATCTTGTAATCTTTGCTAGTTCTCATTCGATCAAGTTCAAGATTAGTTGTCTCTCTGTGCTTCGTTCGATAAATTTCAGAGTCAGATCTCTATCAGTTACCTTGGCATCATCATTCTTTGACTCAATGTGTTCCTAGATCACTCACACATTAGTCAAAGAGGGGCAAATGTAATCACCCAAAAATGGTCTAGTAAACTTTGAGCCTCACTCTAACATTAAACATTTAAACACTAGACTAAATCTTATGCTTAATCAATTTTTCATATTCATTTAATCTCTTATTTCTTGATCAAATCATCATTTTATCATTTATTTGATTATATCTTAAAGTTTGACCACTTTATCCCAAGATTTAATTAATATAATAATAAATTAATTAAATAATAAAATCACTTTATCCTAAGCCACATTTAATTAAAATAATAATAAAATCCCTTTTAAATAAATAAAAATATTTTAATAATGGAAATCACTTTGCTAAAAATAAATAAATAATAAAATAAAAATAAAAAGAAAAGTGCACTTTCCAATGAGATGGAATCTTTTGAATTTTGAAAAATGTTTTTGCCTCTTTATCTCAACCACTCATTATTTTGCCTCTTAATCATGTCCATTGATTTTGCCTCTTGAGAATCTTGAGCACATGGATCAACCAAGATTTAATCTCCACCCTTGATAATTTCTTTTTGCCTCTTAATCTTGACCATCCGTTCATTTCGAAATCCTTTAAAAGGAGACTCTCTCCTCATTCTTGAGGGCCCATCCTCATAGGATTCTTAGCTTCTTGAGATCTTGAGATTTTATTGCAGGTTCTTGGAGTCTTGGCATCTTAGCATCTTGGAGTCTTGACATCTTGCAATCTTGGAATCTTGGCATCTTAGCATCTTGGAATCTTGGAGTCTTGCAATCTTGGCATCTTGGAGCTATGGCATTCTTAGATATTTCATATTGAATCATAGCATCATCATTGTCATTTTCTTTCTTGCATCTAGCTTAATCCATATCATCTTAGATCTACTTTTCTTGCATATCATTTTAGCTTAGATCTTGCATTTCATCTTATATCTAATTTACATTATCATTTGAATCTTCCATTTCATGGTGCACCTTGCAAGAGTCTTTCTTTAAGGTTCATTTGAGAGCCACCATTCATAATATCTACATGGTTCTTGCACGTCATGGATAGGAAGCTATAATCCACTTCTTGAGATATCCTTCTTCATGGATTCCCTCAAGTGTAATGGTTTATAGAAGTGACCACACTTTTTGGTACACAACTCCAAATCCTAAGTAATCACTTCATACTTTCAAGGTCCTTCTCTTCAATGTCACTTCTCAAGCAATTTTATTCTTACCTCCTTAACAAGTTGATGACTCTTGCAGGGGTATGGAGGTAGGCTAACTATGTGTTTGTTGCACTTCTTGATCCATTTGATTAAGATCTTCCACTTGCTTTCTTATCAATTTCACCAAAGTCACTATTTTGGCCTTGTAGCCTTAGAGCCCCAATTAGGTCTCCTTGTCTGAATTTATAGTACTTTCTCCAAATTATTTCCAAAGACCACACCAAGATAATTATGGATTCCTAGTACCTAGGGAATATCCTCAAGGATTTTTTGGGTCTTGGGATCTTAAGTCTCTATACATTTACCTTACTCAAAATGGAGGGTTTGGTAAGGGTTTCAATGGCTTCAAGGTTCTCACTGTTCATAAAAAGTTTAGGATGAGTTAATGGATTGGTAAACCCCTCATAACTACATGTTCATACTATCTAGTTCTCTTCTTTATCTCCAAAGTCTTGAAGCTATGCTGTCAAGTCACCCCTGCAAGTAAACACACTTTTACACTACCTTGTCCCTAGCCGGGCAATGCCAATGCTCGCCTAGGGAAAGGCCTTAAAATTGGACATTTCACTTTCTAGGCCTATACCAAAGGTATATACAATGTACATTAGCTCATCTACCATTCCCTAATTGGTTGTGATGAGCACACAGTAGGGTTTCATGGGGAAGCCATGTTTCTACGAAGAGCTATTTACAAATCAGAGAACTGAAAAACATAAAAAAATTAACCTAAGCCTAAAAAAACACCTAATCAACACTCCAAATGATTCATAATGGAAATAAAACACACAAAAGAGATTGATTCTTTCTTTTCCAATCAAAATATTTACAATACCGTGACATCAAAATAATCGGCTGTGTCCTCAAAACAAACATCGGAGAATTAAAATGCTCTAACCAGAAATTCTAAAAGATACCAACCTCAGGATTTGGGCCTAACATGGCTTAAATAGATTTTAGGTTTGAGGTTTAGGGTGTTTAGGACCCTAGGTGACCTAAAGACATGGTTGGTCCTTTTAGGACAAAATTTGTCATGTAATTTTTACAAAGTTGTAAAAGTTGTCATGACAACATTTTTGCAACTTTTGCTAAATTGCTTTCCACTCCTCACAAACCTCAAATCAACCCATACAAAGATAAAATAACCTAGCCAAGGTAATTTGGGGTTATTTAAGACCAAAACACATCATTTTAGTCAAATTTCCATGCTTGTACCCTTCTAAACAATTTGAGGACTAAGTTATGTCCTAAGGGCACTTTAGCTCTTTGGCCTTTT
The DNA here is from genome assembly GCA_027943335.1 of Chamaecyparis obtusa. NCBI lineage: Eukaryota > Viridiplantae > Streptophyta > Pinopsida > Cupressales > Cupressaceae > Chamaecyparis > Chamaecyparis obtusa. The sequence goes on from BSBK01006805.1 coordinate 46,509, forward strand.
CACTCTACCCATTTCCTAGGTTAACCCTATCTACTAACTTCCTAACACAATTAGGTTCTCTTGGAACCTATTATTTACCTTTTGTATGGCTAGGACTAGTACAAGCCAAAATTGGAGAGGGACTCTCTAACCTAGGTCCTAGGTGCTCCTGTACCACTAATGCAATTCACCAATAATATTTATGTTATCAAAATAGAGAGAAAATGTGTCCCAAACACTTATAAATTAGCTTTAGAGGGTGTTTACATAACCCTAAAACTTACAAAGAGATTCATGTATAATAGTTGGATCATGTGCACTTGTATGTTGAGCAATTGTAGTTACCTCGTGCAGAATATGTGACTTTGTATAACTAGTCACTTGGCTCTGGAGATGATTCAAGGTTATTTTGTTGTCCATGAAACAGTCAAGAATACTAAGACTAATATCATATGCACCAAGTTGTAGGAAAATTTCCTCTACAAACTTTGTCATCACATTTCCTTCATCAATCAGCTCATCCTCCTCTAAGAGTATTTTATAGGATAGTTTATTGAACTCAACTTTAATTTGATGTTCCTATTCATTCCATGAGTTGAATGTTGATTGTAATTCTATAACCAACTTACTCATAAACCTTTCTTTGTTAATCATCAAATATAAAGATTCAAAGTATGCATCAATAGAAGAAATGATTTCATATTGACACAACTTATTAAGATTGAATTCTTGCATGGTTCTCCAAACATTCAGATCTTCATTCAAGACTTTCAGTTGTTGATGAAAGGATGAAATAAGATCTCTTATTTCATTAATAGTTAAACGTACATGCTTCAAAATATTGTATGAATCCTTGATAACTTGCATACCCCATGTTTATAACTGATCACACCATTCATTAATTTCTTTAGCCTTCTTTTGACATTTCTCATAATCCTCAGGGCATGATACTGAAATAGGAGCAACATTTTGAGAATTGTTAATCATTTCAATGGTTTCGATAAGACATGCATTCTCTTATTTTAATATTTTATTCTTCTCCCATAGCTTATCATTTTTGTGTGTAATTTTTGCAATGACATCCTGAGTATCCTATTGACAACCCAAACATGTCTTCTTACCAAGCTCTACTCTAGTCAATTTGTAGTCAGAAAGCTACCTCTCTTCTACAAGTTTATCAATCAAGGGATCAAAAACCTCAACATACTTGTTTTCATTATCTTCAATTACAATCCTTGATACTTTTTTGGCCTTTTTATTCTTTGGAGATTTAGAATTGGAAACCTATCTAAGATCAAAGCCCTCTAGTGAAATTTCTTCTTTCTTCCTCTTTTGGGTAATGGCATTTAGCCAAGAAGGAAAGGAAAATGAAGAATCTCTGCCATGGAAGGAATAGTCATAGAGTATGCATAAAACACACTCTCAAAGCTATGGTATGACTCCTCAAATATAACTATAGGAGAAGCTTATGAAATAGGAAAAGAGAGCATCACCATGACTGAGTCCACAAGAGGAACCTTCTTTGTAGAAAATACATCCACAACTATGCCTAAGAGTGAATTAGTAGATTCATTTGATATAGTTGTAGAATCAGGAAGTTTTTTTGTAATTGAAGTATCCATAGGAAGAGATTCTATAGGTGAATATACCTTAGGTGAATTAGGCATCTCATCATCATTGGAAACTACTTGAACCTTTTCAGGTTCTACAACTTTTAATTCAATAACTCTTCTAGTATCTTTGCCTCCTTTGATAGTAAGCTTAGGGATGGTTGGAACTACAAGTTCTGATACTGAGGAGGACACACCATATTTGGTTTTACTAATGATTTCTGACCTCCTACCAATTGGGCCACCATGATCAAAATATTTTCCTGATTTAATCTTGATGCTTTTCACACCCCTTCTTTTTAGCCAAATATTGGTATTTGCAAGGATGGACTAAAATTGACCCCACACTGAAATGCTCTCTTTTCCTGATCAAGATGGAGATGAAATGGGCAAACTTTCAACATGATTTTTAGTTTAATCTAGATGAATAATATCACCATTATCTTTGACCCTAGGAGGAATCTCTGCAAGGTTGAAGTCAACAACCTGTTTGGTAGTTAACCGACAATAATCCATATTTTGTACATATGCCTATGTGCACATATCAATCCATATGCCCTCAAGATGATACACATGCACAAATTGCCTCCTCATTTTATCATTGATCCCTTTCCAATCAAAGTAACTCCTAGCCATGAACTTCTTAAAATTAATTCTCTAAAGTTCATACTCCATATCCTTTGCTTCTGGTACTATATCAATAGAGTATCTCCCAATTTTGAGTGGATTTTGTGAAGAAATCCCCACACCTAGTTAATGCAATGTGTTCTAATGTACCTGCACATCCATGAGTTGAATTTCCAACTCCATGAGTATAAATTTATCAGTTGGGTACCATGGGAGTGTGTAAGGTTGACCTTTAAAGTAACCAACCCACATGTAAGTACAATTGGGAAACTAAAGAAATAGGCATCCATAATCATTCACTTTGACCCATGCCTCATCAGATACATGCTTGTTTGGAATAATTTTATTAAATAAACACATAAAATGTCCATAAAAGGCATCTTGCACTCTGTGGTAATGAGACCACCTTCTCTTCAATAATAGTTGAGGGAAATATTTCCATACAAGAACTAATGACCTATCTCCTTTGGTGGATAAGCTCGAAAATGGGCCAAGTGAAGCAACAAGTATACCAAGTATGAATTCATATAGAATGTGCAAGCTGTGATAACCTGAGACAACTGTTCACATAAGATAGCACTGATCATTTCTCCCCAAAATATTTTCTTCTTTGATCTCACAATAAGAGAAATATACTTGTACATCCAGGGTTCAAAAGTAGTTGATGTTTTCAATCCTTCAAGACAACTAAATAAAGTAATGAAATCACTAATCTCTTCTTTGAAATCTATGCGGTGAATCCCTTTTGGACATCTTGCAAGATTAGGGATTTTATTAATCAGCCAGTTATCATTGACATACTTGGTGCAATAATTAATGTCTTCATTCCATCTCTCTAGAACCTTCTGCTTGGTGATATTGATAACAATAGGTACAGGTGGCACTTGAAATATTCTGTCAATTGTTTCTTGGTCAAGACTAATAATAGTCTTTCCATCTTGATCCTTGATGGTTCTAGATGATGGATCAAAATTACTTGCACATGCAAGTACAAATCTTGGCTCAATGGAAGCCAATGGAAAAGTAGATACTAGATGAATACTAATTTTCTTGATAGAAATCATATCTTCTGAAACTGCAACATCAACTCTCTCAAGGAAATATTCAAAATTCATATGTGAAATATCAGTGTCCTTAACCTCTTCATGATGTAAAATAACTTGTGAAGGGGGAATAGATTTATGATATGAATCATATTGATACTTCATCTTCTTTTTCTTCTTTTCTTTTACAGATATGATCCCTTTAGACATAGCAACTTTGTGAGCTTGAGAAACTATTAGATAAAAGTCTTACAATATAAGAACATCTTCTTTGGAAGGATCCATTGTAAAATTTTATGCAAAGGAGAAAGTTTTGGGTATTATAAGCATACGAAGATAACTAGTAATGGAAGAAATGGATTAGTTTTTGCTAAAAAATGGTAAGGAAAACCTGAGAATGGGTTTCTTAAGGGTAATTACATATGTGGGCAATGAGAATTATGAAGGATAAAAGGTAAGAAAATGAGTGGATATGGTCTCTACTTATAATGAAACTACCTATAATGAAACTAAGAATTTTATTAAAAGTGAGTTAGATTAACCACCATCATGAGTTTTAGGTCATGTGTCAGCGGTTAAGTAGGTAGGGACAACATTTTATGTAAGTGGTTTTTTTAAAGGATAATGCATGTATACACAAGCATGAACTTGTTCCCTTTTTCATCATAGAATGAGGTTTTTAGTCCATACTGCATATGCAAGCAAGTAGAGACTCTTGCATATGCAACTTAAGAATGAAAGACAAAAGTAGAAGGATCATGAATACAAACACATGTAAATATAAAAATGAAATCTTACATGTTAACAAGAAACTTGGCAAGAAATTAGGAAAAGGTTTAAGGAAGAATTTAACTCAATCCTCAAGAAGAAATCTTTCCAAATCTTGGATAAAATCTGAAATGAATCCAAAAGGATTTTCGGATTTAGAAAAGATGAGATCTAAAAATTATATATAGACTTCATTTGTAGTCTTTTTCCTTATATTTTTGAGAGTCACTATGAAATAACAGCCAAATGGGAAGAGAAGAGAGATAAAATGCAAGAAAATAGCAACCAATTTGACTGTTCAAATGCATATGCAATGATGATAAAAAATGGCACACAAAATCATTTTCAAGGAAATAAATAAGTGAAACAAGCTGAGAATGAATAAACTTACTCAAAAATTGTTCCTTGAGTTGAAAGAATGAAAATGAATGCTCAAATATTTCTAACATGAGCCATTTTTGAAGGAAAAAGACCTTGGGTGAATTTTTTTGGGCAAAACTTATATGCTTTGTGTGCCTTTGAAACATGTAAATTTCATAAATAATGACATCGTTCTCAAAACACTACCAATGGAGATGAAAACACACTTTCTAAGTGCCAAAACATATTTGAAATGATATGTTTTTGTCAAGGAATTTGACACTTAGGGCACAATCAACTGAAAACACAAATTTCATATGCAAATACATGTTAAAAAGAACATGTTTGTGCTCCCAAAAATGACGTCCAAGTATGTTTGATTAAAAATGCACATTTGGACTTTTCTTTGCACATAAAAAAAGATATGCAAATGCCTTTAAAATTGACCCCTTAGAATGTTTAGTTAAAAATACACTTTTGGCATGTAAAAACATGTTAAAAGAAACATGTTTTTGGCTTCAAATTCAACGCCCTAGAGTGTTTGATTAAAAACACATCTTTCAAGTGCAAATACACATTGAAAAGAAACATGTCTTTAACTTCAAAAATAACACTTTTGAGTGCTTAGTTAAATATGTAGTTTAAATATGCATTAGCATATAAAAACAACACTTCCCAACTCAAAGGATTAAATATAGACTTTTCAAGTACAAATACATGTTTAAAAGAAACATGTTTTTGACTTTGAAAAAACCACTTTTTTGCTTAAGTCACAATAAAACATGTTTATGCATTTAAATCAACACATAAACATATGCAATTACATATAAAAAGTTTGTAATTGTGGTTATGAGTCTTAAACTTAAAAAATGGGTTTTGTAGAATGATTTACACATAAATAACATGCAATGAATGATAAAAACCCCACTTTTGTGCACTTAAGAAATTAAATTTTAATTAAAATTTAATATATAACTATATTTTTAATAAATTAACATGAAATTAGACCAAAAGAAATAATTTTCATAAAATCATTAAAAACTATAATTAAATCAACTCAAAATGAGTTAAAATTTAAAAATGGCTATCAAAATCCATTTTATATATTAAATATAATTTTAATTCATGCAATTAACCATAAAAACCCCACTTTTGGAGGATTTTTAATAGAATATGCAGCCTGAAAATCCCACATTTGCCTTCATAACTTGAGCTAGACAATTTCGTTTGACATCTAAGATAGCTCGTAACAAGTGGAATTCAAAAGGCTGTTGACTTAAGGGAAAAACAAGATTAAAAAATACTATCAAGAAATGAAAAAATGAAGAAAAGGACTTGAAGATTGTAAAAAATCAAGTGCTTGCAATGAGAGAAGAAAAAATCATCCCAACAAGCAATAAGGTGATTAATTTGATGAAAATCCTCAAAAAGGATGCATGCAACATGCAAAATAAAGGACATTTTGGGGATGGTGAATTATCTTTACAACACATTATCCAATACATAAAAAATGTAGAGGATACACCTATGAATCCATGAGAAAATTGCGTAGGGTTGCCACAATTTTGTGAGGTCAAAATTGAGGACAACAAATGGCTCTAACTGGGGAACATACCTCATTTGTTCTTAGAAACAAAGCCTTGTGCCAGGACCTTTGATTTTCATCCACTAGCTTGCGAATGATAGTAACTAGATTTTTGTTACTTGATTTAGCTTGACTATTTCCCCGCGGATAATAGTCAGATGAATGAGAAAGAGTGATATCGTGTTCAAAATAGAAGTGTATGATCTATGATGAGGAGAAAACTGAAGCATTATCTGTCATGATCTGATTGGGTATCCCAAAGTGAGAAATTACATTCTACTTCAAGAATGAACATACCACTGATGATGTTGCATTCATTACAGGGATTGCTTTCACCCACTTAGTACAATAATTCATCACAGTCAAAACATATGTATGCCTTGCACTGGATTGGGATTGATAGTACTGATGAAATTGAGGCCCCATTCCTGAAATGGTTCCTCAATCACTATTGGCTTCAAAGTTAGTGTGGCAAGATTTATATTTCCTACAAACTGCTGACAATGATCACATTTACATACCCAACTATATGCATCTTGAAAAAGAGTTGGCCAGTAGTACCTTGCTCGTAAAATCTTATGAGCAATCACAGGTGCTGAAAAATGCCCACCACATGCCAAATCATGAAATGATTCTAGCAATCTAACCTGTTGTGCTTTATCCACATAAGAAAGAAATATGCCATCAATGGTACATTTATACAAACCACTGTACCAAAGAACAAAGTGAGCATCTCTTAACTTTAGACTTCTTCTTTTCTTGTAAGTTGAGTATGACGGACATTCGCCATACCTGAGAAAGTATGCAATGTCAACATACTATTAATTAGTTGTACTTACAATTAAGACTTTAGGTAAATCTTCAGGAGTTTATTTTTTAGGTACATTTTCATCCATAAGCTGACATAAACATTTACCATGAACTAGTTTAGTTGGTTTAATCTCAATATCATATTTCTGGATCTTGGCAATCCTATTGCCTATCTTTGTTTTGAATTCTTGTTGTGTCAAGATTGACTTGACAATTGTATTAGGAACCAAGACTACAATATGTACATTTAAGATGTAAAACCTAAAGTATTTAACTTCCTTTACAACTGCAAAAGAATTTTTATCCATCAATGTATACTTCATCTCATGTCACTTGAATGAACAACTCATGAATGCAATAACAGATTCTATATCTTCAACATTCTTTTGCATAAGGATAGATGACATGGTATGTTCATAGGCATAGTTGTACATGATAAATTCCTTTGTATAGTCTAGACAAAATAACATAGGTGCTTGAGCTATCACTTCTTTAATTTCTTTGAAAGTAGCTTTCCCTTTGACCCTCCAATGAAAAACTGATACTCCTTTCATCATATTTGAAATATGATGAGTCTTTTTCGCAAAGTCTAGAACGAACCTTCATAGGAAATTTACCTTTTCGAAGAAAGAATGAATGAAAATTTTGCTGATAGGTAATGACAAACTTTGAAAAGATTTGACCCATTCAAGATCAATCTTTATTCCTTCTTTAGACACAATATGTCCAAGAAGTTTACCTTTTGTAATCCCAAAAATTAACTTTTTAGGATTGAGAGAAATTTTGTGCCGAAAACACCTCTCCAATACTTGACGCAGATGATACCCATGATATTGCCTTTGCTTGGAGAAAATAGTAAGGTCATCAAGGTAGACCATAATGAATTCATCATTGATGTCACAAAATGCTAAATCCATTGCTTGTTGGAAAGTAGTGCCTATATTTATCAATCCAAAAGACATTTTGTTGTAAGAAAAAGTACCCCACGAAGTTGTAAATGCAGTTTTGTATTGATCATCTTCCCTAACTTCAATTTTATTGTAGCCAAAAAATCCATCAAGCATGGACAACATTTGGGAACTAGTCACTATTTTCAAAACATGATCCATTATTAGCAAAGAATAATTATCCTTCAAGGATGCTTGATTCAAATTATGAAAATCTAAACAAATGTGGATCTTGCCATTCTTTTTTTTGTATTGGGATGATGTTAACCACCCATGTAGAATGCTGAATTGGGAAGATTATTCTAGCATCCAACATTTTTAGGATCTCTACCAAAATAGTGCCAAAAATATTTGGATTATACTGTCGTTTCTTTTGCTTGAAAGGAGCATTTCTTGCTTTGAGAGGAATATCATGTTGTAGCACTTTAGGATGAAAATATTTCAAGCCATCATATGAGTTTGCCAAAATATCAATATACTCACACAAAAGATCAATAAATTGATCTTGTTCTTTTGATGTACAACATTTACCAATATTCACAAACTTTGGATCAACAACTGATCCTAGATTATACTTCTTAAATTCCATGGCAGAACTAGATCTAGCCTCTTGTATATTTTCAACATAACGATCAGGTTTGTTAAACAAACGCTCTAAAGAGACCAAGCCATAAGAATTTTTTTTTTTTAGCTGAATGAACTCTTTACCAGTATAAAGATCTTTTTCAGATATATTTTCTCGAGTAGGTGAACTACTACCTTCAAAATACAACTCTTCAAAATTTTCTTATGTCTCTAGAAAATTGATAATTTGATTATCATCATTGAAAACTTTTCAGTGCTCAAAATTAAAACACTAATTGAATTGAGTACCTATCTTGCTCAAAACTCTTATGAGGAATTAAGAGTGTGGCCAAGGTGGTGAGAGAATCAGCTTTATCATTAAATTATCTCAGAACCATAGAAATATTAAAGGCATCAAAACATTCAATATAATCACATACCAAATTTTTGTAATGCTTGAGTCTTTCATTCCTCGTTTGGTACTGATTCCGAACCTGACATACTACAAGTTCAACATCTCCTTGAGCATGTAAATTATGAATCCCTCTATTCTAGGAAGCATCAATACCCAATATCAAAGCTTCATATTTGATAGTATTATTGGTGTTATCAAACTACAACTTGAAGGAATATGGAAATAGCTCACCTTGTGGAGAAATTAAACTACCATGGCACCTGAATTGGTTGATGCACAAGTGCCATCAAATTATAATGTCCATACTTCATTTGAACTTGAAGTGCTCGCATCATCAAAGGAAAGAGAAGAACTTGTAACATCATTAACCTCCATAGTTTCTTCAACCATAATACATATTATAGGAACGTCATCATCTACTCGATCCTCAATTGCATCAGCAAATCTATCACTATCACATGAAAACATGGATGCATTCGAAGGGAAATCCTCAACAAATTTTAAAACATCATCAATATGAAGGTAATAACTACACATTCCAGCTGACTCAAAAAGAATTTGTGCATGAGGATCATCATGTTGGAAACTGCAATTGAAACAATTGTTGTATTGTCATTGATGTCAAACCTTAATTGGTAAGACTATTGCTACTTAGGAAAGTACTATATTTATTTGAGTGTTGCTAAGGGGATAGGCAAGGTTGGTAACAATAGCACCTAGGGAAAGGTTGAGTTATCTTGATACTACAAAGTGTACTTAACTATGTTGTACAATGATGAGACAATGTATTGTTTATCTTAGTAAGACTGAAGACTAAACTAGTAGGCTTGACCGAGAAAAAATGGAGAAATCATGTTTAAGCTGAGTAATGTTAGTGTCGATCGAGTCAGTGTATGCTGAGAAAAATTCTAGTGTCGGCCAAACAATAGTTAATTGCCGAGGAAGACAGTATAAGCCGATGAAACATTTTTAGTAATGACCAAGCTTTCTACATGAAGACCGAGTAGTTGATCACAGTATTGACTGAGCATCAACATTTTTATGTTTGAAGAGAATTTAGTTTTGGAGCTGACATTGTTGAATTCTTGGATTATGTAAAACATGTTGACTTTATTTATTGATTGTTTGAAACATTAAATGCACTGTAAAATGTTTTATTGTAAATCTTTAAGAGATTTGAGATGATTCTAGAAATGAAGCCGAAGAACATGAAGCAGGTAGATTCAATGAATCTGACCTAACCCTAAGATCTACAAATGAGATTGAGTGGCATACAATGAGTTAACCTAATTGAGGAAAGTATTAAGGGAACTTGAGCATTGGGTATGCGTATGCATGGGGGAAAAAGAAAAGAATGCTGGAAGAATAGTAAAGTTTTATTGACTGTTTAAGCAGAAAAGGCTGAAGGAGAATTGTGGTGGTTGTTTGAAGAAAAGTTCCGAGTAGATCAAAGATGGAGATGGAAAGGTTTCAAAGTCAGTAAACCAACATTAGTGTATGGAATTAGATCTGATATTTGCAAAGTGAGTTGTATATTTTTTAGATAAATATTGCTGCTACTTTCTAACCATTGTAACAGTTAAAATCCTTTTAACAAAGGTTGACCTAACAGTCATATGTTAAATCCTTTGAACAAGGTTGCATTCTAATGGAGTGTACGTAAGTCCTATAATAAGGCTCACTTTTAACAGGGTGATTGAAATCCTTTAACTGGGTCACACCTAACAATGTGTATTGTAACCTTTTATAGGGTTGGCTTTTAACTAAGCTCACTTTAGAAGAGTGAAAATAATAGTAGAATGTTACAAAGTGGTTTTTCCCACATTGGGTTTCCACTATAAATCCTGGTGTTAATACTTGTGTGAATGTTTTGGTTTGAACATTTCTATGTTTTACAAGTTAAGTTACAACTGGGTAGTGGACTGCATTGTTATATGTTTCTATTATTGAATCAGTGATGACCAAGTTTGTTTTGGTTATTGGATCTGATTCATGGAAAAGTTTTTAAGTTTGTCTTATACATTAGGACCTAAGAACAACTGATTCACCCCCCCTCTCTATTGTTCTAAATTATATTAACACATTAGACTTAACAACTACATACATAGTTTCCCTTTTAGGAAGGAGATAATTTTGCATGTTTCCCTTAATAGGTATTCATGCTTCAGACATATCCATGTTAAGTTCTCCACCCACATTATTACAAATTTTTTGACCAAGTAACATACCATAGGAAGCAAGAACATCAATGACCAAAATAGTCATCTTGATTTTCTTTTTAGGAAAAGATGTAAATGCAAATTGAGCATCCTTGATTTTCCCCTGAAGAGGCACTTGTTTATTTTCCATGGAATAATAATTTCCAAAAGTCTTTGTCAAACTAAGACCTAAGGCTTCAACTACTTTGGCTAGCATGACATTATCAGATGCTCTAGAATCAATAATGCAATTACTTAACTTGAAACCATTGATAAGCAAGGAAATATAAAAATGTTCTATCTTTCCGAAAATAGACGAAGGAATAGTAACTAAGTTATTAGACAAACTTTTAGGTTCCAGGGTGACAACCTGAGCTTGGGTGGGTTGTGATTCTTTGAAAAACTTGTTAAGCCTTTCCGATTGATCTGGATAAGTTTGTAGGTATTCAACCTCAGACATCTAAATCTTAGTCTTCTTAGCAGGATCTATTATATCAAATGCTTGAAATGAAGTGGCTAAAGAAGAGGATAAGGTTTCAACTTGATGTTTTGGATTAGATACACTGGGTCTTGGTATACTAGAAAAAATAATAGGAGTATGGGTTGTACTTACTTGGTTTTTAGCCGCATCCTTGGGAAGAGTAGGCAACGATGTTTCTCTTTTCACAAGAATGATAGGTGTTTCTATATCAACATTTGCTTTAGAAACATCATCTTTCTGTCTAGATAGCTGCGTCTAGGAATGTGTCATAATTATGTAAGAGTGATGAAAACTTTCTTCAAGATCCTGATCTTCATAGTAAACATATCCTATGTTAGAGTCGCTAGATGCTCCATCACCTTTTTTTGTATAGGGAAGAATCATCCTCCGTTTGATAATCTTCTAGTAGGGTACCAAAGTGATCATTATCAAAGTATCACGTGGCTTGATTTCTAGGGGGGGCTTCAAGTGCAAGCCTTTATGGAGGAGAAATAAGCTTTGCTTGATTCTTTGATGTGTAATTATGAGCAGCGTTAGGAAATGCTCTCTGGGGAATATCTCTGTGTGGAGTATTGAAAGAATTTTGAGAAATTTTATTTTTAAGGGCAAGTAGATCATTAGCCAATTTTTACAGCATAGGGTTCGCACCTCCTGAGGAAGAAGCATCATTAGAATTTCCTTTAGAATGGTCCTTTCATATCTTACCAGCCATGATAAGATCATCTTCAATCTCTATTGCCAGAGTTTGAGCATTTGCTAGACTAGTTGGAACACCTCTTCTTTGCAAGAAACTAACTTCTGGGAGTGATGCAGGAGCATCTTGGGGTAGTTGGCAATCATGTATCACCAAAAATATGTTTGACTTTGGTTTTGATTTTAGTTGCAGTCTTGGTTGGGGACCTAAGATTCTCGGTCTCTTGTGTTAGTTCTCAGTTGGAAGTTTATTTGGATCCATTGATGGAGCTTAGTGTGTTGGTGCTTAGTGGATGAGTTTAATGCTTGGTTTCCACTCGGTGGTGTCTTCACCAAATGGATCTTGGTTTCCTATCACTAACTACTACTAATTTCTCTATGTTTTGGCTCACCATCTGGTTGGTTTGGTTTATTCAGCTTGGTCAATTTGTGCATTTAATTTGGGGCATGATCTTAATGTTGGGGTCACTCATTGGGATGCATGTGGACCTAAATATGGAGTGTTGCTTTCTCTTATGTAGATTTGATGATCATTGGAGGCTGACTTGTGGCTAAGTAGTATATAAGGAGGGTGTGGGTAGTTTTTTTTTTTAAAAGGGCAGAGATTGGTGATCATTTTGGGAGTACCAGTGATCAATCTAATATTGCAATAGTAGAGCTAGTGGTTAGGTTTTTTTTCTTAGAAGATAAGGATATTTCTTGGTGGCTTATGAGAACAAGTTTAGATTTGCCTTGGTGTTTCTACTAGTTTCTGTGGTTGTTGCAGATCTAGGATAGCTAGTTGATTGTTGGATCCTATGAGATCTAGGCTGTATTTTATGATGTAATTGGTTGTAACTGAGAAGGACTTACAAATCGACATGTTGCATGTAATGCTTAGTTATTGATGAATACAAGTTTAATTCTACTTACATCTTGTTGTGTTATGTATTTTTTGTTGTGTTAAATGTTGGTTGCAAGGTTTGGATTGTCCATTCTTGGATCCTCCATCCTTACATGCGTCAGGTGGTATTAGAGAAAGATTTGTCTTGTTGGGAAAAATGTTGATTCGATCTGAGTGAAGGTTGAGAGATCCAAGTTTGCATATCTATGTTCCTAGACTAGTGAAATCTTGTATGACTATTTATGCAAGGTAGCAGGTTAAGATATGACTTGCAGATAGTTCAAAGGTTGTCAAAAGGTGGTCAAGTTAGGGTTTGTTGTAGAGGGTTTCTGAGAATCTTGGGAGATGGCTCTGAAAAGATTGGACCTAAGGGCGATTGAAGATATCTTTGATGCGGTAGAAGTGAGGATTACATAAAGGGTTAGATCAGATGTCAGATATGAGATGGTGATGATGAAAACTAAGATAGTCTCAGATATTATGAGGGCTATTTCTAGTTTATTGAGGAACCTTGGGATAGATGATGGCTATGAAGAAGTTGCTAAAGACTTTGAAGCTACGGGATATAGTGGAGATGACAGAGCTGATCAGATGGAGAGATTCGGTAAAGAAAAAACTGGTCAGTTTTAGAGATTTGGAGATTGGTTGAGTACATCTTACCAAATGGAGGTTTCTAATTTCTTAGGTACATTGAAACTTAAGGACTTGATTTATTGGATCGGTGAGTTGGAAGATTAATTTGAGCTTTAAGACATTGAAGGTCTTCTTAGAGTAAGGTTGGCATAGACTAAATTGAAAGGACATACTACTTTATGGTGGAAGGAATTGCATAGAAATAGAGTAGAAGAAGGTGAATTGAAGATCAATCAGTAGAGGTTGATGGTGGAAAAACTAAAGGCTAAGTTCATTCTTGTCGACTATGAACTTGAGTTATTCAAGGAGTTACAAAATCTAAAGTAGAAGGAGATGATTGTGGAGGACTATACTGAGAAATTTTACAAGTTGACTATTCGGTCTAGACACAGAGAAATTTCTAAATAAAAGTGGCTAGGTTTGTTAATGGTTTGAGATTTAATATCCAAGATAAAATTGGCATGTTGAAGATCAATTCAGTTGAGGATGCTTACCAGTATGCCCTGAAGGCAGAAGACAAGCTGAAAAGAAGACATCAAGGTAACTCCCGAGGGAAGGAGAAAAAAGAGAAATCGGTAAGGGATAAACCGATAGTTGAGGATGGACATAAGTCTGTTGAACCAAGTAGAAGAATAGGTAGATTTGGATTTGAAGGTACTTGTTATAACTATGGAGAAGAAGGACATAGGTATTTTGAGTGTACACATGAAGATAGAAAGGTTGCTAGTAGAAGGAATGCTATGGTGAATGAGGAAGTACCGAATGAGATAGAGAAGGAAGAGAACTTGCTGGTTTAGAGAATATTTCTCAATAATAAGGTGATGAAGGAACCTTGTCAAAGAAGGAATTTATTCAGAACTCGATGTAAGTCTCTGGGTAAGAATTGTAATGTGATTGTGGATAGTGGTAGTATTGATAACCTTGTCACTGAGGAGATGGTTTAGAAACTTGGTTTGAAGAGAGTGAGACATTCTTATCCTTATAAGACCACTTGGGTATATGATGAACATGCTTTAGACATAAAGAAACAATGCTATATTGATTTTTAGATTGGGAAGTATGCAGATCAAGTGTTATGTGATATTGTGGACATGAGTTCTTGTCACATATTTCTTGGTAGACCTTGGGAGTATGATTGTAAGGTTATACATGATTGTGTTAAGAATGTATTCACTATTGAGAAGCATGGAAATAATTTTTCCTTGATTTCTTTGTAGGATACATAACTCGGTGGACTGAACCTAAGCTTTGGTAGAAGGAATGAGTTGAAGGATTCCGAAAGGGTTAGAGATCAACAAGGAGGATAGACTTGTAGCTTTTCGAGGAAGGATTTGTGAAGGAAAAGAAAGAAGAAGTGGATTTGAGGAAAGAGTGTATTGGTTGAGAACTCAGAGGACATGTATATCAAGAGCCAGTTTGGGATTTATGTATTGAATCCTAAAAGATGTTTATTGAGCTAATGAGAACATCTTTTTTCACACCTGGAGTGTCTGATGCAGGTGCATCCTAGGATAGTTGGCAATCCTGTATCACCAAAAATATATTTGAGTTTGGTTTTGGTTTCAATTGCAGTCTCGGTTGGGGACCTGAGATTCTTGATCTCTTGTGTTAGTTTTCAGTTGGAAGTTTGTTTGGCTTCACCGATGGAGCTTGGTGTGTTGGTGCTCGGTGGATGAGTTCGGTGCTCGATTATCCCTCGGTGGATGAGTTCGGTGCTCGATTGTCACTCGGTGGTGTTCTTCATCAAATGGGTCTCGGTGTCATATCATCAACTGGTACTAATTGCTCAGTGTTCTAGCCCATTATCTGGTTGGTTTGGTTTATTCAACTTGGCCGACCTGTGCATTTAATTTGGGGCACTTTCTTAATTTTGTAGTCTCTCATTGGGATGCATGTGGACCTAAATCTAGAGTGTTTCTTTTTCCTATGTAGATCTAATGATCGTTGGAAGCCAAATTATGGATGAGTAGGGTATAAGGAGGGTGTGGGTAGTTGTTTAAAAAAAAAGAAAAAGGGAAGAGATTGGTCATTAGTTTGGGAGTACCACTGATCAATTTGATACTGTAATAAACAAACTAGTGGAAAAGTGTTTTTGGATTAGAAGACAAGGATATTTCTTGGTGTCTTGCGAGCACAAGTTTATATCTTCCTTGGTGTTTCTACCAGTTCCTGTGGTTGTGAAGAAGTTGGAATACAATTTTCCAACTAGCTGAATTTTGAAATAAACTCCTGCATACCCTCTTGTGCATCTTTATTCATTTGAGTAGGTTTAGCAAGAAATGCATGCTCATCTTCTATAGGCTTGAAATGTTCTTAAAATTTGGTTTTCAAGGAATCCCAATCAGTGATTACTCTCGTAGCCAAATTGTAGAACCAGTCTGCAACAATACCTTACAAGGTTTGAATGAAAAGTCTCATAGATACATCCTGATACTCCACACCAAAAATGCCACATGCAATATGAAATGCTTTGATATGCTCATTAGGGTGTTATTTATGATCTCCATAGAATTTGGGAAAATTCTTTTATGAACCTTGTGGTAATGGGTGTAACAAAGGAGCAAGATTCAAGAGACCAAAAGTTGTTCCTCATGGACCCGTAGCAGCCATATTAGGAAAAATAATGGAACTAACAGTTTCTAAAATAAGAGTGAAGTTTCACCTAGAACTTGAGGCTCTTCTTTCTGGATGGTGGGTAGCTTGTAGTTTGTTCAAGAGAAGTTTTATGGTAAGCAAATCAAACTTGGCTTTTTGAGACCAACTTAGAGAAGCACCTTTTGAACCTTATCCTTTAGAATGACATTTGTATATTTGAAAACTCTCTAGCGTGAAGAACTAAATTTAGAAAAATGGGTAAAATACTTACTTCAAATGAAAGCATGAGGCTTTTGAATGTGTTAGTTATCCCCAATAGAGTCGCCAAAAATAGTTGGCTAAATTTTTTGTAAGCCGCCAAGACTACACCTTACACAATTGTAACTTTAGGCAATAATATAGTGAGATAAATATCTCCTCTCAGCAATAGGGGAGGCTCTCTTCTTACCATTGGTGGCTTCAATAGGATTTCAACTAAAATTGAATAAAGGGGTGATTCTTCCAATCTTTTCCTCTTTTTTCAAGAAAATATTCACAAGCATTAACAACTTTCTAATTCTACAAAGATCTCCTACTGCTATGATAATATTGGTGACTCGATAGTTGATGTACAAAAAAATCCTAAGGTAAAAGTTATGATTATATTTGGTAGATTAAGACAAGAGCCCAAAGTCTCTTGTGATTAATCCTATTTGAAGAATAACTAGTAACAATAGTGAGGCTCAAAGTCTCTCACTAATAATCTTGAAATTAAAAGAAAACACTCAAAATTGAAGCTAAAAGTATTCAACTCCTAGTATTTGTAGCCACTATTAAACTATAACAATCCTCCTCCTGTAGCTCAAGGTCTCTCAAAAGGTGAACTAAAACTCAAATGATTCACACAAGTTAAACTATAAAGTGAACTCATGAATGATTAAATAATGAAACATAAGAAAACATCATTCAATCACAAGACTTGCAACACAAAGTTTGGAAAATCTTGTTTCTTTTATTTACTTTTAAAAATTTGCACAATGAAACACAAATTTTTCACCACAAGCTTCTCAAGCATAGATTTCTTGCCTAAACCAAAAGATGATTATTTACAATGAGCTCCCTCCTTTATATAGGAAAATAGGAGAGAGAAAGGTGGAGACAAAAGAGGAAATCCTTACCCACTTTGATTTATTCAACAACTAACTCATTAACTACCTTTGACTTATTCATTTCTACAAGGCTTAAAGTAGTTGCAACATGATTACATGACACTGGTATATAGGAACATGTTTTCTTATATTTACAATCTTTACATGATCTTCATGCAATCTGTCAATTACATAATATTTATGCTATCAAAATAGAGAGAAAATGTGTCCCAGACACATAGAAATCAGCTTCAGAGGGTTTTTACGTAAGCCTCAAACTTACGAAGAGATACATGTATAAAAATTGGATCAGGTGTGCCTATATGTTGAGAAATTGTAGTTACCTTATGCAGAATATGTGATTTCGTATAATTGGTCACTTAGATCTAGAGCTAATTCAAGGAAAGTTTTTAGTCCATGAAATGGTCAAGAATACCGAGATTGAAATCATCTGCACCAAGCTATAGGAAAATTATGTCTGCAAACTTTATCATCACAATTCCTTTATTAATCATCTCATCCTCCTCTGAGATTATTTTACAAGATAGTTTATTGAACTCAACTTTTATTTGATGTTCCTTTTCATTCCATGAGTTGAATGTTGATTGTAATTATATAACCAACTTACTCAAAAACCATTCTTTTTTAATCATCAAATCTAAAGATTCAAAATATGCATCAATAGAAGAAATGATTTCATATTGACAAAACTTATTAAGATTGAATTCTCGCATAGTTCTCCAAACATTCAGATCTTCATTCAAGACTTTCAACTGCGGATGAAAGGATGAAATAAGATCTCTTATTTTATTGATAGTTAAGTGCACATGCTTCAAAACCTTTCATATATCCTTGATAACTTGTATACCCTATGTTTATAACTGATCACACCATTCATCAATTTCTTTAGCCTTCTTTTGACATTTCTCACAATCCTCAGGGCATGATACTGAAATAGGAACAACATTTTCAGAATTGTTAATCATTTCAATGGTTTCAATAAGACATGCATTATCTTATTTTAATATTTTATTCTTTACCCATAGCTTATCATTTCTGCATGTAATTTGTGCAATGACATCCTGAGTATCCTATTGATAACCCAAACATGTCTTCTTACCAAGCTCTAATCTAGTGAATTTGTAGTTGGAAAGTTGCCTCTCTTATGTAAGTTTATCAATCAAGGGCTAAAAAACCTCAACATACTTGTTTTCATTATCTTCAATTACAATCCTCGATACTTTTTTGGCCTTTTTATTCTTTGGAGCTTTAGGCTTCGTAACCTGTTTGAGATCAAAGCCCTCCAATGAAATTTCTTCTTTCTTCATCTTATGAGTTATGGAATTTAGCTAGGAAGGAAAGGAAAATGAAGAAGAAGAAGAAGTTGACATAATTTTAATAGCTAAAGTCATAACTGGATCTACCTATGAAACTATAGAAAAAGAGGATGATCCTCTGTTAATATTACCATGGGTGTGGGGTTGCTATGAGTGACTTCTATCATAAATTGCTCCAACTGTATCGAGGTAGTATCCAACACTATCATGGAGGATCTGGCCATGAAAGGAATAGTCATAGAGTATGCATTAAACACACTCTCAAAGCTATGGTATCATGGATCCTCAGATATAACTGTAGGGGAAGATGATGAAATAGGAAAAGTGGGTGTCACCATGATTGAGTCCATAGGATGAACCTACTATGTAGAAAATACATCCAAAACTATGCATAAGGGTGAATTAGGATATTCATATGAACTAGGTGTAGAATCAAGAAGAATTGTTGTAACTGAAGTATCCACAAGAAGAGATTCTATAGGTGAAGATACCTTAGGTGAATCAAGCATCTCATCATCATTGGAAACTACTTGAACCTTTTTAGGTTTTGTAACTTTTACTTCAAGAACTATTCTGGTATCTTTGCCTCCTTTGATAGTAAGCTTAGGGATAGTAGGAATTACAAGTTCTGCTATCGAGGAGGACACACCATCTTTGGTTTTACATTTGATTTCTGACCTCCTACCAATCATGCCATAATGATCAAAATATTTTCCTAATTTAATCTTGATGCTTTTTAGACCCCTTCTTTTTATCCAAATGTTGGTATTTGCAAGGATGGATTGAAATTGATCCCACACTGAAATTATCTCTTTTCCTTACCAAGATTGATATGAAATGGACAAACTTTTAACATGATTGTTAGTGTAATCTGGATCAAGAATATCACCATCATCTTCAACTCAAGGAGGAATTTCTGCAAGGTTGAAGTCAACAATTTGTTTGGTAGTTAACTGACAATAATCCATCTTTGTACATCTGTGTCTATGCAAAGATCAATCCATATGTCCTCAAGATGATACACATGCATAAATTTCCTCCTCATTTTTTTGTTGAGACCTCGCCAATCAAAGTAACTCCTAGTGATGATTTTCTTCAAAGTAATTCTCTGAAGTTTGTAGTCCATATTCTTTGCTTTTGGTACTGTATCAATAGAGTATCCACCAATATTGAGTGGATTTCATGAACAAATCCCCACACCCAGCCAATGCAATGTGTTCTAATGTACCTGCACATCCATGACTTGCCTTGCCAATTCCATGAGTATAACTTTATCAGTTGGGTACCTTGGGAGTGCGTTAGGCTCACCTTTGAAGTAACCAACCTACATGTAAGTATAATTGGGAAAATGAATAAATAGGCAGCCATAGTCATTCACTTTGACCCATGCCTTATCAAATACACACTTGTTTGGAATAATTTTATCAAATAAACACATAAAATGTCCATAAAAGGCATCTTGCACTCTACAGTAATAAGACCGATTAGTCTTTAATAACAGCTGAGGGAAATATTCCCATATAGGAATCAATGACTTGTCTCTTTTTGTGGATAAGCCCAAAAAAGAGCCATGTGAAGCAGAAATGTATACCAAATATGGATTCATATAGAATGTGCAAGTGGTGATAAACTTAGACAATTATACATATAAGATATCATTGATCATTTCTCCCCAAAATATTTTATTATTTGATCTAACAATAAGAGAAATATACTTGTACATCCAGGGTTCAAAAGTATTTGATGTTTTCAATCCTACAAGATGACTGAATAAAGTAATGAGATCACTAATCTCTTCTTTGAACTCTGTGCGATGAATCCCCTTTGGCCATCTTGCAAGATTAGGCCGTTTATTAATGAGCCATTTATCATTGACATACTTGGTGCAATAAGAAATATCTTCATTCCATCTCTCTAGAGCCTTATGCTTGAAGTTATTAATAACAACAAGTACAAGTGGCACCTGAAAGATTCTGTCAATTATTTTTGGGTCAAGACTAATAATAGTCTTTCCATCTTGATCATTGATGGTTCTAGATGATGGATCAAAATTCATTGCACATGAAAGTACAAATTATGGAACAAGGGCAGCCAATGGAAAAATAGATACTAGATGAATATTACTTTGCTTGGTAGAAATCATAACTTCTGAAACTACAACATCAACTCTCTGAGGGAAATATTCAAAATTCATATGTGAAATATTAGTGTCCTTAACCTCTTCAAAATATGAAATAACTTGTTAAGGGGGAATAGAGTTATGATATGAATCATATTGATACTTCATCTTCTTTTTCTCCTTTTCTTTTGCAGATATGATCCCTTCAGATATAGCAACTTTGTGAGATCGAGAAACTATTACATAAAAGTTCTACAATGTAAGAACATCTTCTTTGGAATGATCCATTGTACAATTTTGATGCAAAGGAGAATGCTTGGGGTATTGTAACTGTATGAAGATAACTGGTAATTGAAGACATGGATTAGTTGTAGCTCAAAAATGGTAAGGAAAACCCGAGAATAGGTTTCTTAAGGGTAACCGCATATGTGGAAAACAAGAATTATAAAGGATAAAAGACAAGAAAATGAGTGGATATGATCTCTACTTATAATGAAACTAAGAATTTTATTAAAAGTGAGTTAGATTAATCGCCATCATGAGTTTTAAGTCAAGTGGAAGCGGTTAAGTAGGTAGGGACAAAGGTTTATGTAAGTACATGGTTTTTTTTAAGGATAATGCATGTATACACAAGCATGAACTTGTTCCTTTTTTCATCATAGAACAGGGTTATTAGTCTTGACTGCATATGCAAGCAAGTAGAGACTTTTGCATATACAACACAAGAATGAAAGATAGAAGTAGAAGGATCATGAATACACAAACATGCAAATCTAAAAATGAAATCTTACATGTTAACAAGAAACTTGGGAATAAATTAGGAAAAGACTTAAGGAAGAAATTACCTCCATCTTCAAGAAGAAATCTTGACAAATCTTGGACAAAATCTGAAATGAATCCAAAAGGATTTTTGGATTTAGGAAAGATGATATCTAAAAATTTAATATAGACTTCTTTTGTAGTCTTTTTTTTTCTATTTTGGAGAGTCAATATGAAATAACAACCAAATAGGAAGAAAATAGAGATAAAATGCAAGAAAATAGCAACCAATTTGACGATTTCAAATGCATATGCAATAATGATAAAAAATGACACCCAGGGCATCATTTTTTAGGAAATAAAGAAGTGAAACAAGCTAAGAATGAATAAACTTACTCACAAATTGTTCCTTGATTTGAAAGAATGAAAATGAATGCTCAAATCTTTCTAACATGAACTATTTTTGAAGGAAAAAGACCTTGGGTAGATTGTTTTGGGCAAAACACATATGCTTTGTGTGCCTTTGAAACATGTAAATGCCATAAAGAATGATGTTGTGCTCAAAACGCTGCCAATGGAGATGAAAACACACTTTATAAGTGCCAAAACATATTTGAAATGTTATTTTTTTGTCAAGGAATTCGACACTTATGATATAATCAACTAAAAATGCAAATTTCATATGCATACATGTTAAAAAGAACATGTTTGTGTTCCCAAAAATGACGTCCAAGTATATTTGATTAAAAAAAAACTTTTTGACTTGTCTTTGCATATAAAAAAAGATATGCGAATGCCTCTAAAATCAATGCCTTGGAGTGTTTAGTTAAAAATGCACTTTTGGCATGTAAAAATATGTTAAAAGAAACAACTTTTTGGCTTCAAATTCGACGCCCTAGAGTGTTTGATTAAAAATGTACTTTTGAAGTGCAAATACACATTGAAAAGAAACATGTCTTTAACGTCAAAAACAACACTTTTGAGTGCTGAGTTAAATATGTAGTTTAAATATGTATTAGCATATAAAAACAACAATTCCCAACTCAAAGGATTAAATAGGCACTTTTCAAGTGCAAATACATGTTTAAAAGAAACATGTTTTTGACTTAGAAAAAGCCACTTTTCTTCTTAAGTCACAATAAAATATGTTTATACATTTAAACCAACACATAAACATATGCAATTGCATATAAAAAGTGCGTAATTGTGCTTATGAGTCTTAAACTTAAAAAGTGGGTTTTGTAGAATGATTTACATATAAATAACATGCAATGAATGAATAAAACCCCACCTTTGTGCACTTAAGAAATTGAATTTTAATTAAATTTAATATATAACTATAGTTTTAATAAAGTAACATGAAATTAAACCAAAAATAACTAATATTCATAAAATCATTAAAAACTACAACTAAATCTACTAAAAATGAATTAAAATTGAAAAATAGATTCAAAAATCTATTTTATATATTAAATATAATTTTAATTCGTGCAATTGACCATAAAAACCCCACTTTTGGAGGATTTTAAATAGAATATGTAGTTAGCCTGAAAAACCCCACATTTGCCTTCATAACTTGGGCTAGACAACTCTGTTTGATGTCTAAGATAGCTTGTATCAGGCAAAATTCAAATTGCTATTGACTTAAGGGAAAAACTAGATTAAAAATTACTGTCACAAAATGAAAAAATGAAGAAAAGAACTTGAAGATTTCCAAAAAGCAAGTGCCTGCAGTGAAAGAAGAAAAACTCATCTTGACAAGTAATGAGGTGATTAATTTGATGGAAATCCTCAAAAAGGATGCATGAAGCATGCAAAATAAAGGACATTTTGAGGATGACAAATTGTCTTTACAACACATGATCCAATACATCAAAAACGTAGAGGATACACCTACGAATCCATGAGAAAATTGCATAGGGTTGCCACAATTTTGTGATGTCAAAATTGAGGACAACATATTTGTAGGCACTATTTATTCTGTAATGATTTTTGTTGTCTATATCAAGGATTTAAGCCCATCTTTCTGTATGTCACATTGATGTGCTCAAAGTTTAGAAAACCATCTTTAGTACTATAACTATTTTTCTCACTACAAAAATTCAGTTTATATTTTCGTTTTCATTACCAATATAATATCACTAGTTTTCACTATTGGTAACAACCACAACTTTAGATTTGCATTTTGTAACCATGTGAGATTGTTTTCCTTTGAGGTTCTTCTATTATTTATTATGCCATACCATTGTATATTATTTTTTTTCTCTTTCACAATGAAATGAATACATCAGAGTATTTACTTTCACCATTAAACCATCCTTTTGAATTTATGATATGAGACACAAATGGTTGCTAATTAAAATAACATAGTCTTTCTAATTCAAACAACATATTCTTTTATTGGTATTAGTGTCATAGTTCAATACTAAATGTAGTTGTTCCATTATGTCATACAAAACTTGACATATCTTTGACTTGTCTTATTTTTTACCACACCTCCTTTATTGTGTTTCTTCAAATGATGTCCTTGTTCCAAAACACCTTTGCAACATATTTCATGTGATTTGAACTTTTCTATGCATGATAATCATTATGAACATTATAAGACACTTTCCTTTGTCTTAGTTAGATATGTATTTCTCTTCATGTTGCACATATATACATAAGCTACTCTCTTATATAATTGCAATCCTGTAATGTGCACTATCATCTTGCAGGTTTTCTTGTTCATCTACTTATAGTTATGTCCATGACACATGATAGTGAAAAGGACTATACTTCCTTTGTTTTGTTTTCTATGGTTAGAGATAACTATGTTTCTTGTATGCTAATTAATCTTCTTCCTAATATCTATTTTAGTAGCACTACTTGTCTAGTATGATGATTTGGACTCCCATCATCATGATTTCTACACTACCCTCACCACTTGTAGATTATCTTCTTCTTTTTATATGGCACTCTCATGATGTTTTCCCTTAAACTATGACTTTGACCTACTGATATCTCTCTTGTAGCTTAAATTGTGAACTTAATACATACAATTGATTATTACTAACTACACTTATTCATTTAATACATATAAATGATCATTACCGACTGCACTTTTTCCTTTAATATGTCTCGCTTAAAGGTGGAAATGTATGTTTCATTCACTATAGTAGGCACACTTCTATTATTTACATCTTGTGGTAGCTTGAGGCTTGTAGCTTGTTTTTGTTCAAATCTTTGATTCCTATTAATGTTACTTTAAAAAATATCATCTCTCTTATTGTGGCTACTATGGTACTATTGTTATTGATCAAAGCATTAACATTCACCTCAGTTTATTGAAAACACTATCTTGAATCAACACATTATATTCATTGTGACAACATGCTTCCTGATATGCTTTGCATGAGAGTAATGATTGTTCCCAAATAAAAAGAATAAAACATCATGGCTTCCCTTGTACCTTCCATGAAATTACTCTCAATTCTTTTAAGTTAAATACCTATACCTTACATGCATTCTCTTATAATTATTTTCATTTGATCTATTTTAAGGTCATGCATAGTTGTATCTCGTAACTTTATCTTGCTCTATACAATGGAATATTATCATTAGGTTGTCTTAGTATATTATATGATGTCCCTCTTAAATATAATTGTACCATTGTTTTTCTTAGAATGTATTCCTCATGAATTGTACCTTGATGGGAGTTGGTACTCAATGATAGAAACCATGATGCTAAATGCATACCTTCCATTGCATCTATGAATGACAAGGTTCATGTTAGTATGTCTTTGTCTCTAGCATTTATGTAACTAACCCTTATCCTATAATGTTGATGACTATTACCTCTCAACCTTACTACATATTGTAATTGGGTAAAGGGGATCAATAGAAACCTGCAATAACATAGAAAATCTCAACCACAAAGAGATTATTAGAGAAATTAAAATTCCCAATATTTAAGAAAGGATGTAAGAAAAAAAATAAGCATAACCAATAATCAATATGAAATCATTCTAAGAACATGAATATGAAAACCATAAAATATTTCCTTGGTGTTCTCCTTCTCATACAATGCGGGCTCTTAGAATTGAGCTCAAAGTATGCCAACATAATAATTGAAAGCAACTGTGGTTCTTGAAATATGAGAAAAGACTCTCTATTTGTAAGTTTTTAGCGTTTTCAACCAAGAATCTATGATTGAAGGGCTGATTGACTATGATTGAGGATTTGAAGTCAGAGGGAGTGGAAGTTCAACTTAGTTGATTGCTTGGTTTAATGGGATTGATTGATCTGTTAGCAAATAGATTGGAGAGATGACTTGACTTGATTAAAGAGATAACATTATAGAACAATGAGTTAACCAATTGCATGAATGAGTCAAATGATTGCATGGATTAGAAGACTGAATTGATTGAAGACTTAACTGATTGCTACGAGAGGAATTAACAATGTGGATTGAATAGTTAGGAGAGGGAATTGTGGAGTGAACAAAATGTTAGTATGAGTTAGCTTTGGAGGAATAAATCATGATTAAATAAATAAAATAATTATTTATTTGCACATGTGAAAATTGATAAATAAATACTTAATATTTATTTATTGAGAGTAGAACAATTAATTTGATTAAATAAATGTAATCTATTTAATTGTGATAGGGATTTAAATAAAATATTACATAAATGCAATAATTAGAGAGAGGAAATATTAATTAATTAAATATGCTTATTTAATTAATTGAATGACATATAGATTGATTAAATACCATTTTATTATTTAACTACTTTATAGATGAATAATTGATGAAATATAGATTGGATGATTAAAAATTAAGGTAATTAATCAAAATCACTTAATTATGAAATTAAGGGGAAATGATGATTTTTGACATTAGAATATAGGAGAATGACACATTGTTTAAATAATAAATATTATTTAACAAATTAGGATGAATGTTAGTAATATCATCGCATTCAAGCAATAGGTCATTTTTACATGTCTACATTTTGCCCCTCTTTGATATAATGCTTTTTAGGTGTTGATTCAAAGAAAAGTTTGATAAAATAATGCCTTGGCATGCCACTACAAGAAAGCATTAATAACTAGGTATTATGGTACCCCCTCAAGGAAATGAGCAAAAAATAAAATTGAGGGCTCATTTGGTTGATTTCATTATGAGGATCACAATGCAACTGATTGATTTGAAAATAGTGGTCGTATGCAGAAGATATGGGCTCTAGAAGTTGAAAAGCATTGTGGCCAATAGAAATGCACATTGTGGATGTCAATCAAGACAAGGGTGGGTGGGTATAAATTGGATTTTTGGGTCATTTTCAAGGTTATTGTGCACCTTTGAGTTTTTGGATTTCTAGGTGTGGAAGGAGACATTTCTAAGCGTTTGGAGAGTGATGATGGGCTATGAAGACATGGCACACATTGATGAGTGAGTCAGGACATATTAGCATCCAATTTATGCCCCACCACTAGTATGTTTAGAACCTTATGCATTTGCCTTATTTGTTGTGCATTTTAGTAGGTTAGGCTAGAAAAAATCTATGTAGAATGACACACTCATAGGGTGTGATTGATGCACTCAATGTGTTGGATCGACACACCTGAAAACCTAGGCTAGGTTTATAATCGAGTCACAAATGATAATTAGGGAGATGCAAATAATATGCAAGATCACCACACTTAGGGATTTGGGATTTGGGGCTCAAAATGTAGTTGAGTCACACTCATTAGGTTTTGGTGATGGACATGATGTGCACATTTTCCACATATGAAGGGACATTAATAAACACATAAAGTGTTCAATTGATGCACTTGTCTATGGCAGGTGCTTTTTTAATTAATGAAAAAAGTAGTTTTAAATTTAATGTATCATCTAAATAGTTGGTAAATAATAGTAGATGCAATGTTTTTATTTTAACTTTATATAGAAATGCATTATGCTTAAATATAGACTTAATTAGTTGATATTAGCATGATTATATATGCTCTTGAACTGACTAGGGATTTGACAAAATTATACAGATTAGAGATGATGTCTGGATTACTCGGGAGAATCATCTTCCCGTGTTAGCCAATAGACACTGACTGACTAATGATGAGAGAGATCAATTGGGTAGATTAGGAATTTTGGAAATTACATTGATGTTCAATATTAGGGTAGAAAAGGGTTTGGTGATAGTGCTTTGCGAGAGGTGGCACTTAGAGACATGTTCCTTCCACTTACCGATGGGAGAGTGCATGATCACATTGGAGGATGTGTACAAGATATTATGGATTTTGATTTAGGGAGAGAGGGTGGCATACTCTGTTCGAATTGGGAGAGAAACATTGTGTGACTTTTTTACTTGTAGTGTGGAGGAGTTGGGAGCCAGTGGGTATGACATTAGATGGGTAGATTTTATGGGTTTTGATCCATACTTCACGATGCTTTACATAGTCATGGTAGGATATTTGTGTCCACATAGGAGAGGCCATGGATTTCCTATTGGGTGGGGAGATATTTTTTGGGCCATGTGGTTGGAGAGTGTGTGTGTGAAAATTGTACCTGATCTGTAGACACAACACTCAGTAAAACATTAGAGGTTAGTGATAATCAAAATCATGCAAAATTGAAATCTAATCTAACCAAGCGATTTACTGTCTTCTAATAGGTGCGAGATTGATGTTCTCAGATTGTAATCAAGATCAGTGACCTAGACGACACCTAAATGAAGGATTTGAATGCAAAAGATCTAGATATGAATTGAATGCAATTAATCTATATTTTTGATATTTTCTATGCAATAAGAATGATAAACTGATATGCTATGAATGCTATTGAAAACTGATATGAAATGAATGCTAAATGATCTAACAATGAAGATTCTAACAATGATATGAAAACTATGAAATTCTATGCTAAGATATAAAAACTATGCAATTGAAATTGATCTCACAAAGCTTTGAATTTGCAAGTTGATTCCTCATCCTCCAATTCTCCAGCGTGATTGTGCAAAAATATGAGATGATTTGTGAAGAGCTGAGCCTTGTTTTTATAGAAATCCAGGGCTTTGGAGGTGCATGGAAGAAAGCCATAAATCACTCAAATAACTCAGCTTGATTTTTGAGTTATCTAATAATAACAAATAATTAAGTCACAAAAACATGCAAAAGCTAAGTTTTAACTCAAATTAGAGTTTAGCTTTAATTGATAATTGATAGTTGTCTGCTTTTATGATTGTGCAAGTTTTAATTATGAATTAATTTAATAATAAAGTGATTTATGCTCAACTTAACTGATTTTTGAAATAAAATAATTAATTTATGGGTTAATTAACTATATTATCAAACTTTTATTAAAAATTATATTATTAAATAATGACAACATGCTTTAATTAATTAAATAAGAATTTAATCAATTAAAGATAAGAATTTTGATTTATTGTCAAAATTAAATAATACAATTAATAATAGATAGAATTAAATTTAATTAAACAATTAAGTGGCAAATATTAAATCTAATTAATTAAATATGAAAATATTCAATTAATCAAACTTTAGGATAAATGTGATTTATTGCCAAATAATTATAAAATTAAAGATAATTATGATGATTAGGAATATTACTAGGAATATTCCCTGATGCAGAATTTAAGATAATCAATTAGATTTGATGATGTTCAGATGTGCCTTAGGTTAGGACTTCGATGTCGATTTTGTTTGATTTGTCGATGTAGGAGGTTAATGAACTTATAGCCCATTTTTGGTGTATTACATTTTGCCCCTCTTTGAATTACTGTGCGAAGCGCAGTGGTTCAAAGATAGTCTGTGTTTGATAAAGATATGAAACTGATTCAAAAGATAAACTGATCTCAAGATAGAAACTGATTGAAAGATATTGAGATAGGAGTTGATTGATATTGAATTTGATATGAAGATAATAGGTCCTGAATGATCAAAGATAATGTTTACTATAACAACAAATGAACCTATGATTGCGAAAAAGTGTCAAAACACCTGATTCCAAACCTTAGGATTGTAAAGAAGTGAGTGACCCATTCTAAACTCGATTGTCTTAGCAGAACTAGCAGGTATCACATCTGAATCCTTCAGTTGCCGAAGAACCAAGGAAAGAACACTATGATCTGATGGTTGCAAAAAATGATACAGTTTACAAGATTAGGAGAATACCAGATTGATATGGATCTTGATGAATCTGATATGCCCCAAGTGATGATAGATTTGCCTCGAGTGATGAGGTCTTTTGATGAATCAGTAACTAGACATGATTGTTTGTCTTGATCACTGATGAAAGATATTGATAGAAAAAAAAGATATGATTTCAAATTTGATTACAGACTTTGAATGATATGCAATACCATGCCCCCTTTGGGATTAAAATTGAAATCTGACAAGAAAAGTCAGCGTTGAGAGTTCAGAAGCATATTAATTGATTGGAAAAGTGGTTAAACACGTTCAAGAATGCATTCTGCATCATTGGAAGGCCCCAAAAGACCAAGTTTGACTAGGTGAAACTATGAGTTGACCATAGTTGACCAAGTTGAAATTTTGATAGTTTGATGTAAAATAATCAATTAAGTTGAATACTGGATTTCTGTGATGATAGAAGGTCGAATATGCAAGCAATTAATAATATGAATGATCTCAGATTTTGATTTTGATCCCGAAAAAGGATTCTAGTTGCTGTTTCATTGGAGGAACCTTCATGTGAGATTCAGATCTTGTTAGATTTGAAGAATTGATATGAAAAATTGTTTAAGCTTTGAAGTTCATTTAGTCATTGTGAGATCATGCAAAGATGCAAAATGAAATGAGACATGCAAAATGAAATGCAACCTAAGACCTAGGACCTAGTCACTGATCATATGTCGATTTGTTATCATCATTGAACTTTTAGGTAACCAGATAAATCAATACAATGCCCACTAGCTATGAAACCATAGATATATGAATATTGATTTGTATGCACAAGAATCAATACAACACCCACTGGTCAACAACCATGGATATATGAATATTGATTTTATTTTTGGAATGTCGGAGTAGATATAAGCACCAAGGCACAAATGCCAGGATGACGTGAATCTCATGTCTATTTTGATATAGCAATTTGTATAAGCATCAAAACATAAACGTAGTGATGACCTGAATACGCCTTGCATTGAAACACATCAAACAGTCAAGAGATCATTCTAAATCCAATGTGAATTACCCGTAGTGACCCTTTATCGTTCACATCCTTAGGCAAGATCACGTTTCACAGTAGGAGAAAGAATTCACTCAAAAAGACAATAGTTAGATCAAACTTCCTTGAATTTTTTGGGTATCAATGGTCGAGGTACGCACGGCCATCCAATTCGAGATAGAGGCTCTTACAGTTGGACACCATTTCAATCCAAAATTTCCAAAGTTATAAGATTTCACATACAAACAGAAAACCAAGAAAAGATTATGCCCCCAGTCATCACTCTCTAAATCCTGTAAAGGACATCATCGAAGAGCTCGAAGGGACACAATATGAAAAAATCTCAATGCAAATCAGTAAGCATACAAGGAGATAAAAGCATGAAGCACAGATTGTTTTCAGTTTGTTTTGATGTTTGATTGCGTTGTTGTAGATGCAAAATCCTTTTTGGAGACAAGGCAGACTTGACTGACTCAAATGAAGCTTCAAAGGACTCTGACCAGATAGGATACGTCTAAGATACATGGGAGACCATAGGATATGACATTGATTGCCCCCAAGTGTTAAACATTGATAGGATATAGACGCTTGAGCCGATTGGTGTACAGACTGACTTATTGAAAACTGGAAATGCAAAACAAACCGGGAGATATGGACAAACTAAAGCAAGACTGAAAGCTGGGAAAGACCAAGATTGTGCTGATAGATGGAGCCTTTGGAACAAGTGGCGCCCGTTTGCTAGGTTTTCACCATCTTGGCAGAGATTCTATTTTTGCTACCAAGGTGCCTGTTTCCAGGTTTTCACCAAGGCACTTTTTCTTTTTTTTTTTTCTTTTTTTGTATTTTTCATTTTTTCAATTTTTTTGTACTTTTGATATTTTTTTGATTTTTTTGAATTTTTGATATTTTTTGATATTTTTTTTTTTTTGTACTTTTGATATATATATTTTTTGTACTTTTGATATTTTTTGATTTTTTTTGTGAATCATCAAGGCGCCTATTGCTAGGTTTTCACCAAGATGTTCATTTTTTCAGGACTTTTTCTGATTTTTAAATTTTTTTTAGGACATTTACCAAGCACTGAATGCCTTAGGCGTAGAATTTTTTCAGATGGAGAACGTTGATTGGTTCTCAGAGCTGTTCTCCTTCAGTCGTTGAGAGTTGATAGGCACCAGAGCCAAAAGTAGCAGTGATTACAAAGGGACCTAGCCAATTGGGTTCAAACTTCCCCTTGCGTTCTCGATGGGATTGATTTTTAGGATTTTCTCTCAAGACTAGATCACCAACCTGAAATTCTCTGTGTCAGACTTTCTTGTTGTAGCCTCTAGACATTATTTTCTGACACACTCTGAGATGATCATACATTGCTTGCCTGCGCTCATCTAGTAATTCAAGTTCTTGTAACCTAGACACTCTGTAGTCTTCATCAGTGACAAGTCCATGCATTCTGATTCTAAGTGATGGGATTTCAACCTCAATAGGCAGTACCACTTCAGACCCATAAACTAAAGTGAAAGCTGTAGCCCCTGTAGGTGTTCTGATACTAGTTCTGTATGCTCAGAGAGCTGGATTGATCATGAGATGCCAGTCTCTTCCTATTTTATTTACTATTCTGTGCAAGATCTTCAGGAGATTTTTGTTTGAAGCCTCAGCTTGTCCATTCCCTTGAGGATAGTAAATAGAAGACCAATGTTGTGTAATCTTGAATTTAGCACATAAGTCATCTAGATCTTTGTTTTTGAATTGTCCCCCGTTATCTATGATTATAGAGTGAGGGATCCCATATCTGCAAATGAAGTAGTTCAGGATGAACATAGAGATTTGTTTCCCCATTGCTTGTGTTAGAGGAACTGCTTCTACCCATTTTGTAAAATAATCTGTAGCTATGATTATATGGGTATGTCCATTAGAAGAGTGCGGATGGATAGCACCTATGAGATCAAATGCCCATTGTTGAAAAGGCCATTATGTAGTAAAGGGAATCAGATCTCTCCCTAGAGCATGAATCAAGTTGCCATGTACTTGACACTGTTGACAGTTTTTAGCAAATTTAATAGCCTCTTTCTCCATTTTAGGCCAATAGTACCCATCCCTAATAAGTTTTCAAGCTAACATTAAACCGTTCGAGTGTGACCCACATATACCCTCGTGGACTTCCTCTAATGCACATTGAGACTCTTCCCATTCTAAACATCTAAGAAGTGTACCAGCTAGACCTCGTTTGTACAGATCATTACCCATGATGACATTTTGAGATGTGGATTAGATAAGGTTTCATTTCTCAAAACGGTTAAAGGACTCAAGGATAATTTGGTCATGTAGATAGGAGAACAAATTTTTGTAGCGAGATGAGTCATAACCTACAATAGTGTAGATCATGCGGGTTTCAGGGGAGTCATATGCAGGATAGGATAGGGCTTCCACCAAGAACTCATAGCGTAGTTCATGTTCGAGCTGCTGTAAGAGAGTAGATAATGTCGCCATTGCATCGCCAGCCTTATTCTCTGTTCTAGGTATTTGCTCAAATGTGATAGAGATGAAGTATTTCTTTAAATCATCTACCATTCTCTTGTAAGGAATGAGCTTTTCATCTTTGGTTTGGTACACATCATTGACTTGGTGGATAACCAGTTGTGAGTCTCCATGGATGTGCATCTCTGTAACTCTCCACTGTATTGCCATTTTCACACCATTGAGAAGTGCCTCATATTCAGCAATATTGTTTGTGCAAGGAAACTTTAGTCTGAATGCTTTAGGTATCGAGTATCCTTGAGGAGTGATGAACAATATGCCTACTCCAGATCCATTCTATGTGTAGGAGCCATCAAAGAATAACTGCCATGCTCTAGAAGAGAGGTGCATGATAGAAGAATCAGGAAATTCCATTTGCATGGGTGTATCATCAAACAGTGGTGCTTCAGCTAATTGATCAGCAATGACCTATCCTTTGATAGCTTTTCTTTCAATATATTCAATGTCAAATTCGCTCAAGAGCATGACCCATTTAGCTAATCTACCTGTGAGGGAAGCTTTGCTTAGTAGGTACTTCAGTGGATCAATCTTAGCTACCAAATGAGTGGTATGAGCTAACATGTAATGTCTCAGTTTCTATGATGCAAAGATCACAGCTAGACATGCCTTCTCTATCATTGAGTAGTTCTTCTCATAGGCCACTAAAGTTCTGCTGATATAGTAGATGGCTCTTTATTTCTTGTTCTCATCATGCTGTGCTAGCAATGCCCCCAGTGATGTATCTATTGCAGAGACATATAATATTAATGGCTTCCCATGAATAGGAGGCATTAGGATAGGAGGATTCGAGAGATAATTCTTGATATGATCAAAATTCTTTGCATAGTCTTCATTCCATGCAAAGGTCACACCTTTATGTAATGTCTTTGTGAAAGGTTGTGATATGTCAGCTAACTATGATATGAATCTTCTGATGGACTGTACTCTCCCTTGCAAAGTTTGCATTTGACTGATATTTTTGGGAGGTTGCATCTCTATGATAGCTTTCACCTTAGCTGGATCGACCTCAATACCTTTCTTAGAGACGATGTATCCTAGGAGCTTTCCAGAAGTGACTCCAAAAGCACACTTTTTAGGATTTAGTCGAAGACTAAATTTTTCCATTCTGTCGAGGATCATGCTCAAGTCTGTTAGATGTTTAGTTCTAATCATGGATTTTGCCAAGGTATCATCCACGTAATCCTCCATTGTTCTATGCATCATATCATGAAAAATAGATGTCATTGCTCTTTGATATGTAGCTCCAACATTTTTGAGTCTGAATGGCATAACATTCCAACAGAAGGTTCCCCACGCACATGTGAAAGCTGTTTTCTCTTGATCTTCTGGAGAAATTTTGATTTGGTTGTACCCAGAAAAGCCATCCATTAAGGAATACATTTCATAGCCCGCAGTCATGTCCACTATCATATAAATGTTAGGCAGTGGAAAATCATCCTTAGGGCATGCTCTGTTCACATCTCTAAAGTCCGTGCACACTCTGATTGAACCATCTAGTTTTGAAATAGGTACAATGTTAGAGATCCACTCAGCATAGTCTATGACACGGATGAATCCAGCTTTGAGGAGTTTTTCTAGCTCTGCTTTGACTAAGAGTGCCACATGAGGATGCATCTTTCTCAATTTCTGTTTGACTGGTTTTACCCCAGGAGCAATGGATAGATGGTACATAATGAGATTGGGATCCAATCCTGGCATATCTAAATATTTCCATGCAAAGTTGATCTTTTTTTCTGATAAGAATGTAGTGAATTTTTGCTTCTCTTCTTCTGATAGAGATTGTGCTACATGTACCAATTGTGGTTCCTCTGTTGTACCCAAATTGATGGATTGAGTGGGTTCAATTAGAACTGGAGATCTATCCTGTAAATGACTCGGAAGGACATCAAATATCTCATCTGCAGGCACCTCAGAGAGGTTTTCACCTTTAGATACGTCTTTTCTTTTTACTTTTGTAGGTTCTTAGACTGCCACAAAGTGGCTTTCACCCTCAGAACTCTTTTTATTTTTATTTTTATTTTTTTGACTAAGATATTTGATGTTCGACTAGGTCATGTTGACACTTGATTCACTGATGGAAGTCCTCATAGGCTCGACTGCATTGAGGTAACAAGCAAGGGCATAGTCACTGGAAAAGGTGTAAACACCATGGCTTGGGTTTGTGGAAGTTTGGTCGATAAGATCAGGGTGTTGGATAGTCAAAGTGGGAAAGGCTTGGGATATGGTGTTCACGGATGGGGATATGTCATCATTGGTCCTAACCCGATGCTCAAGTTCAAAGGTGATATTACAGCTCAAAATGTTTAGCTCGTGAATAGGCTCAATGTCATCATGGGAGTCCTCTTTAGCCATAGGTGGATCAGACACGTTAAGTTCATTATTTTTCTCTAGACCTACGTTAGGTTGAGATACATATTGGTGAATAACATCAATATATTTCTCTGTGATAAGCTCATCTTCTTCTAGAATGGCACCCCATTCATAGTCATTTGACTCAGCTTCTGATTCAGGATCTCTAGGAAATCTTAGAAAATGTGTGAAATCAGGATGAATACCCCAAGAAGGATTACCCTCAGTCACTAACTTGAATTCATATTCATGGGAATCAGTGTTAGAATAACTACTCTTTGCTTCTAGATCAGTTTGATCACCTTCAAGATTGGCTAGTTCTTGTGGTGCAACCATCTCTTGCGCTACAGTAGGTTCTTGTGTTTCTACTACATTAATTCTTTTGATAGGATCATCTTTATCATCAAGAAGATCTTTGATCTCTTTAGGCAATTTTTCATAGGGGATGAGTTCTAAACTATCTGAATCATCATCTGAGGGTTTTGTCTCTTCTTTCTTGAGAAGGGGTTCTCCTGGTGTAATTTGTTCTATGACATGAGAACAACCACCTTTGAGATGATAGGGTTTCTTCTGAAAGCCTAAGCCACCAATATCTTTGTTGGCTCTACCAATATGTGAAATGGGTGTCACAAGACCCTTTCCTCTGATTCCTAGAGGTCCTTGACCAGAATATCCCATCTTGGCTATCAATTTGTTCCCTGGACCATATGAATTAGAAGGGATTGTAGGTGCTACAGATTCGCTAGTTTGAACAATTTGGGATTCAAAATCATCTTTTTATAGCCATGCAAGCACAGCTTCATCCTCTTCAAATTCTTTTTTGGATACTTGCTCCGCCACAAAATTTATTTTGTATGCTTCCATAAGTTCCTTAGGTTCTGATTTAGACTGCTTCAAGGATTGTCCATATGACTTAGGTGAGATTGGGAGAGATGTCAGAGACAAGACTGGCTCTATAGTGTATCCTCCCATCCCATTTTCTTTGATATTGATCTCTTTAGCAATGTCTTCCATCTTGGATGTGGAAGCCACATTTTGTTGCTTGATGGAAGATTCTCTATTATTGGGAACAAGCTTATCGACACTTTCCTTCAATGTATTGCAAGTTGTACTCAGATCTGCTAGGATAGTAACCTCCACTCCTTCATAGGGAAATTTCAAGCATTGATGGTATGTAGAAGGAATGGATTGCATTTCATGGATCCAGGGTCTCCCTAGAAGGATATTGTAAGCCAATGGTAGATCAAGCACCTGACATGTGGTATCTTTGATGACCGGACCCACTCGGATGGGTAAGACAATGGTGCCTTTAGAAGCTCTTTCTTGTTCATCATAGGCTTTTATGGTGATCTTCTTTCAAGGATCAATAGCCATCTCTGAGAATCCCAACTGTGTGATTAAGTTGTAAGAACAAATGTTGAGGCCTGCGCCCCCATCTATCAACACACGTTTGACTCAACAGTTCTGGATCAAGACTTCTATGTGTAAGGGCTGATTATGTGGGTGACTCAAAGAGTTGTCATCTTCCTCTGAAATGGAGATATATTGTAGAGATGTTAGATGACCAACCATAGTCTGGAACCTGTCTAGATCTAGATCATCAGGAACATTAGAGCCGAGAAAAGCTTTGTCTAGGATATCTCTGTGAGCTGGAGATATTCAAAGTAACTCAAACATAGAGATTTTGGCATTGGTATGCTAGAGTTGTTGGATGATGCTGTAAGATGTAGGTCTTGTATCCTTTGGATTGGAAGATTTTGAGGCAGCCTTCTGTTTAGAAGCAGATGTGAGATTGAAAGGTATCTTAGGGACATTAGATGAACTTGGTGTTTGTCCTTTCAGATGAGCCTGAGCTTGTGATCTGGTAACCGCATTAGCTAAGGAATGATTTTTGTCTCTTCGTATAATTGTGATGACATTGCAGCTCTCAGAGAGACATGGTTCAACCATATTGATGACAACATTGTTTCCAGGGTAGGCATAGTTGACTTTTGCCCCCATGTTAGGCTGAGAAGTGGAAACTCCCTTGCCATGTTGTGGAAATGGTTTTGTAAATGCTGTGTGATCATTATTGCTGGTAGGATTATCGATCATGATGTCCCCTTGATCTATCAAGTCTTGAATGGTATGCTTCAAGTGGAAGCATCCATTAGTTTTGTGGCCTTTAGTTCGATGGAAAGCACATAATTCATTATCTTTCCACCAATATGGTTTTGGATCCGGATCAGGGTTTCAGATTGGTGGTAAAGAGATCATGTTATCAGTTATCAGGGTTCTCAGGGCAGATTCCAAAGATTCTCCTAGGGGAGTAAAATTTCATTTATTATCCCATCGTTTGAATGGCTTCTTTGGAGACGGTTCAGCAAATTTTTGCTCTGAAGCTTCAATGGCTTTGGTGGCAAGGGTGAGGTTTTAGGCCGGTGCCTTTGATGGGGTGCGGATAGTGTCAACAACACCATCAGAGATGATACCTTTGTTTCTATTCCAGCTCTTGTTTTTATCTTTTGAGCTAGATCCAGATTCAGACTTGTCCTTTTGAAGTGTGATTTCTCCTTTCTTGACAAGTACTTTCTCAATCTTGATTGCATTATCCACCATTTTATCAAAAGATACATGATCTTGCATTTGTAATGGATAATTGAGCTCTGGAACAAGGTTATTGATAAAGATTTCAAGTTTCTCCATTTCGGGAATTTGTCTAGCATATAGAGAGAACTTCTTTCTCCACCTCTTGAGGAAAGTTAGGAATGATTCCCCTGGATATTGCTTGAGGTTACAGATATTGATCATGGTGACCGGATGTTGAATATTGTAGGAATATTGTTGATAAAACAATTTAATCAATTCCTCAAAAGTTTTGATCGTAGAAGGTAATCTTGAAAACCACTAAATGGATGCTCCTCCCAAGGATCTAGGAAAAAGATGCATTAGATAAGTCAGTTCATGCATGAATTCCATGGATTGCATACACAACTCTCTGACATGATCTTGAGGATTAGAGTGTCCGTCATATTTGTCATACTTTGGTATCTCCACTTTCTTTGGAAATGGTGGCATATACAAGTTTTTGTCGAACGGGAAAGGACATAGGGCCTCCATGGAGAACTCCTTGGGTTCCTTTTCCTTCTTAAGATTGTTAAATTTGACTTGTATAGCATGCATCTATTTTGTCATAGCTGTGAGTGGAGTTTCTTCCTCATGTGTGATTATATCATCAATGTTAAAGTTGGGAGGAAGGTTAGCCCCTTCCTGGGCTAATTGTAAAAAGTATGCCTCTCTATCCACTTTCAAGAAATGCCTCATCATTCTCTTGAATTCATCGTCATTCTGACATCGATGGATTTCATAGGGGGTAGGTTCTTGGTTAGCATTATGTTGAGAATGGTGTCCTTAGGACCCTCCTCCTAGAGAACCATGGTTTGTCCCTGCTTGAGACATGGTAGGAGTTTTTGGGCTCCCTGGAATAGATTGAGGAGGAGTTTGCTGGTTACCTCTGTGAGTTGATAAAGGAGGTATGTAACCAGTTTTCAATCAAAAGTTACTGAGACTGTCATCTTCATAGATACCTGACTTGATGAGTTGTTCAAGAGTTGGACCTGGGGTATTGGTCAAAAGTAAGTTCTGAGATGTTTCTTCTAATTTCTTGTGTGAAGAAGCTCTGGTCTCCACCATTAACTTTGAATGAAATAGAAGAAAAGGATGAAGACAACTGAAGAACAATTTGATTTGAGAAAATTGAATGACGCAACCTTATCAAGATTATGATAGTTTTGAAGATCTGATGAGATGTGGGTGAAGGAAACTATGCCCTGGATGTATGGGATAGATCGCCCAAAAGATAGCGGACACGAGTTCTCAACACTTAGTCTATTTTTGAAGATTGATTGAAGATTGATAGTTATGACAAAGTTTTGACACGAGATAAAAAGGACTCAAATTGATCAAATAGAAGACTAGATCAGATTCAAAAGATCAAACTCAGAAAATGGTAGAATGCTTAACAGCTACTGCTCTGTTCCTGACACTGATATTTTTGACAGATTCTGGAACTAGGCTGGAAACATTGGATATCTTGCAATTTGACAATTTTTGACAACTCTCTCAAATTTTTCCAAATGACACTCTGCAGACTCGTACGACACTAGGTAGTCTATGAAATGATAGTTGCTAAACTCGTACGATAGTTGGGTAGCAATGAAATGACAGTTGTAAATATCATACGACAGTTGCTAACAAGATTTTGACTTCCTTGGATTTGCTGGCATGAAAACTCGTACGACACTGGGTTCTCAATCGTACGACAGATGGGCAATACTGAAACGACACTTGACAAAACTCATACGACTTTTGACTTCTTGAAATGACTTTTGACTCCAGAAAAGATTTTACGTCAATTTTTGCAAAATTTAAGGTCTTCAGTTTAAGATTGTTTGCAAATTGTACTATCTAGATTTTGAAGGTTATACCAGATTTGATCATTTTTAATAGCCAAGTAGATAAACAAGCATGCAGAACAACAAGCAAGTGATTCCAAGCATGTCTGAAAATAATGAACAAGGGCAAAAGCAACCTTGCGCATGAATAATCAAGTGACCAAATTGTGCTAATCCCTGAGAGTACTAATTGTGTATGTTCTGAAAAGTTTTGCAATAACACACATATACCTGAAAGTGAAAAATTGGCCTCTCTAGGGTTTTTAGTAATGGTTTGACTTTGCAACTTTTATGATTCAAAGGGGTGAACTCCAATCCCAGCGTACCAGGGTTTTGACACAGTCCGAGAACTTAATCTTCAAGAGCTGCTAGGGAGATCTGACAACCCAACAATGAACCATACCTGTGGAGATTTATTCCACAAGGACATTTATATAGCGGCTGTCACTACCATGGCAAAAATGGCTATTACTGCTTGAGGTTTTGTCAATGTAGTTTACCCTGTGAAGGGATTGTCCACTACGGTTAACCCTCTCTAAAGGTGACTCACAGATTTATACCACAAGGGGACTTGGCTCCAGATCCAAGGTTTTTGACACCTTTTCACTTTTAACCCAAACAAAGCAAGCAGATTAATTTGACACACTAAGACAAAGTTTTGTTCCACCAAGGTCTGTGATATCAACTCCACGTGATCTATCAACCTCTCCAGGGAGAGAATGTATCAATCAATAAGAGAAGACGCACTAACCAATTTTGATTCACCAAAGCTCATGATATCAACCCCACGTGATCTATCAACCTCTCCGGAGAGAGAATGTGTTGATCAATAAGAGAAGACTCACTAACCAAGTTGAATGTGAAACACACTAAGTATCCTCCCTACCTATAAGGATTCTGTCATCAAGAAAGATTTCTCTAGGAATCCAATCTCTCAAGAATCACGAATAGTGTTCATAGGGCCTAATTACTATGTGAGCACAAATATATTCCCAAAAGCAAATCTACCAAAAGTACCCAAAAATCAGAAAGAGGAACACTTAACGCTTAAAGCGAATATGAGATGAGTCCACAAGGTGGAACACTTAACACCTGACACAAGCTGAAAATGAGCCCCCAACTTAGAAAACAAGTGAGTTCCTAAAAGCACAAAAGGGTTGCCAAGTGGAACACTTAACGCTTCTATCCAGTTGACCCCTCCCCTTTATGGCGTTGAGATTGCAACCATGGGGCAAAAATGAGGGGCCGACAAATTAGCGAGTCCAATAACCCAAGATAGTAATCAAGATCAATCACACGTATTCTAAGACTACTTAATGAATCCTTAAGGGGTCACAACCTAGTATCAATTATGCAAGTGTGTAGAAATAGATAAAAGCATGAAAAGATGCACACAAGCCAAACACATAAGAGATTTATTTTAGGATCCAAATTGAAATATTATCAGCTTGAGAAGAATACCTTAGGTCCAATGCTCTACAATCCAGAATTTAGCACACGTCTGAAAGTACAAATCAAGACCAATCAACAACAAATTGTAAGCATTAGAAATCAATAATCTGAAAGTACAAATCTGCAAATTATGTGTCTCTGTAGCAAAATCTCACGCGAGGTAGAATGCGGTCCCGCGCGAGGAAACACTGTCTCGCGCGATGAAGAATGAAATCTCGCGCGAGGAAGTACTATCTCGCGCGATGAAGGATGAAGTCTCACGTGAGGAAGTACAATCTCGCATGACAAAAATATGAAGCCTCGCGCGAGGAAGTGGAGTCTCATGCGAGGAACTGCAGTCTCGCGTGAGAAAGTGATTTTTTGCACGCAAAAATGATACCAGTGAAATTTCGCGCGACACAGTGTGAAATCTAGCATGAGAATTCATACAGAGATGTACGGAAGTATGGACAGAATGATAAAAATTGCGCTGTACGGACAGTCTTGATAGAAAAAGTGCCAAAATTACCAGGACCCTTGAAACCCTTAGCCTCAAAAGATAGAAAATTGATAGAAATGAAGGGAAACCCATTTCAGGGCCCCACAGTGGGCACCAGAAATGTGTGTGTGAAAATTGTACCTGATCTATAGACACAACACTCAGTAAAACATTAGAGGTTAGTGATAATCAAAATCGTGCAAAATTGAAATCTAATCTAACCAAGTGATTTACTGTCTTCTAATAGGTGCGAGATTGATGTTCTTAGATTGTAATCGAGATCAGTGACCTAGACGACACCTAAATGAAGGATTTGAATGCAAAAGATCTAGATATGAATTGAATGCAATTAATCTATATTTTTGATATTTTCTATGCAATAAGAATGATAAACTGATATGCTATGAATGCTATTGAAAACTGATATGAAATGAATGCTAAATGATCTAACAATGAAGATTCTAACAATGATATGAAAACTATGAAATTATATGCTAAGATATAAAAACTATGCAATTGAAATTGATCTCACAAAGCTTTGAATTTGCAAGTTGATTCCTCAGCCTCCAATTCTCCAGTGTGATTGTGCAAAAATATGAGATGATTTGTGAAGAGCTGAGCCTTGTTTTTATAGAAATCCAGGGCTTTGGAGGTGCATGGAAGAAAGCCATAAATCACTCAAATAACTTAGCTTGATTTTTGAGTTATCTGATAATAACAGATAATTAAGTCACAAAACCATGCAAAAGCTAAGTTTTAACTCAAATTAGAGTTTAGCTTTAATTGATAATTGACAGTTGTCTGCTTTTATGATTGTGCATGTTTTAATTATGAATTAATTTAATAATAAAGTGATTTATGCTCAACTTAACTGATTTTTGAAATAAAATAATTAATTTATGGGTTAATTAACTATTTTATCAAACTTTTATTAAAATTATATTATTAAATAATGACAACATGCTTTAATTAATTAAATAAGAATTTAATCAATTAAAGATAAGAATTTTGATTTATTGTCAAAATTAAATAATACAATTAATAATAGATAGAATTAAATTTAATTAAACAATTAAGTGGCAAATACTAAATCTAATTAATTAAATATGAAAATATTCAATTAATCAAACTTTAGGATAAATGTGATTTATTGCCAAATAATTATAAAATTAAAGATAATTATGATGATTAGGAATATTACTAGGAATATTCCCTGATGCAGAATTTAAGATAATCAATTAGATTTGATGATGTTCAGATGTGCCTTAGGTTAGGACTTCGATGTCGATTTTGTTCGATTTGTCGATGTAGGAGGTTAATGAACTTATAGCCCATTTTTGGTGTATTACAGAGAGTAGATATTATGCATGGGGGAATCACGTGCTTGCTATGGTTTACCATCAGCTTCATGAGATAACCTATCACAAGGGTTAGGGATTGATATGTGGGGTTACATTTCTACATGTGTTGGATTTCGAGCACATAGCCATTTTTTGTCCTATCTTTAATAGAACAATGATTCATCCCAATCAACCTTTTGTATATTATTATGATATTTCATCTCATATGAATATGGGACACGTGAGGTACCAGAGGCACCTACTAGGTATTTTGAGATTTTTTACCTAGAGACCATACATAGGTTCCCTATATGGGATGATGAGGATGATCATCTCTCATTTTGCAAACATGAGAGATATTTGATAGGTCAGTCCACTTAGTATTCAAGGATTATTGAGATATAGTTGTCAGGTAGATTCCTCAAACAATATGGGGAGATATAGGGAGTACCTGTTGGGATAGCATAGTTTACCAGGTGTGGTAGTGATGTGAGGGGATGGAGAACTATGATCCCTATTACTACAACTATTGCAGAGTTTGATGCTCTAGATCCGAAGAGATGAGATTAGAGATTTGATAGGGAAGATGCAGGGACTACTACAAACTATGATGCTTGGTAGGTTACCCATATTCCTATTCCATACATGGATCCATCTATACCAATTCTATTAGAAATGGGCAGGTATGCACGAAAAGCTTAGAGGATACATGGGAGCCAAGGGGATAGAGGAGCTACACAAGGATGTAGAGATGGTGGATAGAGAGGGAGAGGTGGTTGAGGAGGAGGTAGGCAAGGTGAGAGAGATGGAGGTGATGGTGGAGGATGAGGGGGTGATGTTGGAGGATGAGGAGATGTAGATGAAGGTGATGGTGGAGGATGAGGTTGTGATAATGGAGGATGAGGAGGTGGAGATGGTAGAGACAAAGATGAATGGAGAAGTATTGGAGTTATTATTTTAGATACCCCATTTATTCCTCTAGGTGGTTCACCGATCGGTGGAGGTGGAGAGACAAATGTATATGTTATAGGGACCATCTTGGAGGAGAAAGTGAGTGAGGCTCATAGAAGCTGTAGTAGTGGAGATATAGGTTACTCTAGTGACAACGAGGAGATGGAGGAAGTTTTTAGAGGGTATTAGGAGGTTGTTGGTGGGTATGGAACAAACTTGATCGATATAGCCATGGGGGTTTTGATGAGACTACATAGGATGTACTTACAGAGGCTAGATTAGGAGGAGATAGGTTTGATGTAGATACTACAAATATTAACACCTTG
Source organism: Chamaecyparis obtusa (assembly GCA_027943335.1). Lineage (NCBI taxonomy): Eukaryota > Viridiplantae > Streptophyta > Pinopsida > Cupressales > Cupressaceae > Chamaecyparis > Chamaecyparis obtusa. Next base: position 91,093 of record BSBK01006805.1, read on the forward strand.
AGATAGTATTATAGGGATCTATAGGGAAGGTATAGTATAATACAAAGGAGGGTGACCCATGTGGAGGATCAAAGTGAATGGTATGGTGGGAGGGTGACTACTTTAGAGGGGTGAATTGTGAGGATGCATATGTATTTTAACGTTGAGAGGGAGAGCATGAGGGAAGAGGTAAAAGTTGAAAAAGGTAGTACTCAGGGGGTAGGGGCTAGAGTGAGAGGTTTTATTATTAGTGTATAGCATTTGAATTCTTAGCAACTAATGGATAGACTAGTAAAAGTAGGTACAGACGCTAGTCAACAGGCTAGGGACATGTATAGAGAGATTGATTATTAGCGGGGGCTTATGAGCAAGCTATTCCTGTAGTGAAAAGGCTACCTAGTTATACTCCCTCTCATCGATCCCAATGTACGTACATAGAGATATTAGGGAAGTGGCACAATATTACAATCTTATAGATCATCCCCATCAGTGACAGGTTCTCCATAGGGATAGACTGGGATAGGGACTTCCATATTGGCACAACCTAGGCCTCGTGGACTAGAGGGTGGAGGTAGTACTTGTTGATACTGATATAGACACTACTTCGCATATATTTTGTGAGCTAGCTAGCTCTCCTTATGACTTTGTACCATGATATATTTTGATATATATATGTATATATGTATGTATATATATACATATGTATATGTATATATATACATATATACATATATATATACATATATACATATATATACATATATATATATATATATATATACATGTATATATATGTATGTATGTATATGTATACATATATACATATATTTATATATTTATATATACATGCATATATATATACACATATATATGAATATATATATATATACATATATATGAATATATATATATATATATACATATATATACATATATATATGTATATATATGTATATACATATATACATATATACATATATATATGTATATACATATATATACATATATACATATATACACATATACATACATACATACATACATACATACATACATACATATATATATATATATATATATATATACACATATATATATATACATATCTATATATATATATATACATATATATATACACATATGTATATATATATATATACATATGTATATATATATACATATGTATATATATATACATATGTATATATATATACATATGTATATATATATATATATATATATACATATATATATATATATATATATATATATATATATATATATATATATATATATATATATATATATATATATATATATATATATATATATATATATATATATATATATATATATAAAATAATGTAGTTTTGGCAGCCTTATATGATTCAATGTGTTCATGCTTTATGATGCTTTACTTTCTATGATGTTGATGCATATGTTCTTTCTTTTTATGTTGATGTTTATGATGTGATGTTTACGAGATGCAAAATGTGTATGATATGCTTTCTATGTGTATAGATGTATGTATTTCCTAAAATGCCCATTCTTATGTATCTCTTATGATGTGACTAGATGTAATGCATTATGATGGATGGATGCAATGTGATTTCTATTTATGATGCTTGACTTTTCTATATATACTAACATGCTTATGGAAAATGCAAACATTTTTTGTTTGTGTCATGATACTCTATCAAAAGGATTTGTTAGGAGTAGTAGAGAGAATTGTTAGTAATAAAACTTTTTAGAAGATGTTGGATATGGAATGAGAAAATGATAATGAATTTTTGATTAAAACCCTTAGATTATAGTAAGTAGAGAGATTAATGCTTTAATAGCCATGATTTTGATTTATAACTAATTTGAGTGATTTATTTATCATCATTGAGCCACTATCATTATAGAAAATGTGGATAACAACTTACCAAGATATGAAAGATCTAGGTATGATTATCCTCTTGCATTAAAAATATGCATGCTAAACAAACAAGGATTGTGGGCTGATCCATCTAGGTCAAGCATTTGGAGTCAAGGTATGTGCAGCTTATCACAACCGAAGTACCCATTGCAATGTTGCAGTTGGATATTTGTATATGGATGTGAAGGCTCTTATCATAGACACCCAAATTTCTCTTTGAAGACTTCATGACAAATATTCCATAAATAATAGACAAAGAAAATATGTCATGAATAATCATGACATCTCTAAATCCCTTGTGGACATCTTGGAGATGCATAAGTGTTAGAATGATTTTAGAATAGCTGAGAGGGGGGGTGAATCAGTTATCCTTAGGTCTAGATGTACCAATTCAACTTTCTAGCTCTTCAATAATCTCAGATCTAATCATCTTTCAACTCAGTCTCTATAGCATATACCAACAACATAAAACTTGCAGTCCACTGTCCTAAAGTAATTAACTTGCAGAATATAAAACTTTCAACATCATTCACATCAAAATAATATTAACACAAATATAACACCAGGATTTATAGTGGAAACCCAATTTGGGAAAAACCACTTGTAACATGCTACTGATTTTCACTCTTTTGAAGTGAGCTCTGTGAGAAGCCAAACTAGTTAAAGGCTTACAATACACACTGTTAGGTGTGACCTGATAAAAAGATTTAATCACCCTGTTAAGAGTGACCTTGTTAGAGGGCTTAAGAATATTCCATCAAAATGTCACCTGATTAAAGGATTTATACAAAATGACTATTAGGTCAACCTTGATTAAAGGAATTAGAATGATACAATGATTGGAAAGTAACAATAGGTTTTGATTTGAAAACTATACAACTCACTTTGCAAATACAGATCCACTTTTCACATATGCTGATTTACTGTATGACCTTCATTTCCATCTCCATATCTGATCTACTCAAAATTATCCTCAAGCAATCACCACAACTTTGTTCATCTCTTCACAACTTCACTTTATCCTTCTTCTTAGACTCACCAATCAATAACATCAACTTCTTCTCTATGTTTTGTAACCTCACAATTAGGTGATCCTTATACCTCCTTGAATAGGTAGATTAATCTTTTGCCGCTTAATCTCTTCTATAGATCTTAGGTTTAGATTAGATTCATTGAATCTTTCCATCATTATGTTCTCCTTATTTTTCTTCTAGATACATCTCCAAACTTCTCTTTGAATCCATACGAAAATGATTTACTATGCATTAAATGATTCATACCATTCATTAATAATGTCAACAAGTTTTACATATCCCAAGAATTCAACTATGTCAGCTGGGATTCTCAATTCTTTCTCAAAATGTAAATTACTGACACTCAATCAATATTGTGTTCATCTCTTGGTCATCACTAGATATCTTGGTCATCACTAACTCTTTCCTTCTCGACAAACACTGTCTTTTCTCAAAAATTATCTGTCACTCTACAATTACTGATGTTCAGTCGACACTAGATTTTCTTAGCATATATTAGCACTGGGTCGACACTAACATCACTCAGCTTAAATTAGATTTCTTCACTTTTTCTCAGTTAAGCCTATGTTTCCAGTCTTTCTTCTCCACTTGGTGTTAAATATAAACAACACATTACCTTGTCAATGTGCCAACTAATCAAGTACCCATTGAAGTATCACATAACTCAACCTTTCCTTAGGTCCTCTTGTTATCTCCTCTTTTCAAATCCTCTTCATCAATCAAAATATATGGTACTCTCCTAGATAGCAACTGTCTTACCAATTAAGGTTTGACATCAATGAAAATATAACAATTGTTTCAATTGTAGTTTCCAATAATAAGAACATGACTTGTGAAAATCAAGACATAATAAGACTAACTTGACTCAATAATTTGTAGTTGTACTAATTTTTGCAATAGTTTAGACATTAAATTTTGACATATTGCTGATGCTATCCAAGAAAAAAGGTACCATGTTTAAGACTACTCTGTCTAATTTCGAGTGTTCCTTCCCTTGTTTAAGACAATGAGATTTTTGAAAAAATGCTTTTTTGTGGGACTAATTGATAGATAAGATAGTTTGGGTAGTGTAGTTGAGGACCTTTTGACTATTTTGACTTAGTTCCGCTGAAGCTTAGATGTTTTATATATTGTTGGTCAATGCCTATTTTCAAAATACCACATAATTGGTTTATGTACAAAGGCAATTTATTATATAATTTTGTTGGTTTTATTTTGATTTGTTTGGTTGCCTTCAACAATTTTTTGGATCTTTTGCAAATGTTTTTGGTCCATCATAGGGTTCGTATGTTTGGAGTCGAGGTATGTGCAATGTATCACACAAGTGAAGGCCCTTATCACAAATACCATAAATATGGTCACCCTAGACGAATGTTTTTTATTTTTCTAATTTTTTTGAACTTTTTGAAGGTCTTTTGCAATTTTTTTTTGGATTTTATAACATGTTTTTCTGCTATTTTTGTTGTTTTGAAGGATTCTTTTCAATTTTTAGGATTTTTTTGCAATGTTTTTGGTATTTTATAGAAATTTTGCAATTTTTTTGGTATTTTCTAGGACTTGATCCCAGTTGGGACAGAATGGGCACCTTATTGTGGAATGGCCATGATGGGATGACTTAGTGTGAAAAGTGGTAAGATGTACTAAGAAAAAGATAGCTAATTTTTTTTAAGCCATGATAGTGATGACCAGTGATTTTATTGTTGAGAATGCAGTGGAATGACATGTGATATTATGATGGAGTAATGATAGATGATGGAGCATGATCCCTACACATTGAGACAAAATACCCAGTTTTCACCATGGCACTTGTCCAAGGAGTCACTAAAGTTGTTTTCACCATAGGAAATATTTATTTATCTTGTATTTCTATTTTTGTGTTACCAAAGATGCCTAATTGCTAGGTTTCCACCAAGGTAACTTTTTTTTTTTTTTGAATTTTGAAGATGGAACTACTCTAAGAGTTATGTATAGAACTTGTGCAGATGCAAGCTATTGATGAAGTATGATAAAGGCTCTACCTCATATGTTGATATCTGATATACTCCAAACCCATAGACTGTTGTGATGATGTAAGGACCCAACCAGTTTGGTCTAAAATTTCCTGGTTTTTCTCATTCATCTTGGCTTTTCTAATTTTCTATTAGAACCAAATCACCCACTTCAAAAGACTGTGACATGACCTCTTATTGAAAATTCTCCTGAGATGCTACTAATATGCTTGCAAGTGTGTTAGTGCACTTAGTTTCTTTTCATCTAGCAACTCTAGCTCATGTAGCCGTGATACTCGGTGCTCCTCATTTGAAATGATGTGCTAAAGTGATACTTATAGAGATGGGAGCTCATCCTCTATTGGAAAGATAGCTTTGGTACCATAGAGTATAAAATATGGAGTGGCTCCTGTGGGGGTATGGAAACTAGTGTGATAGGCAGATAGGGTGGGGTTGAGTTGGAGATGCCAATCTTGACTAGCTTCATTGACCATCTTTTGCAAGATTTTTATGATTGTTTTATTTGTAGCCTTAGCTTGGTTGTTACCTTGGGGGAAGTATCGTGAGGAACAACTATGATGGATGTGGAATTTTGCACAAAGTTCTTTCATTTTTTTTATTCTTAAAGGGGGAACCATTATCAATGATAATGGTTTGTGGAACTCCATTACAATTAATGATATAGTTCAAGAGGAACTAGGAATTTTTTTTGTCAATAGTATAGGTCATTGGAATTGATTTGAACTACTTTATAAAATACTCAGTGACCGTGATTATGTATTTATGACCATCAAAGGATAAGGGGTGGATCTTTCCAGCGAGGTCAACCCCCACTGCGAGAAAGGCCACAATGAAGTAAGTGGTTGTAGCTCCTGAGCTAGAGCATGAATGAGGTTCTTGTGAATCTAACACTTTTTGCATTTTTTAATAAATGAACAAGAATATTTTTCCATAGTAGGCCAATAATACCCAATTCTTAGAATTTTCTTGGCTAAGGTCAAGCCACTAGAGTGAGCACCACAAAAACCCTCGTGTACTTCTAATATTGCTAATTTTGATTCCTTTGAGTTGAGACATCGTAAGAATGTACCATCTAGATTCATTTGTAGAGTGTATTGGCAATGATAGTGTAACATGAGGCTTGCCTTATTAAGGACATATTTTGTTTATGGGATACTTCTGGGGGAAGGGTTTGGTTAGTGAGATAGTGATAAATGTCTTAGTACTAAGGGGAATCAGGACCAACAATTTCATGCACAACGTCATACTTTAGGACCTCAAAAGAAAGGACCATAAGTTGTTCATCATGAACTCACATTGTGTCACCTTAGGTGACATGTCCAACATAGATCCTACAATAGCCATAGCATCTCCTGCCATGTTTCTTATCATGGGGATCTGCTTGAATGTTATCTTCTCAAAGTGTATTTTGATGTATTATATTAATGCTCTATATGGGGTTATCTTCTCATCTTTGGACATGTCATAGATGTCAATGTGATGAAGGGTGCTCCCCTTAATACCACAAACACATAACAAAAATAGAGAAACAACAACAATATGCAAGAACAGAAAATGGGCTTCTTATTATCTCCACAAATGTGGAATTACAAACTTTTAGAATTACAATATGCAAAGTCACATGGGAATTCCCTTTACAATATTATGGAGGAAATATCCTCAAATCAATACCCAGATCTACTACCTAGAATTGCCCCGAACTGCCTAAGACAACACTACAGCCTTCCTTATATAGGCAATTTTCCATCGCCTGGGAAGGTTCCAAAATTTTAGCTAATAAGGCCGACCAAACATAGAATTATTTTATTTTTCATTTTATTACATTATTGTCGGCTCAAAATAACTTTTGAAACCTGAATAAGAATTTTGAAGGAAATTTATTTTCTGCCATTTCAGCTGGCCCAACTTTCAGAAACCATAAGTCATCACCCGTTGACCCAATTGACTATTATGACCCAATTTGAAAAGGGTGCGAGGAGCTCTACAATGCCTAAATCAAGCAAGCTTCATTCAGCCAAAAATTTGACCTCATCTGGGGCCTCTAAAGCCTTCAAAACTAAGTTCAAAGTTTTTGTACCCTATTGCCAATACCGAAAATCTTCAATATCTTCAAAACTAGACCTGATCTAGCCATGAAGCTTTACTGGTAGGCTGATATGCCTAAGATGAACCTCCACATGTGAAATCAGAACATTCCAAGATCATATGACCAACTTACTAAAAATAGAAAGTTTCCATAAATAGCAGCTCTGCACAAGATAGCCCTTAACAAAACCAAAAATATTTATGGGTGATGCAAGATTGCTCTTACACCCAGGATGCTCCTACATCAGACACCTGGGGTAATTTGAGAAGTGACCCTATCATGACTCAGGTGTGTAGAGGAAAACCAAGATGGTTAACCTCCTCCTTTGTTAGGCATGATGAATTTTCAACAGGTCATCCTTTCCACTTGACCAGATATTCCTCATATGTCTTGTTCCTTGTGCTTCTTCCAACATGACTATCCAGTATGTCTTCAATCTCCTTGATATCTAAACTGGTTGCTGGAATACTCCATTGTGCTGCTGTAACCTCATCTTCAACACCTCCTTCATGATACTATGTCAAATCTGAAACATTAAATATTGGTGAAATATTCAGCTCAGTAGGCAACTCCACCTCATATGCATTTTCTAAATCATGCTTCTTCAGTATCTTACATGGCCCAAATTTCTTCATTTTCAACTTGTTATATGTACCAATCAAAAATCTTTCCTTTCGCAAATGAACCATGACTTCATCTCCAATTTGAAATTCCTTATGCCTCCTTTTCTCATTTGCCTTAGCCTTATACTACGCATTCATCTTGATAATATGCTTCCTCACCTCCTCATGGATGTTCTTAAAATGTTTTGCAAAATCCTCAGCTGCAACACTACTTATTTCTCCTTTATCTATCTTCCTCAACTCAGATGCATTTCTAGGACTACTTCCATATACAATCTGTGAATGATGTGATGAACTAAATTTCAAATCTATCTTCAACTTCTTCCACAATGTTCACCAGAAATAGCCTACAAACTTGGTGTCTTGATCTGAAACTATGGTCTTTGGCAAACCATGTAGTCTCACTACTTCTCTGAAAAATAATTCTGCTATATGAACAACATCATTAGTCTTCTTACAGGGAATGAAATGTGCCATCTTCAAAAATCTATCAACCACCACAAAAATTGAATCATGTCCTCGTTGAGTCTGAGGTAATCCAAGAACAAAGTCCATATTGATATCCTCCCAAGGCTTCTCTGGTATAGCTAATGGCTGATATAACCTTGTATTTTGCTTCACTCCTTTCACCATCTGACATAATCTGCAACTCTATACAAACTTCTTGACATCTTACTACAACTGTGGCCAATAATAATTCTCACTAACCAAAGCAAGGGTTTTATCATGACCAAAATGTCCAACCAATCCTCCACTATGCTTCTCCTTGATGAGATTCTCTCTCATAGAGCTTCTTGGGATGCACAACTGACTCCCTCTAAATAGCATATCATCCTGAATGATAAAATCCAACCACTTCATTTTGTCTAGAGTAACAGGTTCTTTACAAGCTTTCCAAGCTTCACCAAAATCAAGATCCTCTAGATACAAATTCTTGAGTTCCTTGAACCCAAGCACCTCAATCTGCATCTTTGTCAGCAATAGTTGCCTTTTAATAAGTGCATCTACAACCCTATTAGACTTTCCACTTCTATGTTTCAAAACAAATGTATAACTCTGCAAAAACTCAACCCATTTCAGATGCCTTTGATTCAACTTTCCTTGACTATTCAAATATTGCAAAGCTTGATGATCAGTATACAAAACAAACTCCTTAGGAAGAAGATAGTGTCTCCACTTCTTTAATGCCTGAACTATAGCATAAAATTCCTGATCATAAACATAATATTTTCTCTTGGCATCATTTAACTTCTCACTGGAATAAGCAATAGGTTTACCTTCTTGGCTCATAAAAACTCCTATTGCAGTACCACTAGCATCACAATCTACTTGAAACACCTTATTAAAATCAGGAAGTGCTAAAATAGGTTGTTCTATAACCTTTTGTTTCAACAGTTTAAAACTCTTATCTGCCCCATTAGTCTACTTAAACTCTTTTCTATCCCCTCTCATTGTTTCAGTCAAGGGTCCACAAATACTGCTAAAATTTCTGATAAACTTTCTGTAAAAGCTAGCCAAACCATGAAAAGACCTTACCTCAGTAGCACTCCTTGGAGTAGGCCATTCAAGGATAGCCTATACCTTCTCTGGGTCCATTTTTAGACCTTCTACTAAAACTACAAATCCCAAATACACCAACTCTTTCTTCACAAAACTGCACTTCTTCAAATTAATCAATAATTTTTCATCTCTTAACTTCTCAAACACCATACGAATATGCATCATATGCTCCTCTAATGTCTTACTAAAGATCAAAATATCATCTAGGTACACAATGACAAACTTACCCAAAAATTATTTCAGAACCTCATTCATGAGACACATGAAAGTGCTCGGTGCATTGGTTAGCCCAAAAGGCATGACTAACCACTCATCAACTTCTGCACGACCTGTTCTATTGACGATTTGATAGAAGTCCTCTATATACTCCTGAACATATCATCCCACTTGCTTCAAACTTTTCATTTGCTTCAGTAGGTCCAACTCATAATCAATAGGGATGAACTGCTGCTTCAATTTATCCACCATTCGATCCCATCTTGTGATTTTATCTTTCTCTCTTCTATTTCACTCCAATTGAAGCTCTTGCCACTAGATCTTCACATGAACCTTTAGTCTAGCCTTCGCAAATTCAACCCTATTAGGATCCTCAATATCTTCATACTCAAAATATTCTTCACATTCATTGATCCAGTCGATCAATTCCTCTGGGTTAAATTTTTTTGAAAATGTAGGAACCTCAATCTTAGGTCTTTTTCCAATCTTGGAAATGGCATGAAAAAGTCTTTCTTCCTCCTGGTTCACAACTTTGACTTCTCCTTCTTGATCTTCTTCGGCTTCATCCTCGCTTTCATCTTTGACATTAAGATTCATTCCTCTGTGAATCTCTTCTTACAATGCTCACACTTGTCTCTAGAGTGCTCTAACCTTAGGTGTTACAACACCATCTCTTCCACCACATTCCCTTCATGGAGGCATTTTTGTGATGCATGTTGAAACCCTAACCATGGTCCTGGTGCAAACTACCTCATAGTCGGTGATCTATTTACACAAAAACCCTAACCCACGGTTTCAGTGCAAACCACCTCACAATCAATGATCTGTTTACACACTCAAGAACCCCTCTCTGATACCATTTGATGAAGGGTGCTCCCCTTAATACCACAAACACATAACAAAAACAAAGAAATAACAACAATATGCAAGAACATAAAATGGGCTTCTTATTATCTCCACAAATGTGGAATTACAAACTTTCAAAATTACAATATGCAAAGCCACATGGGCATTCCCTTTACAATATTTTGTAGGACAAAGCCTCGAATCAATACCTAGATCTACTACCTAGAACTACCCCGAACTACCTAAGACAACACTACAACCTTTGTTATATAGACAATTTTCCACCGCCTGGGAAGGTTCCGGAATTTTAGCCAATAAGGCTGACCAAACTTAGAATTATTTTATTTTTCATTTTATTACATCATTGTCAGCTCAAAATAACTTTTGGAACCCGAACAAGAATTTTGAAGGAAATTTATTTTCTACCATTTCAGGTGGCTTGACTTCCGGAGGCCATAAGTCATCACCTGTTGACCTGATTGACTATTATGACCCCAATTCAAAAAGGGCGCAAGGAGCTCTACAAGACTTGAATTAAGAAAGCTTCATTTAATAGAGAATTCAACCTCATTCGGGGCCTCTAAAGCCTTCAAAACTGAGTTCAAAGTTTCTGTAACCTCTTGCCAATACTGAAAATCTTCAATATCTTCAAAACTAGACCTGATCTAGCCATGAAACTTTATTGGTAGTCTGATATGCCTAAGATGAACCTCCACATATGAAATTAGAACATTCTAAGATTGTATGGCCAACTTACTAAAAATAGCAATTCTCCATATATAGGAGCTCTACACAAGATAGCCCTTAACAAAACCAAAAATATTTTTGGTTGATGCAAGATTGCTCTTACACCCAGGATGCTCCTGCATCAGACACCCAGGATAAATTGAGAAGTGACCCTATCACGACTCAGGTGTGCAAAGGAAAACCAAGATGGTTAACCTCCTCCTCTATTAGCCATGATGAATCTTCAACAGGTTGTCCTTTCCACTTGACTAGATATTGCTCATATTTCTTGTTCCTTGTGCTTCTGCCAATACGACTATCCAGTATGTCTTCAATCTCCTTGATATCTGAACTGGTTGCTGGAATAGTCCACTATGCTGCTGTAACCTCATCTTCAACACCTCCTTCATGATACTCTATCAGATTTGAAACATTAGCTACTGGTGAAATATTTAGCTTAGTAGGCAACTCGACCTCATATGCATTTCTTGAATCATTCTTCTTCAATATCTTACGTGGCCCAAACTTCTTCATTTTCAAATTGTTATATGTACCAACTAGAAATATTTCCTTCTGCAAATGAACAATGACTTCATCTCCAACCTAAAATTCCTTATGCCTCCTTTTGTCATCTAGCTTAGCCTTTACTGCATATTCATCTTGGTAATATGCTTCCTCACCTCCTCATGGATGTTCTTCAAATGTTCTGCAAAATCCTTAGCTTCAAGACTACTTATTTCTTGTTTATCTATCTTCCTCAACTTAGATGCATTTCTGGGACTACTTCCATATACAATCTGTGGATGATGTGATGAAATAAATTTCAAATCTATCTTTAGCTTCTTTCTGCAATGTTCACTAGAAATAGCCCACAAACTTGGTGTCTTGATCTGAAACTATGGTCTTTGGAAAACCATGTAGTCTCACTACTTCTCTGAAAAATAATTCTGCTATATGAACAACATCATTAGTCTTCTTGTAGGGAATGAAATGTGCCATCTTAAAAAATAATTCAACTACCACAAAAATTGAATCATGTCCCCGCTGAGTCCGAGGTAATCCAAGAACAAAGTCCATATTGATATCCTCCCAAGGCTTCTCTGGTACAGGTAATGGCTGATATAACCTTGTATTCTCCTTCACTCCTTTCACCATCTGACATACTCTGCAACTCTGTACAAACTTCTTGACATCTTGCTGCAACTGTGGCCAATAATAATTCTCACTAACCAAAGCAAGAGTTTTATCACAACCAAAATGTCTAGCCAATCCTCCGCTATGCTTCTCCTTGATGAGATTCTCCCTCATAGAGCTTCTTGGAATGCACAAATGACTCCATATAAATAGCATATCATCCTGAATGATGAAATCAATCCACTTGGTTTTGTCTAGAGTAACAGGTTCTTTACAAGCTTTCCAAGCTGCACCAAAATCAGTATCCTCTGGATACAAATTCTTGAGTTCCTTGAATCCAACCACCTCAATTTGCATCTTTGTCAGCAATAGTTGCCTTTTGCTAAGTGCATCTACAACCCTGTTAGACTTTCCACTTCTGTGTTTCAAAACAAATGTATAACTCTACAAAAACTCAACCCATTTCGAATGCCTTTGATTCAACTTTCCTTGACTATTCAAATATTGCAAAGCTTGATGATCAGTATACAAAACAAAATCCTTAGGAAGAAGATAGTGTCTCCACTTCTTCAATGCCTGAACTATAGCATAAAATTCTTGATCATAAACATAATATTTTCTCTTGGCATCATTTAACTTCTCACTGAAATAAGCAATAGGTTTACCTTATTGGCTCATAATAGCTCCTATTGCAGTACCACTAGCATCACAATCTACTTGAAACACTTTATTAAAATCAGGAAGTGCTAAAATAAGTTGTTCTATAACTTTTTGTTTCAATAGTTTAAAACTCTTATCTGCCCCATTAGTCCACTTGAACTCTTTTCTATCCCCTCTCATTGTTTTAGTCAAGGGTCCACAAATACTGCTAAAATTTCTGATAAACTTTCTGTAAAAGCTAGCCAAACCATGAAAAGACCTTACCTCAGTAGCACTCCTTGGAGTAGGCCATTCAAGGATAGCCTGTACCTTCTTTGGGTCTATTTTTAGACCTTCTTCTGAAACTACAAATCTCAAATACACTAACTCTTTCTTCACAAAACTGCAGTTCTTCAAATTAATCAACAATTTCTTAGCTCTTAACTTCTCAAACACCATATGAATATGCATCATATGCTCCTCCAATGTCTTACTAAAGATCAAAATATCATCTAGGTACACAATGACAAACTTACCCAGAAATTCTTTCAAGACCTCATTCATGAGCTGCATGAAAGTGCTCGATGTATTGGTTAGCCCAAAAGGCATGAGTAACCACTTATACAGTCCTTCCTTTGTCTTGAAGGTAGTCTTCCATTCATCTCCTTCTCTAATTCAAATTTGGTGATATCCACTCTTCAGATCTATCTTTGAGAAATACATAGCTCCACTCAAACAATCCATAATATTATCCATTCATGGCAATGGAAACCTATACTTGATTGTGATCTTGTTTATTGCTCTGGAATCTTTACACATCCTCCATTCTCCATTCTTCTTTGGTGCTAATATTGCTGGTACAACACATGGACTCAAGCTCTCTTGAATCAATCCCTTCTATAACAACTCATGTACTTGTCTGTTCAACTCTTCACTTTCTACTGGTGTCATTCTATGTGTTGCCTTGTTTGGAAAACTGGCTCCTAGAATCAAATCCATTTGATGACTGATCTTCCTTATCGGTGGTAATCCATTAGGTACATTATCAAATACAATATCCTAAAAGTCATTCAACAAATCTGTAACCTCTACAGGTACATCCTCTACTTTCTCTTTACCAGCTTTTGGAAATAAAGAAAAACACACATGCTCATGCCTTATACCATCTAGAAATTTGATTCCATCAATAAAAGTTGTTCTTGCATTACCACATACCTTTTCTTCAGTCTCCTTCAATGGCTTTAGCTTATGTTGCACTCCACCCTTTGTTAGGGAATAGGTATTCACATGACCATCATGTACAACACATCTGTCAAACTACCACAGTCTACCCAACAACATATGACATGCATCCATAGATATGATATCACATAGTACCTCATCTTGGTACTTGCTAATCTTGAACTTCACTAGGCACTGTTCACTGACCATGATCTTGTGGTCATCCTACACCTAGACAATCCAATATGGATGTGGGTGTTTCTATCTCTTGAGCTTCAACTTTGTTACTATCTCTTCTGACACCAAATTGTCAGTGCTTCCACTATCAATAATCACATCACAACATTTACCCTCACACTTGCATCTAGTGCAAAACAGGCTCCTCCTTTGTTCAGGTTCATTCTCACCACTCAGCAGGACTCTTCTGTTAATTAGCATTTCTCCTCTTTTAGCATCTTCAGAATTTGATGATCCAGCATCTTCATCTACATGTGCAACTCTAGCCTGGCCTTCATTCCTCCTATCTATCCTTCCTTGGCATTGAGGACATTCAAATGCCCTATGACCTTCTTCTCCATAGTGAAAACATGTTCCATGGAAGCCTCCTCTTCCTGAACCTTGTCCTCTTCCTCTTCCTCTCTGATCTCTATTATTTTGATCTTGGATTTGATTGGAATTGTTTCCTCTCTGATTTTGACTGCTACTGGCCTCATCCTTCTTTTTTGGATCTTCATTTTTGACCTCCATATGATCATCCACTAGATCAACCACCATGACCCCTTCCATTTTGTCCGCTCTCAAACTTCTTGTTTAGTTTTTCCTCTACTTTTAGGGAAAAATGGTATGCCTCTTCAATATTGTTCATTCGAACCAGATTGAGCTCTTCTTGAATGCTTGGCCTCAACCCATTAAGGTAATGAGAAACCTTCTCCTTATCAGCTTCCATATGGCCTGTTCAGATGAAGATTCAATAGAACTCCTATGTATACTCCTGAATAGATTGTCCTGCTTGCTTCAAACTTTGCATTTTCTTTAGTAGGTCTAGCTCATAATCAACAGGGATGAACTACCACTTCAATTTATCCACCATTTGATCCCATCTTGTGATTTTATCTATCCCTCTTCTATTTCACTCCAATTGAATCTCTTGCCACCAGATCTTCGCATGACCCTTCAGTCTGGCCTTCACAAATTTGACCCTATCAGGATCCTCAATATCTTCATACTCAAAATATTCTTCACATTTATTGATCCAATCGATCGATTCCTCTGGGTTAAGATTTCCTGAAAATGTAGGAACCTCAATCTTAGGTCTTTTCTGATCTTGAAAATGGCCTGAAAAAGTCTTTCTTCCTCCTGGTTCACAACTTCAACTTCTCCTTCTTGATCTTATTCTTCGGCTTCATCCTCGATTTTGTCTCTGACATTAAGATTCATTCCTCTACGAATCTCTTCTTGCAATGCTTGCACTTGTCTCTAGAGTGCTCTAACCTTAGGTGTTACAACACCAGCTCTTCCACCACATTCCCTTCATGGATGCATTTTTGCAATGCATGCTGAAACCCTAACCATGGTCCTGGTGCAAACTACCTCATAGTCAGTGATTTGTTTACACAAAAAACCTAACCCATGGTCTTGGTGCAAACTACGTCACAATCGGTGATCTATTTACACACTCGGGAACTCCTGCTCTAATACCACTTGATGAAGGTGCTCCCCTTAATACCATAAACACATAACGAAAATAAAGAAACAACAACAATATGCAAGAACATAAAATGGGCTTCTTATTATCTCCACAAATGTGGAATTACAAACTTTCAAAATTACAATATGCAAAGCCACATGGGTATTCCCTTTACAATATTCTATAGGACAAAGCCTCGAATCAATACCCAGATCTACTACCTAGAACTGCCCCAAACTACCTAAGACAACACTATAACCTTCCTGATATAGACAATTTTCCACCACCTGGGAAGGTTGCAGAATTTTAGCCAATAAGGCCGACCAGACTTAGAATTATTTTATTTTTCATTTTATTACATCATTGTTGGCTCAAAATAACTTTTGAAACCCGAACAGGAATTTTGAAGGAAATTTATTTTTCACAATTTTAGGTGGCCCAACTTCTGGAGACCATAAGTCATCACCCGTTGACTCGGTTGACTATTATGACCCCAATTTAGAAAGGGCGCGAGGAGCTCTACAACATCCAAATTAAGCAAGCTTCATTCAACCAAAAATTCGACCTCATCTGGGGCTTCTAAAGCCTTCAAAACTGAGTTCAAAGTTTCTATACCCTGTTGCCAATACCGAAAATCTTCAATATCTTCAAAACTAGACCTGATCTAGCTATGAAACTTTACTGGCAGGATGATATGCCTAAGATGAACCTCCACATGTGAAATCAGAACATTCAAAGATTGTATGACCAACTTACTAAGAATAGCAAGTTTCCATAAATAACAGCTTTGCATAAGATAGCCCTTAACAAAACCAGAAATATTTTTGTGTGATGGAAGATTGCTCTTACACCCAGGATGCTCCTGCATCACAATGACATGGTTGATAATCCATTGATAATCTCCATATACTTGAAGTTGTTGGATAGTCCACTGAACAACTATTTTAAGACCTTGGAGAAATGCTTCATATTCTACCATGTTGTTGGTGTAATCAAACCTTAGTTTGTAAGATCTAGGACTGGAGTCTCCTTGAGGAGTTATGAAGACTATGTCAGTGCCTGATCCTTTTTGTATATATGGGAGTGCCCAAAATATAAATTATATTGTTTTGGGTCTTATATAGAAAATTTCCCTTTATGGGGAAATTCTATCAACATCGAATGAGTAGAAGGTAGAGGTTCATTTGTCAGTTGGCCTGCAATTACTTGGCCTTTTATTGTTTTTCTATCGATAGTGTATGTCGAAAACACTTAGTATCAAGCACCATTTGGCTAGGTGCCCTGGAAATGTTTCTTTTCTTAGTAGATACTTCAATGGACTGATCTTTGCAATAAGGATCATATTGTGGCTCAACATGTAGTATCTGAGTTTTTGTGAAGCAAAAACTACAACCAAACATGCTCTTTCAATAGAAGTGTAGTTCAATTTGTAAGAGATAAGCATTTGACTGATATAGTATATGGACCTTTCTTTTCCATCTGAGTCATTCTATGCCAATAATTCCCCCAGTGAATGTTCTCTTGCTGATATATACAATAGTAAGGGCTAGTATAGAATCAGTGCCACTAATACTAGTGCTAAGAGAAGGTAGTCTTTTAATATTTAGAAGGCATCTTGACAATTCTTGGTCCATTCAAACTTTATGTCTTTATGAAATAGGTACTGGAATGGGTGGAACTTGTCTTCTACTATAAAATAAACCTCCTTATTGATTGCAACCTTCCCTATAAGCTTCTTAAGTTCCTCAAAGTTGTTAGGGGAGGAATTGCAATTATAGCTTGGACCTTTTTAGGGTCGACCTCTATTGCTCTATAGGAGACAATAAATCACAAATTTTTTTCTTGATGTGACTCCAAAGACATATTTCTTTGGCTTTAGCTAGGCCTTATACTCTTCATGTCTATCAAATATCATGGCTAGTACTAATAAGTACAGACTTATCTCTAGGGTTTTTTTTTCTAATATGTCATTGAAATAATCTTCCATGATGATGACTATCACGTCATGAAAGATAGTTTTCATTTCCATGTGATATGTAGCTCCAATATTATTTATCCCAAATGGCATGACACACCAAAAATAGGTGCCCCAGGAAAAAGTGAAAGTAGTTTTATGTTAATCTTTAGGTGCTATATTAATTTGGTTGGACCCTAAGAAACCATCTATGAGTGAAAAAATATTATATCCAGAAGTGAGGTCTACTATCATGTTGATATTTGGAAAAGGGAAGTCATCCTTTGGAAAATCCAAACTCGAGTCTCGAGAGATAGTGTAGATCCTGATAGCTCTAGTAGCCTTATATACCTATACTATGTTTGAGATCTAGTCTACATAGTCTATAGTTTTGATGAAACCTTCCTCAAGTAACTTCTTTAGCTCTTCTTTGACCAACAATACAATCTTAGGATGCATATTGGAAAGTTTCAATTTGTATGACGTTGCCCCCAACTTCAATGGAAAATGGTGGAGTTCTTACTCCAGATCTAACCCAGGCATGTTTGAGTATTACCAGGCAAAGTTAATATATTTATCTTTGAGGAATTGGATGAATTTATCTCTTTCTTCTTCTATTAAGGACTCCGTTAAGTGTATCAATCTTTGTGTCTCTGGAGTTCCAATATTTATTGTTTGAGTTTTCCCTACTAGAAGAGGTGACCACTCTTCAGTAATGGTGATTATATCAATATTTCCATCCTCATGTACCTTAGAAAGGTTTTCACCCTCAGATACATCTTTTTTATTTACTATTTTGTAGCAAGAGGGTGGCTTTCAATTTTCACCCAATAGCCTCATGTTTTATTTTTCACATTTTTGACTAGAGGATTGATATAACTCCTTAAAGTATGATGTTTTATTTAGCTCGATGCTAACACATGCCTTGTGGTCTCCCATATGTATTATTTGTCTTAGTCTAAAGAATTCATCTATAGCTTCATCATTCTCAAAGACATCTATGGTTGGTGGATTTTGTTGTTCCCTATCTATAAGGTTAGGGTAAACCAAGGCTATCTTATCCTTGGTTAGGAAGGATGAGATGGGAAGTTAAGTTATGGTATTGATGTATGAATTAGTTACTAACTCAAGATTCTTAGATGAGGATGAGGATGAGGATGAAGGTTATCATCTATTCCAAAAGTCCTGAATCCATGCTTTATGTTCTATGGGTTTATCTTGTAAGGATAGTTGAGCAATGGCTTTGTCAAGATGAAGGGTATCTATGGTACGTGGGGAATCCCACTCATAATAATTAGAGTCTGTCTCTAAATGTGACTCCTCAAATGCCTCAAATTCATTATTAACACAAGCACTATATCATCGGGTAATGAGATATTTGATATGCTGGATACATGTGGTCTATAGCCTAAACCTTGATGCCTTGGATTTTGAGTAGGAGAAATTGGCTCCACTATTCCTTTCTCTTTCTTTCCTATGCCTAAATGCATATTGTACCCTTTCTTTTGGAATATTGTATATGCCCTTTCATATTCATGTATTAGGATTAAGTGTTCTGGAGGTTCTTCATCTATATACAACCAAGATGATATATTATCTTCAATGATCTCTTCATGTATATCTCCCCATCTTACAAAGACTGTTGGTAGATATACAATTGTCAATTTTTGCTTCCTCTCTAGAGGTTTCCTTGATTTTCCATATGACTTGGTTGAGATAGGTAACTTGCCTACAAAAAATAAGTTTGAATAGGTGTATTATCCACATCTAGTTTCTTGTACTTGAATTTTAAGCTCAAATGTTGGTTCTGCTAATGATTTCTCAAGACTTGTGGGATCTATATTTTGAGATGAGGATATAGTTGATGCCTCTTGAATGTTGGGTACTTGATTTGAAATAGATCCTTTGAGATTGGTGAAATATAGAAAAGGGTCTTTTTCTATAGGTATGGTGATTTAAATTCCCTCATGAGGGAATTTCAAACACCGATGCTATGTAGATGGTACAACCCACAAGGAATGGATCCATGGTCTCTCTAGGAGCATGTTATAACCCAACTTGAGATCTAGTACTTAGAATACCATATCATGTGTTGCTAGACCTAATCTAATGGGGAGACTTATGACACCCTTGGAAGGACATTATTCATCATAATAGGCTCTTATTATGATCTTCTTGGTGATATCTACACAACTCTTAGAATAGCCCAATGCCTACATCAATTTTAGGGTACAAATATTTAGACCCTCTCCTCCACCTATCAAAACTCGTTTGATTTTGTGAAGGTGGATGAAAATTTTTAGATGTAAAGGATCATTGTGAGATGGTTTGTGTGTTGGAAGATCTTTCTCAGTAAAGGCAACATGATGTGGGGTGGCTAGATACCCTATCATGGCTTGAAATTCATATACTTCTAGGTCCTTTGGGATAGATGAATGTTGTAGGGTTATGTCTAGGATTGCTTTATCGTCAGGTGATATGCAAAGTAGTTCATAGATAGAAATTTGTGTTGGGATATTCTTCATATGGTTTAGAATATTGTACTGACTTGATTTTGGATTGGACAACTTACTAGGTATAACAACTTTTGATGTGGCTCCTTGTACTATTATTTTGGTACAATGGGTGGGAATGACCCAATTTATTATTGGACCTTGGATGGTGATGTTGTTTATAATTAGATTTGGATATGGCTTAGATTAAGTGAGGTTTGCATAGTTTTTTTTTCTTGAGGCAAAGGCCTTATCTTTTTTTTGATTCATCAATGGGGTTTGGAAAACCTTGTGATCTTGGTTGGTGGTGCTAGAGTTTGTGACTACTTTGATCTCACCATGGTCAATGAAATCTTGGACAATGTGCTTTAGTTGCATACAATTGGATGTTTTATTTCCCTTTGTTCTATGATAGTTGCAATAGCCATGATCATCCCACCATGTTAGTTTTCCAAGACCTTCATAGTGTCTTATCTCAAGCAAAGTGACTAACTGTAACTGTATTAGTTTATTCAAGATTATCTCAAGAGGTTTTGCAAGAGGTGTAAAATCTCATTGAGGAGTAGGGTTCCTTATTTTATGAAATTTTAGGGTAGTAGTATTAGATTGTTATATATTTTTCCTAGGATTTGTGTTGTGAACATTGTGAGTTGTTTGTGTTGGTTGTGTATGTTGGACTGGTGCTGGTGCTTGCACATGTATCACTGGCTGTGCCATATTAGCATCGACGACCCCATCATTTATCAAATTATTGTTTTTGGACTAGTATTTAGTTTTTTTGTAAGGTGCTAGAGAACTAGTCTCTTTTTTGATGATTCCCTTCAAAGTGAGGGATATCTCTTCTTTTAGATCTTTCTTGACTAGTTCTTTTAAGGTCTCAATGAGATGAGAGTTAAGTTCACATATTAGGTCTAGCTGATAGTTTTCAATGAACATGTGGATCTTTTCTTTGATTGGCACATGAAAGGATACCTTAGAGTCAACATTTCTCTAATGTTTTAGGAAAGAGGAAAATATCTCTCCATTCTTTTGATTGGTGGTGCAAAGATCCATCAATGTTACTTCCATGATAATGTTGTGCGAATAGTGTGATATGAATTTTTCCACTAGTTTATTACATGTCTTTATCCTAGGAGGGAGTGTAAAGAACCAATCCATGGTCATACAACTAAGAATGCATGGAAAGAGTCTCATAAGATATATATTATTGTGAGTGACTTGTATGAAAGTTGTGAAAAAATCCCTAATGTGATCACGGGGATCACCCTTTTCCTTATACCTATCAAACTTAGGTGTGACAAAGTTGATTTGAAAAGGTGGAATAAGTAGTTTCCTATCAAAGGGATACATAATAAGGTCTATTATGGTATATGATCTCTTAGGAGTATTGATTTATAGGTTTCTGAAGGATTTGGAGCTATTGGGAAATTATGTCATTGGGTGACTGCATGGATGATGATGCATTTGGATCAATAAATGGGACTCCACTATTTTGGGATGTCATTGAAATATATGGTGGTGAAACATGTTGAGGTGTTGGGGTGTACTAAGTTACCAAGATGTATCAAGATGCTAGATTTTGTTGAGGTGATGGATTATGCTGGGGTGGTAGATAGTGATGGGTACTAGAACATACTAAGATGTTGGATTATGCTGGGGGTTTTGAAACTGTTGAGTTTGCTGAGGTTTTTGGATTTGTTTGGGGTTTTGGAACTATTGAGGCAAAATGACTTGTTGATGAACTGGGACTTGTGAGGTTTCTTAGTATTGTTATGGTTATATGAATTGTTGAGGAACTATAGTGCTTGATCCATTTTACATCTTGTTGAAAAATATTATAAGTATCAAATAATTAGACTTTTCAAGTGCCCCTTGATTGATTTAGGGTTGTCCTAAATTGAAAGGGATACTTGGTTGACGTACTTTAGGAGGTTGTTGGTGGGTTCCCCTCAATAGGAGTAGCCATTGCTTAGGTTGGAGAGATGTGAAGGAAGAACTTGCTACCATTGTTTGTAAGGTACTTGCTAGATGAGCCAAGGTCAATATGGAAGAAGCTTCTATGGTAGGGAGTACATTAGGAATGAGTGGAAAGTTGGCAAATAAGGGATTTTTGTACTGGACCCCTAGAGTGTTAGAAGATGTGGTGACTTGGGAATCATTTTGTGTGGAAATGGTGGATGAGAGGACTAAATTGAGTGAGAGGGGTGATGTTGAGGCCCCCCAAGATTTTGGCATAGGTATGTTTTCTATTATGGGAGATGTGTCAAACCTAACTAGTAATTTGACACCTTTTTGTATGAGCATGTGAAGGTTCTTGTTTGGGTAAAATTCCAACATGGATTCCATAATTTATTTTAACATCACATCAGCTAGGGATTTTTCATCCTCTTCTTTTGTACATCTGGCTTTGATTCCTTGGGGGAAAGCTTATGAACTTGCAAAGTATCATCTTGTATTTTCTCATCATGCAAAAATGTCTTAGGATTGTTGTAGTCTAGTGTCAAGGTTCTTGGTGTAAATTAAATTTCTTGATGGGGATCATGGTAATGGTTTTGATTTTACTCTGTTGTGTCCTTACTATTCTTGGATCATGTGTTCAACATATGCAAGTCTATGATGAATGTGAGTTAACTAAGGAAATCAAATTCTATATTTTTTGGATTTTTTGGATATGGGATGATGATGCAAACTATGAAGGAATGATCATATATGACGTCTAAGGTGTAAGTACCTTACCCTGCTAGAAACTTTGAAGGTAAACCCTCTAAGAAAAGACCCAAATGGTAATAAGGACTATCTTGACACCAAAAGGTAGGACAAAAGTGATAAATTCTGGTAATAGCATTTGTCTAAGACAAATATTAACCAAAATAACAAGGTTCCTATGATGAGGCCCATAGATAAAGATAGTGCCGATGATGTCAAAATAAAACACAACCACTATAGGAATGTCCTAGGAAAATGCACCCTCTAATATAAAAAATGACTTTAGAAAGTGTAATACTTGTAACTCTAAGATATGCAAGCTATGTTTTTGAGATTTTTTGGATTTTGCTATTAAGAATGATGACAATGAATTTTTTTTTAATTCTAAGATATGCCTATTTAGGTATGCCGATCACAAGGAACTAGGATGAAATATTAGTGTAGTTTTTGTAGGACTTGTGTTTGTAGAACAAATGTTTGTAGGACCAATCTTGCAGGATAAATCTTGTAGGACCAATCTTGTTGTAGGACAAATATTTATAGGACCAATGTTGTTGTAGGAAAAATATTTGTAGGACCAATGTTGTTGTAGGATAAATGTTGTAAGACAAAACTCAACAAATTCAAATCAATGTGTAGTTGCAGGATTGAATCAAAACAAATGATCTGTATATGTTCAACAACTTTTTCAAGCTGTAAGTTTTCACGTAGTTAATCAAGATGAAAGAAGTATACACACAATTTAATCTAAGGTTAAATTTGGATTCACCTAAAATATTATAGGCCCATTGCTTATGTTTTCATCATCTCACATAGCTTAAGTACCACACAAATAGAGCTAAAAAGAATTTGAAGGTGCCTATGCCATCACCTTTTTCAAGTATTATTTTTGTGTTAAGAAAGATCTATTTTGAAACACAATATCCTTGGGAAATATTTTTAGGATTAGGGAGCACTGAGAGGGGGGGGTGGATCGATGCAACAATACTCTTTAAATTCTTCAACCAATACCACAACTTAATATATAAAGTAAATGAAAGTAAACCAAATAGAACACACAACATGAACATCATAACACCATGATTTGTTATCAAGGATCTCGGTTAAGGGTGAAACCCCAATGGGGATGATACCCAAAAATAACTCACTACTGCAGTAATAAGTGAATGGTAAAAGACATAAGTAGAAAGAGGGGAATGCACTTGCATTTGAGTTTACAACCTAGAGCTCACTACTCATTTACATAACTTAAATAAATCAAGGCTTACAACCAATCACATAAAGAAAATGGAATTATAGTCCTATATGAAACTAATCGGTAGCATCTACAATGCTTATATAGTTTCAATGAAGCTCTGAACATAGATCTTCTGATCCAACTTAGTCTCTGATTGCTGCCTTATCATCACATCATCATCACACAAATATCATAGGCCTTCTTGGCATAGAAATAGGTGGCGGTGGAGTTTAACATAAATTGGGTTTTCTTGTGTCTCTTGTTGTCTCCTTGTTTCTCCCATTTCCTCCTTGGTAATTCCTTCCTTCATTTCTATTGCATCAACAATTTCCTTGATATTCCTATTCCTTTCCTTTTCTATCAACTATGAATGAACCTTTTGATACTTTTCCATGTAGGTTCCAAACCTATGCACATTTAGATCAATGGGGATTTTGAGCATCTCCTCCACATACTTCAAAATAAACTTGGGTATCACTTCATAACCCTTTGGTTGAATCCACATCTATCTAGGTTCTATTGCCTCCATGCAACATTGATCTATCTCAACCATGAAACACATCAAATTTTTATACTTCTCCACTATACTCTTTAGGATTATTTCTCTTTTATACATCTTATTTTGAAACATCTTAAGTTGTCTTAAGATTAGAGAATATACATCATCTTTCTTCTAATAATGGTACATGTTTGATATCTACAATTCCACAGGAATATCCTTCTATCAAACTACATTGATGATTCCAAGAAAGAAATTCATCAAGTAGAAAAACATGTGTACAATTAGGGAAATATACTTGAATATTTGTGATTTGTCCCTTTTTATTTTCTCAATGTTCTCCAGTAGTTGCTTCTTCATGATTTTACAAATATCAAATTGTGCATCCTCTATCAACATCCGATAAGAAATCTGTATGATGGTTACCAATATGGAGTTCATTTTGTTGCTGTGATATGCTTTGTAGCCCAATAAAATGGATGTGAACATGACATCTAGTTGAATGATGTCATTAATAGTCATTTATCTTCTATCCCATTGAGATTTAGTCAATTTATCAACAACCTTGTTATTTGTTAATTTTAGCGCTAGCATCTCTTTGGTAGCACTGAATCTGGTTACCTTGTGAACTAATTCCTTATTTATCTTTACCATTTGATCTCCTAACTAGAAGAACCGATCATGAATTCTTCTCAAAACAATATTTATCCATTCTGGGTCATTGAATGTGACTATGTCCTTGTAGTGAGCTAGGTTAATCTAATTAAATATTTAAAACTCATCCTTCAATACTCCATTAGAACATAAAGATTCATACTAATTAGATATTTAATAATCTCCAAGATCTTCCAGTTTATAGTGAATATATGCACGCACATCTTCAATGTGTAATACTCTATTGGGTACATGAGCAAATGCACCTTTAGGATCATCCTCCATGGATTTACATGGATAGAATTTAAATTCATAACATAGCTTCTCAAGAACATTAATTTTTTTTGGAGTATCCATGCTTATACCAATGAATTTGACAAAGTTTTTTTGAGATAAATACCTTTTAGGGTTTTCTAATGAATTAAGTCGGTGGCTCAAATCATTGTTTGATCTCTTTGTTCTTAGGTTCTCTCTTAATATCCAGATAAAAAAGTGTCTAATGAAGTCTACAAATGCCTTTTTATCTTGATAATTGATCTAATTTCCTCAATAAATGTCAATCGTACCCCAACTCTCCAAAATGATGCTATATCTAGTAAGTGGTAAATCTATTTTCCATCCTTCAAATGCTCATGAAATCTTTTGCGGTTCTCAACATAGCTTCCTTAAAATGATTTCTATCTAAATTTTTAATCAAAGTCAAATTTGCTTCAATTCTTAGGGTGCCAAAATATTTTCTGATGAAAAACTCCCCTTTTAGGTCCCATGACCTAATTTTTTGATGAAGAGAGATCCACACCGAAATATGGTGTGATCTTTCCATAAGCATCAATCTATTCCTTTCTTGCCCAAATCTTATTCATTTCCTTTCTTACTTCATTTGAATAAATTATTTTTCCATTTTTATTATTCCTTGAACTGTTCTTGTCAACCAGACCATTCATCCTTATCATAGTATTACTCCATTTGTGATTCTTAGCTATATGTCCATAATTATTACAATTGTAACAAATAACATTTTGATTTGCATACCTTTGATAATTCTGGTTAGTCCTCAATCTACAATTCCTTTCAATGTGACCAAAATTGTTACATTTGTAGCATGTAAGGTTTCCTCCATTTGTATTGGGTCTGGATCTAGATTTTCATTCCTTAGATTTGTTTCTATATTGCTAGCATGTGCAACAATATCTTGAAAAAGGTGTAGTAGTTGAATTGCTTTGACATTCCTTTCCCTATGTCCAAGTTTATTGCATGTGTAACATCTACCATTGAATTTCTATCTATTTTTCTACTTCAAAGGTGTCTTATTAGGTTTCCCAGTCTGATCTATCTTTACTTCAATGGTTTTGGAACATTCTCCTTGTTCATACCCTAAACTATGCTTATCTCCATGAGGCCTCTAACTTGCAATCTATTCATCAAGATTCACAAAGCTAGATCTGAATGTTTCTTAAAATTCTATGGTATCAACTAGATCTCTTCTTAATAACTCATTAACCCTCTCTAGTTCTTTCTCATTATGTTTAGATTCTTTAAGAAAAACTTGTAACTGTCCAACTTCATTATTTAGTTTGTAGCATTCCATAGTGTTAGCCTTTAAGGATTCCTTAAGAGTCTTGTTAGCTTCAGTTTATCTAGTGATCTCGATTTCCATAAATTCAATTTCATTCTTTTAGTTGTTTCTCTCTTTCAAAATCTACTCATATTATTTGGATTTGTCATTATTAGGAGTAGAGTCACTGCCTTTCTCTAATAGCTAATCTACAAGTCCTTTTCTCCTATCTCTAGATTGTCTTAATCTCTCTTTCAAGTTATCAATGAATTCATTAGCTTCTCTTAATTTTTCTTCCAGACAAACAATGAGAGTATTTGATTTGTCTAGGCTCTCAAGTGAGTTCACAAGCTGAATCTAGATACTACTAGGTGCCTCCATTAGGATCCTCCTCAATATGTTAATCTTCTTCCAAGGAATTAGGCTTTGATACCAATTGTTAGGATTAGGGAGAACCAAGAGGAGGGGGTGGGGGGTGAATTAGTGGAACAATACTTTTTAACTTCTTCAACTGATACCAAAACTTAATATAGAAAGTAAATGAAATTATACAAAATAGAACACATAACATGAACATCATAACACCATAATTTTTTTTTCAAGAAAACCCAGTTAAGGGAAAAAATCCAGTCGGGATGATGGCCATAAATAACTCACTATTGCAGTAATAAGTGCCCAGTTAAAGGAATAAGTAAAAAGAGGGTAATGCACTTGCATTCAAGTTTACAACCTAGATCTCACTTCTCATTTACATAACTAAAATACATCAATTCTTACAACCAATTACATAAACAAAATGGATTTATAGTCCTATACCAAACTAACTGGTAGCATTTGTAATGCTTATATAGTTCCAATAAAGCTACAAACATAGATCTTCTCATCCAACTTAGTCTCTGATTTCTTCCTTATCAACACATAATCATCACACAAATATCACTATTATGTACATGTCTTCACAATCAAAACTTGATCTTAAATATACAATCATAACCTCAAAAAATCAAACTCTATCAACCCAAATAAGAGTAATAAAACATGTAGAGATCTTTGCCAAAATAAAATAAAATCTTGCTAACCAAACCAAGTAACCATTGATGTTAGATCTATCATCAACAATAATTAAACTAATAATAAAAAATGTTTTACCATGTATACCAACTCAATTTCTTTGGACTGTCCTATTCTTCCAAAAACTCTATCAACCCAATATTCCATAGTGAATATTTCATGCATATGATGTTTTTAGGATCTATGATTTATTGATTAGACATAGTAGTATGTATACATTCATACCTTGCAATTTCATACACTAACACTCAACATTCTATCAGAACCAAACTAATCTATCCAACTGGTCATTGTTCTGCTTTTGGTACTTAGATAAATATATGTATCAAATCCTTTAGTAAACAAACTTGTTTGCATCACATCCAAGAGTAATCATATTAGTTTCCATCAATGAAAACATAACATGCATTAAAGATTGACTCTTTCCAACACATATATGATGTGAATTTTGGGGGGAGATTCTTTTTCAACCTCCCCTTACACTATAATAAGAATGATGACCTACAACTGATTGAATATCTAGATGAACTGAAGGAACAATGATTAGAGATCACCGAGCTACTTAAGTGATATGTAAGATGATTAAATTAGTCAATATGTTGTCATTGATGTCAACTAGTTTTGATAGTACTTATCATGATAGTTACAGACATCTGAACATCTATAGAAGGAAGAAAAGATGAAGAAATGAGATATCTACATAAGGAAAAGATGAAAATGACATATAAGGATAAGGTAAACATGCTTTATATTATTGACTTGAACATGCTACATTAATCTATTATGAAGAAGAGATTTGGATCGAACAAGTCAATATGGTCGGTAATTGAAGACATTTGTATACACCAAGCCAGTGTAATGTATACCAAGTGATAGTAATAACTGAGTTAGTTATCATCGACGCATTTTAGTATTAACCAAGTATGGATGAAAACATTAAATGCTAAGAACAACCAACTGAAATTGATGAGCTGGATATTGTTATGATTTCAAGGTTAAGGATGAAGTTAGTTATGAGATCCACGGTTGACATAATCTAGAGATGATCTAAAGGATGAGATTGAAACATGTTGAGGACACATTTTCCAAGGAAGGTTTAAGCCGCAAAATGGATGAAGGAGATTAAGAGGTAAAATATGATGGCTGATATAAAAATGGTTTACTTGTCTATTTAAGTGATATGAGTTTCATTATTGAAACATGCTCGACAAAAAGGAGACTATAGAGATTTCATGTGAAGATTTTATTCATGCATTCTTGATCAAACTGGTTACAGAAAGAACCAAGCTACAAACATTACCGAGCGTCAGAGAACTATTTACCGAGTGAAGTAAGTTGAGAAATATTGAGGAAGTGAATTGATTAATGATTAGAGGATTTTATGAGCATAGAATAGATCTGAATATTTTCAATTGAGTTGTATTTGAATTAGATCAAAATTGTATTAGTTTAACCATTGATTTAGAAAATGTCTTAACTGAGTGGACTGAACAGTCTTATTGTACTACCCTATGACATTCATTGAATGTAAATTGTTATCTTGTTGACCCCATAGAGAATGTTGATAAAAAGTTAATTGTTAGTGATAAATCCTCTACCCAGGTCACACCTAATAGTGTGCATTGTATCCTTTAAGAGGGTTGGCTCCTAACTGAGCTCACTTCAGAAGAGTGAATTATTTTGGGTTACTGGTCCCGGGTGGTTTTTCCCTTAGCAGGGTTTCCATGTTAAATCATTGTGTTATGTGTTGTTTGTTATGATTGTTTTGATATCATACTTTACATACTACATAGTTGATTTAGTCGGTAATCACAGTTTGGATAATTACTAGTATTCGGTAAAGTGAATAGATAGATTGATATTTCATGTTACCGAGCTACATAAATTATTGAAATTGTTTTGTATGGTACATCTAGGAGTTGGGACTGAAGGATAACTAGTTTAACCAATTCACCCCCCCTCTCAGTTATTCTAACAATTGGTATCAGAGCGTATTGGTTTCTTGGAGGAAAGTTTTAAAGACTTGAGTAAAAAGATCACAAGATGTATAAGAGGGAAGTGCCTAAGTTGAACAAAGATAATTTCACAACATGGAAAATCAAGATGAGGCTTCACATATCCAAAATTGGAGAATCTGCTATACATCTACTAGACAATAGCTACTTACAACCAAATGTTGGACCTTTGGCACTTGATCAATTGAGAGACAGACATGAACATAATATTACTATGATAGAGATTGCGGCTGCTCTATGTGATGCTGAGTTTGGAGATGTCAAGGATTGCACTACAATGAAGAAAATGTGGGATAAACTTTCTCTAGTTTATGGTGGTGATGTGAATGTAATGAGAGCCAGAGCTAAAAGCTTGAGAGGAAGACTTGATGACTTGAAGATGAAGGAAGGTGAGAACATCACACAATATTCAAACTGAATCAAAGAGGTAGTTAATGCTATCCGAGGAGAAGGAGGTACTATTTATGAAGATACTATGGTAAGTAAGATACTGAGAACCTTGTTTCCTATCTATGCAATCAGAATATTTGCTATTCATGAAATGAGGTCTGCACCTAATAGCACTCTTACTATTGATAGTCTGATTGGAAAGTTAACTACTTTGAGTTGAATAATTATGACAATAGTGTTGTACTAAGTGTTGAGTCTTCTTTTATGTCATCTCTTAAGATTGGTAAATCTAGTAGTAAGCATAATATAAAGAATGAAAGTGATAGTGACATCGAAGATGAGCTTGATGAGCTTGAAGCACTTATGGCCTAGAGAATTCAAAAAGGTAAATGAAGGTTTAAGGGAAAGTTAACTTTAGCTTGTTTTGACTGTAAAGAGATTGGCCATATTGCTACTAGATGTCCTAATAGGACAGAGGAAGATAAAGACAATGACTGATCTGGTGATGGAAAGTTTGGTAGAAGGAATATCAGAGGAAACTGACACTACAATAGAGACAACCAAGATTACAAAGACAAAGGAAAGAAGGCATATCACCTTGTTGGAGAAAATGAAGATGACACCGACACCGACACTAATGATGAAATTGAAGTGGTATTTGTTGCAATGAAAGATGATTTAGAAGAAGAGGAAAGGTATGTAGAAACAACCCTTACTTCTAAAGTTAGTAAGAATGATACTTGGATCATTGATAGTGGCTATACACATCACATGTCTGGTGATGAAGATAAATTTGAACATCTTGAGCACTATAATGGAGGATCAGTGAAAATGGGAAATGATACACCTTGTCAAGTGAAAGGAAAAGGGTCTATCTTATTGAATGATAGAATTAGATGTGATAATGCATACTAGGTAAAAGGAATTAACTACAATTTGTTTAGTGTAGCACAACTGAATAACTCAGGTCACCGAGTTGCATTTGAAAGCAAGAAGGTGAAAATCTATGATGAATATGGAAAGCTTGTCGGTACTGGAGGACAATCAAAAGTTAATTTATTCTATCTTGACAATGCTGAAACATCTTATTTACTGGCGAAGAATGAAGATGTATGGTTATGGCATAAGAGGCTATGTCATGTAAACTTTGATAACATGATTAAGAACAGTAGAAAGATAAAAGTTAGAGGATTATTGAGTCTAACCAAACCTGATCATGTTATGTGCCATCAATGTCAAAAAGGAAAGATGACCAAATATATTTTTAAAAGTAAAGACTATTCACCTAAAGGAATTTTGGAGTTGGTACATACTGACTTATATGGTCCTATGAGAACTCAAAGCTACTATGGTGATAAATATTTTATTTTATTTGTTGATGACTATTCTAGGATGATGATAGTCATGTTCTTAAAAGAAAAATCCGAGCCATTCAAATTGTTTACATGGTATAAAGCTAAAGTTGAAAAAGAAATCAGGAAAGAATTGAAATGCTTAAGATTTGATAGAGGAGGTGAGTTTATTTCTGATAAATTCACCAGTTTCTATAATGATCATGGAATAAAAAGACATGTTTCTACACCTAGGACATCATAGTAGAATGAAATTGTTGAAAGGAGGAACTGATCTATTGTTGATTGTGCTAGAACATTGATGGTTGAGAAAAATGTTGCAAAAATCTACTAGAGAGAAGTAGTTAGCACTATAGTATACACCCTGAACTGAGTTCAATTGAAGAAAGACAGGAACAAGACACCTTATGAGTTATGGTTTGGCTATACACCAAATGTAAGTTATTTTAGAATCTTTGGTAGTAGGTGTTATATCTTGAAAGATGATAGGAATGGTAAATTTGACTCTAAAGGTGATGAAGGAATATTTTTAGGATATTCTACTAAGATTACAGCTTATAAATGTTTGAACAAGGCTACTAATAAAATGGTAGAAAGTGCTAATGTAAAAGTTGATGAGTTTGTTGAAAAGAATAATGAAGAAAGCATGAAGGAACCATAAGACTCTGGTAGGTTTACATATGTTGAAGATCTAGGTTATCTACTGAAGCCATAGGCTAAGTCTACCAAGCATTAGGAAAATGCTACCGAGAATCAGCAAATGCAAACTGAGAACCAGGAAGAAGCTACCGAGCAAGAAAATGAACCTGAACTGAATGATGAGAAAAAAAGAGAACAAGTTCTAGAAAAATTTGTTAGAAGACACCATCTGTAGAACCAAATCATTGGAGATAAGAAAGTTGGCATGATGACCCAAAGTAAGTTAAGACATAACACATGCTTAGTTTGTGAGTTTGAACCTAAGAATGTTAGGGATGCACTTGAAAATGAGGAATGGATTAAGGCTATGAATGAGGAAATTGAATATATTGAGAAGAATAAGACACAAACATTAGTACCCAGACTAAAAGATAAAAATTTAATTGGTACTATATGGATTTTTAGAAATAAGTTAAATGAAAATGGTGAGGTCACTAGGAATAAGGCAAGACTTGTATGCAAGGGATATGCACAAGAAGGTATAGCTTATGTTGAAACCTTTGCACCTATTGCTAGACTTGAAGGAGTTCGTATACTACTTGCATATACTGCACATAAGGGATTCAAAGTATATCAAATAGATGTGAAATCAACTTTTTCGAATGGAATTCTTGAGGAGTAGGTCTACATAGAACAACCAAAAGGTTTTGTTGATCCAAATCAGAAGAACATAGTATGTAGATTGCACAAAGCTTTGTATGGACTAAAGCAAGCACTGAGGGCATGGTATGAAAGACTACATGCTTATCTTATCAGTATTGGCTTTGTAAGGACTAGTGAAAATAGTAATTGTATATGAAAGGAGAATCTGATGATAATATTTTGATTGCTGAAATATTTGTTGATGATATAATCTTTAGTGGACATGATCTGATTTGCAAATCTTTTGCTGATGAAAAGAGAAAGGAATTTGAGATGTCAATGTTTGGAGAGATTAAATTCTTTCTAGGTTTGTAGATTATACAACAAGATGATGATATTTTCATCACTCAATCAAAATACATTAAAGAATTGTTAAAGACTTTTGGCATGGAAGATTCAAAACTAGTAGGAACACTGATGGTAATAGGATGTAAGTTGACAAAGGATGATGAATCTACATAAGTAAATCAGAAACTATACAGATCAATGATTGGAAAACTGATGTATGTGGTACATAGTAGGCCTAATATAGCACATGCAGATGGGATTGTGGCAAGATTTTCTACCAATCCTAAAGATTCACATATGGTTGCTGTTAAAAGGATTTTGAGATACTTGAAGAAGACATAAGACTATGGTTTATGGTACACAATGGAAGGAAAATTTGAACTTTGAGTTTATACTGATGCAGATTGGGCTGGAAACATTAATGACCAGAAGAGAACAACCAGTGGACCATTCTTTTTAGGAGAAGGGCTTGTGACTTGGATAAGCAAGAAACAAGCATGCATTTCTTAGTCTACTGCTAAAGAAGAGTATGTTGCTACTACTACAAATTGTTCAAATATTTCTTGGATAAAACAAGTGTTGGAAGGAGTGAATGAGGTAATCACAGACCTAGTGATTATATATTGTGACAACACTAGTTCTATAAATATTTCCAAGAATCCTATGATGCATTAAAAAAAAAGCATATATCTATTAAGTATCAGTACTTAAGGGAATAAGTTCAAGAGAAGCAGGTGAAACTAGGATTTGTAACATCCAAAGAACAACTTGTTGATATTTTTACTAAACCCTTACGGAAGGACACATTTGAGTATTTGAGGACTAGACTAGGGGTCCTTCCCCTATCTACCAGTCACTAAGGTGACCAGGAGGTTGCATCAACCTATACTTTATTAGAAAATCATTCATGTTGATGCACATAGCTCACACTTTATTTTTTATAAGGTTGTGAAAGATTGTAGAAGTTGGAACAAGAATTTGTTTATCAGTACATGAAGGTACCAGATTTGGACTGAACAATAGAGGTTAATTTGGCTGCTGAAGAGTTGTTTATTTTCTTTGGCATTTCTATCAAAGGGAGAGAGACTACATATAAAATAATAGTTAGTGAGAACACAAAAAGGGAGAGAGACCACATATTAAAATATCTGTTGCTGAGAACATATATGGGAGACAGAATCTGAGAAATGAAAAGATCAAATCCGCAAGGAGAGTTTGCATGGAATGCTATTTTGTTTTGTAGTGATTAAACATATTAAATATCAAGCTAGGGAGAGCTTACCGAGCTACAACATTTACCTACATAGTTGTAGAAAACATGTTTGGTATGTGTATGAAATATTTCATATTGTTTGTGTTGCCATCAATGCCAAAGGGAGAGATTGATGATCTACAACTGATTGAATATCTAGATGAACTGAAGGAACAATGATTAGAGATCACCACACCACTTAAGTGATATGTAAGATGATTAAATCAGTCAATATGTTGTCATTGATGTCAACTAGTTTTGACAATACTTATCATGATAGTTACAGACATCTGAACATCTGTAGAAGGAAAAAAAGATGAAGAAATGAGATATTTGCATAAGGAAAAGATGGATATGATAGATAAGGATAAGGTAAACATTTGGTAACTTATTAATGAGTCTATGACTTTATATTGTTTACTTGAGCATGTTACATTAATCTATTATGAATAAGAGATTAGAATTGAACAAGTCAATGTGGTCGGTAATTGAAGACTTCTGTATACATTGAGCCAATGTAGTGTATACCGAGTGACAGTAATAATCAACTTACTTATCATTGACACATTTTAGTATTAACTAAGTATGGATGAAAACATTAAATGCTAAGAACATGTGACTACAATTGATTTGCTAGATATTGTTATGATTTCGAGGTTAAGGATGAAGTTAGTCATGAGATCCACAACTGACATAATTCAGAGATGGTCTAAAGGATGAGATTGAAACATGTTGAGGACACATCTACCAAGGAAGGTTTAAGCAACAAAATGGATGAAGGAGATTAAGAGGCAAAATCTGATGGTTGATATGAAAATGGTTTACTTGTCTATTTAAGAGATATGAGTTTCATTGTTGAAACATGCCAGGCAAAAAAGAGACCATAGAGATTTCATGTAAAGATTTTATTCATGCATTACTGATCAAATTGGTTACAAAAAGAACTAAGTTGCAGACAATACCGAGCATCAGAGAACTATTAACCTAGTGAAGTAAGTTGATAAATATTAAGGAAGTGAATTGATTAATGATCAAAGGATTTTATGAGCATAGCATAGATCTGAATATTTTCAATTGAGTTGTATTTGAATCAGATCAGAACTGTATCACTTTAACCATTGATTCAAAAAATCTCTTAACTGAGTGGACTTAACAATCTTATTGTAATACCCTATGACATTCATTGAATGTAAATTTTTATCTTGTTGACCCCATAGTGAATTCTAGTCAAAAGTTAATTGTTAGTGATAAATCCTCTAACCAGGTCACACCTAATAGTGTGCATTGTAACCTTTAATAGGGTTGGCTCCTAACCAAGCTCACTTCAAAAGAGTGAATTATTTTGGATACCAGTCCCAGGTGGTTTTTCCCTTAGCAGGGTTTCCACGTTAAATAATTGTGTTATGTGTTGTTTGTTATGATTATTTTGCTATCATAATTTACATACTGCATAGTTGATTTAGTTGGTAATCAGAGTTTGGATAATTACTTGTATTCGGTAAAGTGAACAGATAGATTGATATTTCATGTTACCGAGTTGCATAAATTATTGAAATTGTTTTGTAAGGTACATCTAGGAGTTTGGGACTAAAGGATAACTGATTTAACTTATTCACCCCCTTCTCAGTTATTCTAACAAAGAAAAATGTTTAGAGATAAACTAGGTGACCTCTATTTAACAGGGTTGTAGTAAGTTTTGTAGCATCTCCCCAATCGGTTTGTATGCATGTGATGCACTTAAGAGCCTAGTTGACCATGCTGGATGCCTAGGGATTCTTCATTGGGTCTAGACTATCATCAATACACCTCTCCCGAGCTTGAAGAGATAAAACTAGATTTTTCTCAGAGTCTTATTTATATGCCAACCAAAAGGATTTTTTGGTTTGAGGTCATCCTCTGTATGGGTTTAGAAAATCCTCTAGAAAAGCCTCTCTAAACTAAAAATGGTTGTTAATCTAATAGATTGTGCAAGCGCACCAAGAACTCAAAACACCAAGTTATTCGTATTAAGAACCAATACTCAAATGTGAACTAAGCTATCATCCATACAAGAACATCTGTTCAATTTTAAGCCCAAACCAAATGAGACTTTCCTTGTTCAATTTTAGATGCACCAAAATTCAAATGTATTTTTCTTTGTTCAATTTTATTTGCACCAATCTCAAACATTTTTTTTCCCTTGTTCAATTCTTTAAACCACCATATCAATTTTAAGCACCAAAATGAGATATGGAATATGATGTTTGAGCATGCATTGTTCATTTTAAAGAACCAAACCAAATGGATGAATTTTTAGAATAAAGGGATAACCCCGGTTCCAAGACACGCGCTAAAAGAAAAGTTACTACTAAAAATACCTAGCAAATAGTTTTGATAATCATAATTAGTACTCATATCAATATTTAGATTATCATATTAATCTGATAGCTTGATCAGCTGGTCTATGTATGCATTAAAGAGCCCTTCATATTTGAATTCTGGTTCCAATCAATTAAGGGCACCTATGCAAGTTGATTCTTTGTTTTATTCTATCCGTCTCTCTCTCTTCTTCACTATTCAATAGACAATTGGACATTGAACTTATTGTGCTTGGAAGGACCATTGCACTTTTTCATTATAGTAAAGTGTGTCATTTCATTATAAAAAGTGTGGCTTTACACTATATCAAGAGCATCTTTATAGTACACAAGGTGTGTAGAAAGAGAATATAGAATATAGAATTTAAGATAGAAGAGAAATTCTCAATAAGATAAGTGCATCATTCTGATAGGTCAAGTGCATTGATCTAGTGATGCAACTATGATGATCTAGTAAATCAAGTGTGTTGATTATGAATAGTGTTTGCGGTGATCTAGTATATCAAGTGGGTAGATTAAATTAGATCAAAATCATAAAAAATAAAACTGTAGTTAATACTAGACAAGTGCAGTGATCTTGATTGGCTAGTGTGGCTTTCAAGATGATAGAGTGCATTGATTTTGATATGCGAGTGCATCATATTGTTGTGTTGAGTGCAGTGATTGAAATTGGTGAGAGCATCATATTATTGTGTTGAGTGTAGTGATTGAAATTGGTGATTACATCAATTTAAATAGCCGTATGCGACACAATAACTTGTATCTACGTAAAAACAAAATTGTGTCTGAGTCAAAATAGAGAAATTGTCAAAAAGAGTTAGTGTAGATTCATGTTGGGTTCACCATTTTGTAATCAGGTAATAGGGGATCAATGGAAATGTGCAATAATTTTAAAAATCTCAACCACAAAGATATTGTTAGAGAAATTAGTATTCCCAATATTTAAGAAAGGATGTAAGAAAAATAATAAGCATGAACAATAATCAACATGAAATCATTCTAAGAACATGAATATGCAGACCATAAAATCTCCTTGGTGTTCTCCTTCTCATACAATGTGGGCTCTCAAAACTTAGCTTAAAGTATGCCAACATAAGAATTCAAAGCAACCTTGGTTCTTGAAATATGAGAAATGAATCTCTATTTATAAGTTTTTAGCATTTTCAACCAAGAACCTATGATTGAAGGGATGATTGATTGTGATTGAGGATTCGAAGTCAGAGTGAGTGGGAGTTCAACTTAATTCATTGCTTGGTTTAACATGATTGATTGATCTATCAGAAAATAGATTGGGGAGATGACTTGACTTGATTAAAGAGATAATGGAATAGACTAGTGAGTTAACTGATTGCATGAATGAGTCAACTGATTACATGGATTAGAAGACTGAATTGATTGAAGACTTAATTGATTTACTAGGGAGGAATTAACAATGTGGATTGAATAGTTAAGAGAGGGAGTTGTGGAGTGAACAAAATGTTAGTATGAGTTAGCTTTGGAGGAATAAATCATGATTAAATAAATAAAATAATTATTTATTTGTACATGTAATAATTGATAAATAAATACTTAATATTTATTTGTTGAGAGAAGAACAATTAATTTGATAAAATAAATATAATTTATTTAATTACAATAGGGATATGATTTAATTATTACACAAAATGTAATAATTAGAAAGAGGAAATATTATTTATTTATATGATTATATAATTAATTGAATGACATAGAGAATAATTAAATAATGTTTTATTATTTAATTACTTTATAGATGAATAACTGATGAAATATTGATTGGATGATTAATAATTAAGGTAATTAATTAAAATCACTTAATTATAAAATTAAAGGAAAATATTTATTTTTGACTTTAGTATATAACTTAGAATGACACATATAATTAAATAATAAATATTATTTAATAATTTAGGAGGAATGTTAGTAATGTCATTGCATTCAAGCAATAGTAATCTGAAAAGTGCATCTTGATACCTCTTCTATGTGCCTCATATCCTTTGATACTTAGAATAGTATGGAAAAATACATGTCTATTATTACTGCTAATTGTCATAACCTTTTGCTATTGTAATCTTGCATTTTTTGACATCTTTTCTTTGAAATATTTGGACTGAAAATTTTCATACTAGAATAGTATGTCCCTTCAATAATTCATCACATTTCTCTTTCCTATAGCTACACAAGACATAAATTCATTAATTAAAACATATGATTCATATTAGTTCCTTCACTTTCTTTTCTAATCTTTTTTATGGCATGTAACTGAAAGTATGGTTGCATGATAGTTGATTTATAAAGATAGGGTATAGATCTATTGTTAATATAGGTATGATTATTGAGAGGGGAGGGGTGAATCTATAATAAAAAAAATTCATCGATTTCAAACTCTTTAAACTTTATGCACCATAACATACAACATCAACTAATATAACTAGAAACTTTCAAAACATGCATCAACAAATAATCAATCACACAATAAAGACACCATATTTTTCTCGTGGAAATCCAAATGAAAAAAAAATGACATGTGGGAGTTGGTACCCACTAAAACTACACTCTTCTAGAATACACCCTGTGAGGAGCTTACCCTATTAAAGGTTCACAAAAGTACTATTAGGTGCTACTCGATTAAGGGATTTTCCTATAGATCTGTTATGATCTTTATCCTTTTAGGCACAAAATTGTTAGATGAATTTAAACATTCAATACAAATGCCACCTGGTTAGAGTATTTACAACAAAGATCTATTAGGATCCACCCTGTTAAGAGATTTCATTGTTACAATAGTTAGAAAGAAAGAGATATAATGATCTATGAAATTGCACTACCTTTGCATAATCAGATCTTTTAAAGCTCTAAAAATCTTCTCCACGCACTATACTCATCTCTGGCTTGATCACACTTGATTCCCTCACTTTCTTTGTCATCGAATCCTTTTGCAATCCACAATCAACAAATAACTTCTTTTTCAACTTTTTGATATATAGATTTTATTCCACTGCCTTAAAATAAACCCTATATCTGAGATACAAATGATCTAGATCATATTTGATAAGATACAATGTATCTAACATCTCATAAACCATTTTCCTTTGACCTCGTTGGATTCCATATGAATTTCACCTTGTAAATTGAACCATCTTCAAAAAATTATTTGACCAAAATAATTTTTTTGAAGAATCCACCTCAAATGTATACCTCAGACAATGTGATGTCAAATAATTTTCACAAATCAAGGAATTTCCTTACTACACTAAAAACATCACCAATCCCATTGCCACTTCAATTTTCTTCACCGATTCACAAATATTCATTACTCGTTCAAGAACTCTGTCTTGTTTTCATGTCATTCTATTTATACCACTTCTAGTTAATTAAACCACCTTCACCGATCAAAAATATGAGTTGTGATCCTCAACATAGTATCTTGACATTTTTATCAACCATATCCTATGACCACTCCATCAAATACTTTATCAATTTGAAATAATATTCAAATCTCTTATTGTTTGTCACTGATTGTTTTAGCAGTTAACCGATTTGATTTCATTCAAACATAATAAACTCAATAATTCATATCAAAATTCATGGTTGCAAACTTAGCATCACAACACATAACATATTCTTCCATTAGAATAAAAACTTCAGAAACATATTGCAACTCATGATTTATTCACATAATATCTAGTAACATATTGAAAACACTAAGACAATCAGTTGACATTAATGAAAACCTAATAATTGATTCACTTGTCATCAAATCTATGCCAATATTCATCAATTCAACACTTAGTATCACTACATTAGTTATGCTAATAATGTCCCCCTTTGACATTGATGGCAACACTCACAACACTCTTAAATTCTCCTAGTCTTAACTTGTAAGTTCTTCTTGGAAATAATATGTCTCTCTCATGAAAATCCTCTTATAGACTTTTGCCAAACATTTCCACTTCTTTCTATACCTCTAATCATACATCTTTCCCCCCTTATATTCTCCCCCTTTAACAACAATACCAAAGTTATCTAATCATTTAGTCATCTTGGATTATACTTGATTATTCTTTTCTTGATTTTCCTTATCACTACATCACATAATCATACTAAGACATCTCCCTCTATGGAGTAGTCCATCTCCACATCAATTCATACACATGATATTTTGATAAACACATATGAATTGATGCAATCAACATCACCCTCTAATTAATTTCAGATAGGGGAATGACCCCTAATCTACCTGTGAGATACACAAAGGTATCCTTTGGTAATGGCTTGGTGAATATATCAAGGACTTATTGTTTAGTACACACATAGTCAAGCCTTACCTCCTTCTCCTATACCTATTCTCTTAGAAAATGATATTTTATTTCAATGTGCTTTGTCTTTGAGTGCATCACTATATTCTTGGAAATATTTATTGCACTAGTGTTATCACAATAGATAACAACTAGTTTTGTGACTTTCTCATGAATTCCACCAAGAATCTATTTTATCCATATCAATTGCTGAAAATTAATAGCAACAACAACATACTCTTCCTTTGTAGTAGATTGAGAAGTACAATTCTTCTTTTTACTAGTCCAGGATACTAATCTTTCACCAAGATAGAATGCTCCACCACTTGTTTTCTTCCTATCACCAAAATTTATTGTCCAATCTACATCGGTAAACACATTCAAAGAAAAATATCCATATGTACCATACTATATACCATAATCTTCAGTTCCCTTGAGATATATGAAGATCCTCTTCACTGCAACCATATGTGAGTCCTTTAGATTTGAGGAAATCCTTGCAATAATACTAACAAAATGTGCAATATTTGGTCTACTATGGCCAACATATTGCAACTTACCAATCATGGATCTATATAGAGTTTCATTTATCTCTTTGGATTCATCCTCCTTAGACAATTTGTAGCTTGTGACCATAGGTCTTCCTAGTGGGTTTGAGTCATCCATGCCAAAAAATGTCAGAATCTCCTTCACATACTTGGATTGACTGATGTATATCCCTTTCTTCATCTACTATACTTGAAGACCAATAAAGAATTTGATTTCTCTTTGATGAACTACAACTGATTTAGAACATTGAATGAAGAATCTATGATTTAAGATCACTGAGGAGTTTCTGATTAGATATGCAAGATGATTAAATCAGTGTTATGTTGTCATTGATGTCAACTAGCTTGACAGTACTTATCTTGTAAGTTACTATACCGACACATCTGAAGAAAGGTGAAAGAGATGAAGAATAGAAATATCTACATGAGGAAGATGTATATATCAGATAAGGATAAGGAATACATTGAGTAAATTTTTGATGAGTCTATGACTTGATGATATCGAATTTATTATGTTGTATTCATCTATGATGAAGAATAGAGCTGAAAGATACAAAGTAGTGTTGTTGGTAAATGAAGCATTCTAGTATACACCGACGAAGTGGTGTATACTGAGCATAGTGTTAACTGAGCTTGTGTTCATTGATGCATTTCTTTGTTAACCGAGAAAAATAGAAAGGAACTAAATTATCAGTTTAGTCATTAAAGTGATGAGCTATAAAGTGTATGAAACTAAGGTAACATATAAGGTTTGTTATGAAGATCGACGGCTAACATAATTCAAGAAAGATCTAATGGAGTAGATTGAAATGTGTTACTGACACATCAGCTGAAGAAGGTTAGAGTGGTAAAATCAATGAATAAGATTAAGCGGCAAAATCTGATGGACAAAAAGAAAATGATTTACTCATCTATATAAGAGACATTGGTTTCATTGTTGAGAAGATGCCGAAAGAAGAATATACTATAGAATTATCATGTGGAGGAGTTTTCATGCATTCTAATCATACTGGTTAGTGAGAACCAAACTACAGAACAATTACTAAGCTATAGAGAGTAATTACCAACAAACAGTAAGTTGATATAGTATTGAAACTGAAGTGATATATTGATCAGAAAGATTTGAATGAGCTGAACATTGATCTGTAAATTGAAATTTAATTTGTTTCAAGGCATATCATCTACTATTACATATTTAACCATCGTACATAGTCAACTCTCTTAACCAAGTGGACTAAGAAATTCTTTTTGATGTCTCATTCATAGAGTGAACATTGTTATCCTGTCAACCCCAGAGTGACTGTTTGTTGGATGATAACTTCTAGTCTAAAATCCTCTAACAAGGTCACACCTAACAGTGTGTTTGTAAACCTTTAACAGGGTTGGGTCTTCACCGACCTCACTTCAGAAGAGTGAACATTTTTGGGTTGTTGGTCCCAGGTGGTTTTTCCCTTCACAGGGTTTCCATGTTAAATATCTTGTGTTATGTGTTGATTGTGATATGTGTTTGTTATCATACTTTGCATATTACATGTTAGATTTGATCGGTAACTACTATAAGTTTTAAACTGACAATTGGTAAAAACATAGATAGTGAAAGTATTTTATGTTTACCGATTAGTAGAAGTTGAAGAATTTGTTTTGGATTATACATTTTGTTTTGGGACACTAGATAAATGATTCACCCCCCTCTTAGTTATTCTAAAAATTGGTATTAGAGCTATGGTTGCTTAGAACAGAGTTTTAAGGACTCTAGAAAAAAGGTCTCAAGATGTATAAGAGGGAAGTGCCAAAGCTGAACAAAGAGAACTCCGCAGTATGGCAAAGCTAGATGAAGTTGCACATATCTGGAATTGGGAATTCTGCACTAGAACTGATGGAGAATGGATACATTAAACTGACACCAGGTCCTATGACACTTGATCAACTAAAGGAAAGGCATGAACACAATATTACTATGATGGAACTTGCTGCTACTTGTATCGATACCAAATTTGAAGACATTAAGGGATGCACAACTGCTAAAGCCATGTGGGATAAACTGACTCTAAGAGGTTGATTTGATGATATGAAGATGAAAGAATGTGAGAACATATTGCAATACACAAATGGGCTAAAAGAGGTAGTACATGCTATTAGAGCATCTGATGGAGTTATTTAGGATGAAACAATGATAAGCAAGATTCTCGAAACTTTGCTGCCAGTTTATGTGATCAGGATCTCTGCAATTCATGAAACAAGGGCTACATCCAACCTTACTCTTGACACACTGATCGGTAAGGTTACAACCTTTGAATTGAATAACTTTGACAACAATGTTGTACCCTCTATTGAATCCAGTTTCATGTCCTCTTTGAAGATTGGTAACTCTAGTAGCAAGAATAGTAAGAATAATGATAGTGATAGTGGTACCGATGATGAGCTTGATGAGCTTGAAGCTCTTATAGCTAGAAGATTACCCAAGGGTAAAGGAAGGTATAGAGGCAAGCTACCTTTGGCACGCTTTAATTGTAAAGAAGTTGGCCACATCACTACTAGATGTCCGAATAAGAAAGATGATGATAGATCCAAAGATTGATCTGAAGGAAGCTATGGGAGAAGAGTTAACAGAGGCTACTGACATAAAAATAGAGATAACTAAGATAGCTATGACAAAGGGAAAAAGGTATGTTACATAGCCAAAGAATTTGAATCTGAATTTGACACTGATGATGATGTAGAAGTAGTATTTGTTGCTATGGAAGATGATTTAGAGGAAGAAGAGAAACATGAAGAAATAACACTAATCTCTAAAGTAAGCAAAAATGATACATGGATCATAGACAGTGGATATACACATCATATGACTGGTGATATAGAGAAATTTGATCTACTTGATGAATATGATGGAGGATCTGTAAGGATGGGAAATGATGCACCCTATATGGTAAGAGGTAAAGGTTCATTGATGATTAATGATAGAATAAAATGTGAAAATGCATACTAGGTAGATGGACTAAACTATAATTTGTTAAGTGTGGCACAACTAAATAACTCAGGCCACTGACTTTCTTTTGAGAGTAGAAAGGTAAGAATCTA
Source organism: Chamaecyparis obtusa (assembly GCA_027943335.1). Taxonomy (NCBI): domain Eukaryota; kingdom Viridiplantae; phylum Streptophyta; class Pinopsida; order Cupressales; family Cupressaceae; genus Chamaecyparis; species Chamaecyparis obtusa. Next base: position 135,879 of record BSBK01006805.1, read on the forward strand.
TGATGATGGAGGAAGACTTGTCAGAATCGGTACACAATCCAGAGGTAATCTATTTTATCTTGATATTGATCAATCTTCTTGTTTATTAATGAAGGATGAAGATGCATGGTTGTGGCATAAAAGGTTATGTCATGTGAATTTTGATAACATGATCAAGATTAGTAAGAGGAAAAGAGTTAGAGGGTTTCCTAACTTATCAAAATTGGATCATGCAATGTGTCATGAATGTTAGAAAGGTAAGATGACTAAGTCTAGTTTTAAAATAAAAGACTACTCAACAAAGAAGATACTTGAGTTGGTTCATACCAGCCTATGTGGTCCTATGAGAACTCAGAGTTATTATGGTGATAGATACTTTATTCTTTTTGTTGATGACTATACTAGACTGATGACAGTTATGTTCTTAAAAGAAAAATCTGAAGCATTTAAGATGTTTAACTGGTATAAGGAAAAGGTAGAAAAAGAGACTGGAAAAGAGTTAAAATGCTTAAGATCTGATAGAGGAGGTGAATTTATCTCTGATGAATTTACTAATTTCTGTAATGAGCATGGTATCAAAAGACAGGTCTCTACACCGAGAACACCTCAGTAGAATGGGATTTCTAAAAGAAGGAACATGTCAATCATTGACTGTGCAAGGACACTAATGCTACAAAAGAATATTTCTCAAACATACTAGAGGGAAGCTGTCAGTACAACTATATACATGCTTAACCAAGTACAACTAAAGGACACCAACTGAACACCTTATGACCTATGGTTTGGACACAAACCTACTGTAAGTTATTTTAGGATTTTTGGAAGCAAATGTTTTATTCTGAAAGATGAAAGAAATGGGAAATTTGATTCTAAAGGTGATGAAGGAATATTCTTTGGATATTCTACTAAGAGTAAAGCATACAAATGTCTAAATAAGGTTACAAATAAGATAATTGAAAGTACTAATGTCTGTGTTGATGAGTTTGATGCCAAGAACATAGAGGAAAGAAAGGAATCAGAAGACTATGATAGATTCACTTACATTGTACTTCCTAACTATCTTCTGAAGTCACAACTTGTGATAACCGGTCAACATGAAAATAATCCCGAGGAATAGGAAAGGGAAACTAACAAACAAGATGGAGCTACCGAGCAAGCACATGAACTTCAACAGGATGAACAAGAAAGGAGAAATTGAGTACTGGCTAGTTTTGTCAGAAGACATCATCCTGAGACACAAATTATTGGAGACAGACAAGCTGGCATGCAGACAAGAAGCAAAGCAAGAGAAGGTACATGTCTAGTTTGTGAATTTGAACCAAAAAATGTGAAAGTTGCACTAGAGAATGAAGAATGGGTTAATGCAATGAAAGAGGAAATAGAACAAATAGAGAACAACACTTGGTCCTTAGTACCCCAACCTAAAGATAAAAATGTTATCGGTACTAGGTGGATATTCAGGAACAAAATGAATGAAAATGGTGAAGTGACAAGAAATAAAGAGAGATTGGTATGCAAGGGATATGCACAGGAAGAAGGCATTGACTATGGTGAGACATTTGCACCTATTTCTAGATTGGAAGGAGTTTGAATGCTACTTGCATATGCTGCACACAAGAAATTTAAGGTTTATCAAATGGATGTGAAGTCAGCATTTCTGAATGGTATACTTGAAGAAGAGGTCTACATAGAACAACCTAAAGGATTTGTTGATCTAGACAATAGAGATATGGTATGTAGATTATACAAAGCTTTATATGGTTTGAAGCAAGCACCAAGAGCCTAGTATGAAAGGCTGCATACTTACCTGTTAAGTATTGGATTTGTAAGAACTAGTGAAAATAACAATTTGTACATGAAAGGTGATACTGATGACACTATTCTTATTTCTGAAATTTTTGTTGATGATATTATTTTTGGAGGTCAAGATCATGTATGTAAATCCTTTACTGATGACATGAGGAATGATTTTGAAATGTCTATGTTTGGAGAGATTAAATTCTTTCTAGGATTACAAGTGATTCAACAGAGTGATGGGATATTCATCACATAGTCCAAGTACATAAAGGAAGTCTTGAAGACATTTGGCATGGAAGATGCTAAACTTGTGGGAACACTAATGGCTATTGGATGTAAACTAAAAAAGGAAGATGAAACTACAGAGGTAAACCAAACACTTTACCGATCCATGATTGGTAAGCTAATGTATGTAGTTCACAGTAGACCAGACATAGCATATGCTGTGGGAATTGTTGCTAGATTTTTTGCTAATCCTAGAGAATCACACATGATTGCTACTAAAAGGATCTTAAGATACCTAAAAAAGATAGAGGATTATGGTTTATGGTATCCTAAGGAAGGTAAATTTGAACTAATGGTCTATACTGATGTTGATTGGGCTGGAAATGTGGATGATAGAAAAAGCACCACCGAAGGAGCATTCTTCTTTGGTGAAAGACTTGTAACCTGGACAAGTAAAAAGCAGGCTTGTATTTCTCAGTTTGCAACCAAAGTAGAGTATGTTGTTGCTGCTACTAATTGCTCAAACATTGCATATATCAAGCAAGTGTTGGAAGGAATGAATGAGGTAATCACTGACCCGGTGATTATATACTGTAACAACATAAGTGCTATCAATATTTCAAAGAATCCAGTGATGCACTCTAAGACAAAGCATATATCAATTAAGTATCACTACTTAAGAGAACAAGTGCAAGATAAGCAAGTGAAGTTAGAATTTGTTACATCTAAAGAACAACTTGTAAATATCTTTACAAAGCCTCTACTGAAGGACACATTTGAATATTTGAGGACTAGACTTGGGGTCTGTCCCCTATCTATCGGTCACTAATGTGATCTGGATGTTGCATCAGCTTACACTTATAAGAAGATCACACATGTTGATGTAGCATAGTTCACACTTTGGATAATGTTCAAGGTTGTGATTAAGTTTGAAGAATTGAAACAGATTGGGATATCAGTATATAGAGATACAAAGAATGTATTGGACAACAAAGAGTTACTTCGCTACTACAGAGCTGATTATTTATTTATTTCTTTGGCATTGTTGTCAAAGGGAGAGATAAATAATATGAAACAATATGTACCGATGAGAACTATCTAAGGGAGAGATAATCTGAAAGAAACAAAACAATGAAGATCAGTTACAGAGAATAGAAATAGGAATAGGAGAGCTGCAAAGAGCATATCTGATGATTGGCATTACAACATTATCAACATATGTTTAGTAACGTAGTGATTAAACATATTAAGCTAGGGAGAGCTTGTACAACATTTGTTTACAGATTTGTAGAATTCATGTTTGGTATGTGTATGGTACACTTCATATTACTTGAGTTGCCATCAATGCCAAAGGGAGAGATTGATGAACTACAATTGATTTAGAACACTGAATGAAGAATCTGTGATTTAAGATCACTAAGGAGTTTTTGATTAGATATGCAAGATGATTAAATTAGTGTTATGTTGTCATTGATATCAACTAGCTTGACAGTACTCATCTTGTAAGTTACTATACCGACACATCTGAAGAAAGGTGAAAGAGATGAAGAATAGAAATATCTACATGAGGAAGATGTATATATCAGATAAGGATAAGGAATACATTGAGTAACTTGTTGATGAGTCTATGACTTGATGATATCGACTTTATTATGTTGCATTCATCTATGATGAAGAATAGAGCTGAAAGATACAAAGCAGTGTTGTTGGTAAATGAAGCATTCCAGTATACACCGATGGAGTGTAGTTTATACCGAGCGTAGTGTTAATCAAGCTTGTGTTCACCAACACATTTCTTTGTTAACCTAGCATAATAGAAAGGAATTAAATGATCAGTTTAGCCATTAAAGTGATGAGCTATAAAGTGTATGAAATCGAGGTAATAGATAAGGTTTGTTATGAAGATCGACGGCTAACATAATTCAAGAAATATCTAATGGAGCATATTGAAACATGTTACTGACACATCAGCTAAAGAAGGTTAGAGTGGTAAAATCAATGAATAAGATTAAGTGGCAAAATCTGATGGACAAAAAGAAAATGATTTACTCGTCTATATAAGAGACATTGGTTTCATTGTTGAAAAGACACCAGAAGAAGATACTGTAGAATTATTGCATGGAGGAGTTTTCATGCATTATGATCATACTGGTTAGTGAAAACTAGACTGTAGAACAATTATCGAGATACAAAGAGTAATTACCGACAGATAGTAAGTTGATATAGTATTGAAACTGAAGTGATATATTGATCAAAAAGATTTGAATGAGCTGAACATTGATCTGTAAACTAAAATTGAAGCTGTTTCAAGGAAGATCATCTACTGTTACATATTTAACCATTGTACATAGTCAAATCTCTTAACCGAGTGGACTAAGAAAGTCTTTTGATGTCTCATTCATAGAGTGAACATTGTTATCCTATCAACCCCAAAGTGACTGCTGGTTGGATGATAACTTCTGGTTTAAAATTCTCTAACAAGGTCACACCTAATAGTATGTTTGTAAACCTTTAACAGGGTTGGGTCTTCACCAACCTCACTTTAGAAGAGTGAACATTTTTGGGTTTCCGGTCCTAGGTGGTTTTTCCCTTCACAGGGTTTCCACGTTAAATCTCTTGTGTTATGTATTGATTATGATATATGTTTGTTATCATACTTTGCATATTACATGTTAGATTTGATTGGTAACTACCATAAGTTTTAAACCAACAATTGGTAAAAACATAGACAGTGAAAGTATTTTATGTTTACCGAGTAGCAGAAGTTGAAGAATTTGTTTTGGATTATACATTTTGTTTTGAGACACTAGATAACTGATTCACCTCCCTCTCAGTTATTCTAACACTCTTATCATTGAAATTTCAAATTCCTTCCTCATTGCTTCTATAAATGACCTACTCAATGCTTCATTTCCACCAAATATTATGTCATAATTTATTTTTTCAGCAATCAATATCCTGTCTTCACTTTCATATCTTAGATATACATTGCTATTGTTACTAGTTCTTGTGAAACCAATCTGAATAAGATAAGCATGTAGCATATCATACCATGCTCTTGGAGCTTGTTTCAGTATATACAATGCTTTATGCAATTTACATACCATGTCTTTACCTTCTTCAATAGAAAAACCTTTAGACTGTTTAATGTATACTTCTTCTAATACACCATTCAGAAAATCATATTTAACATCCATTTGATAGATCTTAAAACCTTTAAAAGCAACATATTCCAAAAGTATCCTTACACCTTCAAGTCTAGAAATAGGTGCAAAGGTCTCACCATAGTCCAATCCTTCTTCTTGTGCATACCCTTTGCAAACTAGCCTTTCCTTGTTTGTGATCACTTCTCCTTTCTCATTCAACTTATTTTTGAATATCCATTTAGTAACTATAACATTCTTGTCATTGGACTTGGATACTAAGTCCATATTTTATTTTTGTCTATTTGATCTAATTCCTATTTCATAGCCTTAATCCAATCATTATCTTCCAAAGAATCTTTAACAATTTTAGGTTCTAAGTCAGATGGTAAACAAGTACTTTCTCTTACCTTGCTCCTTTTCATCACTCCAACATTTTTATCTCCAATAATATGATCTTGAGAGTGATTAAGTTTCACATACCTTGGGAGTACCAGTTCTATTCTTTATTTACCTTCATCATCATTCACCGATTGTGGATCATTCTCCAGTTGTGGATTGTTCACTAGTTGTGGATTATTCACCACTTCATTTATCTATGGTACTATATTTGGCTCAACCGGTTGAACATAAACAAACCTATCATAGTCTTTCAATTTTTTCATGCTATCTTCCACATTTTTCTCATAAAATTCATTAATTCTAACATTTTCACCTTCAACCATTTTGTTGGTATGCTTGTTCAAACACTTATAAGATTTACTTCTAGTAGAATATCCTAGAAATATCCCTTCATCATTCTTAGAATCAAATTTACCATTTTTTTCATCCTTCTTTATGTATCATTTACTTCCAATTTTTTTGAAATAAATGACACTAGGAGTATGACCACACCACAACTCATAAGGTGTTTTATTTTTACCTTTATTAAGTTGTACCCAGTTCAAAGTATATACAAAAGTACTTACTACTTCTCTCCAACATATTTGATCCACTCCTTTTTGTATCAAAGTGTTCTTGCATAGTCAATTATGGATATGTTCCTTCTATTTGCAATTCCATTTTGCTGAGGTGTCCTTGGTGCTGACATTTATCTCTTGATTCCATGTTCTTCACAAAATGTTCAGAACTCTTGAGAAGTAAACTCACCTCCTTTTTCATATCTGAGACACTTAAGTGCTTTACTAGTTTCTTTTTCAAATCTTTTTTTATACACCTTAAACATGTAGATGGCATCAGATTTATCCTTCAAAAACATAACAAAAACCATTCTTGAGTAATAATCAACAAATAAGATAAAGTACTTATCTCCATAGTAGCTCTAAGTTCTCACCAGTCTACACAAATCAATGTGTACAAGGTCAAGAATGCTTAGTGATGAAAAAAATTTACTACTAAAGCTAGAACTAGTCAAATTTCCCAACTGACACTCCTTACTCATAGCATTATTAGGCTTAGCTAAAGTAGGAAAATTTATAACACATCTTGCTTACTGTCCTTTACCAAATTATCAAAATTAACATGTAAAAATCTTTTGTGCCACAACCAATAGTCTTTAACTTTAGCTAACAAGAAGTGTTTATTAGTAGAGTTCAATCATAATAGATTACCTCTAGTATGTTCACCAATAGAAATCAAGTCTCTAGAGTTATCTAAGATCTTTCAAACACCATTACTAAATTCCAATCGAAAACCTTTTTTATTCAGTTGAGAAACACTTAACAGGTTATACTTTAATCCATTAGCCCAATAAACATAATCAAAATTAGTGTTATCATTAAGTTCTATTAAACCTTTACCTCGTACCACATATGGAGATCTATTACCAAATCTGAGTGCTCCTCCATTACATTCCTCCCTTGAAATAAATTTTATTTTGTGATTGGTCATGTGATGTGTACAACCACTATCTATTATCCATTCACTATTGCAATTCATACTTGAAATTGATGTATTTCCATCATTATATCCATCAACACCAGTTGAGGGTCCTTCTTTGACTGCAATGAAAACTCTCTTCTTCATCATCTATTCCATCTAATTCTTCATCAGCGACTCCTTATGCTAGGTAACATAACTTCTTTCTTTTGTCTTTGAAGTTCCTAAATCTCTTGTGCTTATCCTTCCTTTCATTATCAAGACATCTAGATGAAATATGACCAATTTTGTTACATGAAAAGAATTTTAAGGGAAGTTTACCTTTGTAATTTCCTTTTCCTCTAGGTAATCTCCTAGCTAGCAATGCCCCAAACTCTTCTTATTCTCTTTACTCAGACAACATAGAATCATAATCATGATTTTTTTAAGAACTATTAGAGATTTATTTTCCTTTCTTTGATGAACCAATGGTTAGTGAAGGTTTGAATGCAGATTCTATTCTAGGCATATTGTTATCAAAATTACTTAGCTCAAAAGTAGTAAGCTTGAAAACCAAGGAATCTAGAGTCACTTTTGTAGGATTAATAGATATCAATTCCTATATAGCAGAGACTCTAACAACATACTGTGGTAGTAGGGTTCTCAAGATTTTACTTACCACATCATCTTCTTCAAGTTGTCCAGTGGATCCTTTGATTGCAACAACAACCTCCTTTATCCTATAGCTGTATTGAGCAATGTTCTCACCTTCATGCATTCTCATTTTATCATACTTTCCTCTAAGACTATCCACCTTTTCTTTTTGTATATGAACATAAATGCCATAAACTATTATCAACTTGGCCCACATGTCAATATCATTATCCATATCCTTGATATCTACAAACTCAACATCAGATAGAGAAATTTCTATTCCTATCATTACAAAGTTATGCTCCATATTTCTCTTTCTTTGTCCATTAGTTAGGGTTCCAGTAGGTTGAACATACTTGTTTGTGAGATGAACCAATTCTTGACCTCTAATTCCTACCAGATGCAACTTCATCCTACTTACCCATGTAGAGAAATTATCCTTAGTGAACTTAGGTGCTTCCTTCCTATACATCTTTAGATCTTTTCCCTCAAGATGTTCGACTTATCACCAAGAGGAAAAAATCTCTGATACCAATTGTTAATACAGGTAATTACTAAGAGGGGAGAGGTGAATTAGTAATCAAAAAATTCATTTATTTCAAACTCCTTACAATTTATGCACCATAACATACAACATCAACTAATATAACTAGAAACTTTCAAAACATGCATCCACAAATAATCAATCACACAATGAAGACACCATATTTTTCCCCTGGAAACCCAAATGGGAAAAACCACGTGTGGGAGTTGGTACATACTAAATCTATACTCTTTTGGAATACACCCTATGAGGAGCTTACCCTATTAAAGGTTTACAAAAGCACTGTTAGATGCTACTCGGTTAAGGGATTTGCCTATAGATCTATTATGATCTTTGTCTTGTTACAAACAACCTTGTTAGAGGACTTTAAACATTCAATATAAATGCCACTTAGTTAGAGAATTTACAACAAATATCTCTTAGGATCCACTCTATTTTGGGATTTTACTGTTACAATGGTTAGAAAGCAACATATAGAATGATACATGAAATTGCACCGACTCTTCATAATCAGATCATTTTAAGATTTGAAACTCTTCTCCACACACTATACTTTTCACTGACTTGATCAATCTTGATTCCTTCACTTTCTTTGTCACCAAATCCTTCTACAATCCGAAATCAATAAATATCTTCTTTTTCAACTTTTTGATATATAGATTTTCTTCCAATGCCTTAAAATAAACCCTAGATCTAAGATATGAATAATCTAGATCATATTATATAAGATACAATGTATCTAACAACTCATAATTTTTTTCTCTAACTGCATCAACTTCCATATGAATTTCACCTTGGAAATTGAACCATCTTCAAAAACTTGTTTGACCAAAAGAAACTTCTTAAAGGATCCACCTCAAATGCATACCTCAGGCAATGTGATGTCAAATACTTTCCACAAATCATGGAACTGCCTTACTACTTCACTAAAAACATCACCAATCCCATTTCCACTTTGAATTTCTTCATCAATTCACAAATCTTCATTACCTATTCAAGAACTCTGTCTTGTTTTCCTAATCATTTTGTTTATACCGCTTCTAGTCAATTAAACCACCTTCATCGGTCAACAATATGAGCCACGATATTCAACATAGTATCTTGACATTGTTATCAACCATATCCTATGACCGCTCCATCAAATACTTTATCAATTTGAAATAACATTCAAATCACTCATTTTTTTCACTGACTATTTTAGCAATTACCCAATTTAATTTCATTCAAACATAACCAACTCAATACTTCATATCAAAAGTTGCGGTTACAAACTTAGCATCACAACACATAAAATATTCCTCCATTAGAATAAAAACTTTAGAAACATACCATGGCTCATGATTTATTCACATATTATTTGGTAACATATTGAAAACACTAAGTCAATCAATTAACATCAATGAAAACCTAATAACTGATTCACTTGTCATCAAATTTGTGCCAATTTTCATCAATGAAACACTTAGCATCACTCCATTAGTTATGCTAACATCTCTCATTTCTCTTCTGACACCATTTTTCACAACCCTATATGTACCTTGAAGACACAAGATAATATTCTAAATCTAGATGATCCAGGATACAAAACAGTCCATTATTCCATAGGAAATGACAAATTCTTACCCATTTTCTAGATCTTGACTTTTGCCATTTTTTTAATTTTATTTTCCAAGATGTTTTGAGAGCTACCCCACAACTTGTGTGGGTCATTATTTCTATTTTTCATTCAATTGACATTGTACTTATACTCTTTCTCTGCAAATCATATATTTCACTTGTACACTATTTTCTTTGTAAAGAAATGAAACATTTGTAATCTATTTCTGCAATATCAAACGAGAAATTTCCTTTCATTTGCAAATTTGTGTTAGTTGTACTTTAAATGGAAAAAAGCGAACCTTATTATTTTAAAATTTCTTACTACATGATAACTAAAGATTTTTCTTTTCTAACTCAATTGAATACAATGAATTAGAAAAAGTAGGATAAAATGAACCTCTTCCACTTAATAATGAACAAATTGAATCAACTTGAAAATTTGATCCATTTAGAATTGACAACATTTTTGGCATCATCTGATGGTTATTTTCTTGATAAACATGTTCAGAATAGTTTTCCTTGTAGAATCCATTGGGTACAGGTGTTTGAAACTTTAGAAAACCAAAAATTTCCTTCCAAAACAAAACAAACTGAAATAAACACACCACTCAAAACTGAAACTGAAACTAACACTGCAGTGTGACAAAATCCAATTAAGGACTGATTTATGGTTTGTAGTAATGAATTCATGTGAGGCATGTATTCATTAATATGAATGATAGACTCATTTCTAAATTGGATTATGCCAGGTTGTAGGATAAACCAACTGAAAACTAAAGCTAAAACTAGAAAAGTTACTAAAATAAATTGAATTTATGCTTTGTACATGTTCTTCATATGAAACAAATGAGATAAATAGCTCTTGTTTGACATGAAACATGTCTTCTTGGGGCATCAATATGTTTTTTAGCAACATGATAAAACTGGACAAAAACAACTCTAATCCAATGAAAGCCAATTAGGATTGTTTGCAGTGAATTTGTATGATATAAGACAACAAGCTTTCTAGCTCATGTATCATATGATATACTTTCTCTTTAGATAGTATGATTTCTTTGACAAGCTTAGATTATTTCCTCTACCACACAATTGAAAAAAAAATTGAAAACCTTTCCATGATTTTTAATGATGACCTAAAGGAGTATGTATGATTTAGAGCAATGGATTAAAACTCATGATCTATGTGATCTATACTTATTCATGTCATTGTTATGCATGATAACAAGATTATACTTATTTATCCTAACAAAATGAAAGAAAATAACTACAACTAACTAAAAATAATTAACAACATATTGAAGCACTTATTTCTGAAAACTAAAAATACCTCAAAAGTAGTACTTGAGATGTATCCTATTTACTGGGATATGCAACTCTTATCCTTCAAGGTTGGAGAACTAAAAAGAGTTATGTACCTTGCATCCTGTAATCACAAATGGGCCACTCCAAATGACATCAAATTCACTATTCTTACCTTGCCTACTCTTCAACTCATCCCATTTGAGTACCAAGCAGCAAAAAATTTAGTGGCGATTATTAGCCATTTGGTGAATGTCACTTGTCGAAAACCTACGATTTGGCAAATATATTGCCCATATGGAATTGACCCTATCACCCCGCATTTATTAAAATTGGGTCCAATGCCCAGGTCCATCACCCATTGATTTATTTAATTTTGTCCATTTCTCTCACATTATCGCCAATGGCATATAATTTTTGGGCATGATATATTTTAAACATTCACCTATAATTTCAAAGCTGCCCCAAATGGACAGCCTATATTCACCAATAGTTTTATATATATATTTTTAGGCAGCCCCAAATTCACCAGCCATTTTATGGACACATGTCTCAAACCAATGGATTTTTTCTAACTTTATTAATCCTGTGAAGATATTGGATGATCCATAATCACCTAGGAAATAACACAAGATGTGTTATAATTACGCGGGCTTCACTAAATATTTGGAGACCTAATACCTCCCGCCCAATTCACCAAAAAAGATTAGTATAAATACATTCATAGATCAGTGTTATTGTACACAATTTGGATTGGTTCAATTTGATCAGTAGCGAAGTTCAGACTGTTGAGTCTTGAATGCTTTGGCGAGTTGCGACTGCAATTGAATTTGAGGCAAAGGTAAGTGATTATTATTTTGTGACTATGTAAATATTTTATATTATAGTTCTATTGTCATTTGTCACTTCTTCAACAAGTAAACATTTTTTTTTCACTGGTAGGCTAGTAGCCTTTATTTTGTTGAAGAATCAAGATGTCGAACAAGAATAAAGGTAAGGCTCTGACATATGGGGAAAGCCAAGAGAGGCCAGAAAAATGTAGAACCTTATCATTGTACTTTGGTCATGGTGTTGGAAATGTTTCTGGCCAAAATTGGGAAGCTACTCCATCACAAGAAGATTTTCAAGATTCACAACTTGAACCTACAAGACATATTGAAGAAGTCAGCGAACCTGATATCTAAGATCATGATGAACTTGAAGAAGATTTTTAGTTAAATACCTAGAGTAGCCATAATGATATAATTGACTTGGATGAGACTGAGAATGTCAGAGAAGATGATGGTGCAGGGAAGAAGAAAAGAAAATACAAATCAAAGAATGATAGGATGTGGGATCTATCGAGGAATTTTCAAGTAGAATGGCTGTCAAAGTATCCATTCATTAAACCAGTGGACAATCCAATTGAAGGAGAGCCTCTGGTAGAATGCAGATGTAAGATTTGTAGCTAGATAAATAAGAAGGAAAAGAGGTTATAGCTAAAAATTGACACCATAGAGAAGCATATGGGTAAATTTTATGAAAAGAAAACTAGAGATGAAGTTCAAAAATCAGTGATAAGATGGAAAACAAAGGAAGAATCTCAGCATGTTAGGAATGTATAATTATATGAATTTCAACATAATATAAAGACAAAGCCTGGTGAAGTTAAAGGCTCTATTGAAGCTTGTTTTGGAAAAGCATTGGAAGTAGAACTAATAGGAAAAGTTGTTCAATTAAGTGTTGTGTTTAATATTTTGAGCAAAGGGCATCCTATGATAGACTACCCATCATTGAGTGCTTTATTACACTTTCTAAAAGTTTGTAACTATCCTAATAGTCATTGGTCAGTCAAAAATGGATGGGAATGGGCAAGTTGTCTTATCGAGGTTGAAAAAGAGGATTTGAAGGCAAAAATTAAAGAGTCAAATTTTATTGCATTGTCTTTAGACAAGGTTACAACAATAGACAATACTTCTTGGGTATGCATGCATGTTTATACTATACATAATTTTGTTCATCAACCTCATCTACTAACTGTTGCTAAAATGAAGGATAATGCGACAGCGAGAAATTTATTTGAACTAGTAAAGAGTTCTGTAATTGAATATGGAGGTATAAATGACATGATGATTGCCAAAAAGTTGGTGTGTATTGGAGCAGATGAAGCTTTAGTAATGCAAGGCCATAGGGGTAGTCTTTGCACAAAGATACAATCTTCTTGTGCACCCTACATTACTACCATTCATTGCATGGCCCACAGAATGAATCTAGCTTTTGGAGTTGTCAGCAAGCATGCTCCAGTACAAAAAGTTGAAGTTTTAATCAAAGAGCTCTACCAATACTTCTATCAAAGTCTGAAATGATTGAGGGAATTTCAACACTTCACCAAAGGACTAATCGACAAGAACAAGCTTCTTAAGGATAATGATACCAGATGGATCTCTTTGGATGGACCAGCACATCGAGTTTTTTTAGAATATCAATCATTGCTTGGTCTAATGAACTCAAGTCGTGACAAAGTAGGGAAACCAAAATTTCCTATGCTATTGGCAATGTTAAGTAATGTAGAGACACTCTTAACATTAGTAGGTCTTCTCCTCATGCTTGAGAAAATGAGAAATTTAATGAAAAAGGCCCAGCAAAGAGCTATGTATGTTGCAGAATATGCTGCGCTGCATAAATTGACATGCGTGACACTTGATAATCTCTATCGATTATGTGTCGATGATGTAAAATTTGCCAGCTGGCTGAAAATCATAGATTTGGACAATCCTGATAACTTTTCAAAAATCAGTGCAAATGGGGAGTTATGTGTAGAAGTTCACAGAGTTGAGATACCAATGCACTACTTTGCCAGGATTGAGTATGAGGAACTAGGAAAGAACCCCAGGAGGCGAGTATCAAGTATTAAAAGGGAAGACTTTACCAAGATCATTGAGTCTATAACAAATTCTATGAAGCACATTGCCTTTGATCTTTTTGCATAGATTAGAGAAAGATTCACTCTAGTCAAACTACTTGAATCCATGGCTATTCTGTTTCCTCAATATTGGAGTTTGAACAGTCTGAAAGATTTTAAAACTAAGCTACTAACTTTGATAGATCATTTCTGCAAAACCAAAGAGTTAAAAGGAGTAACTCTAAATGGAATTTTAGATGCAAATCATTTAAGAGAGCAATCAGGTCATTTTTCAATAAAAATGAGGGAACAATATAATATTATACAGAACCCCCATGAAGATGGATCGGTATCGAGGCTTTGGAAAAATCTAGCTGAGAGTGAAATGTTGATTGATTCAATATCAAAATATTTCAAGCTTGATGATTTATGTCTGACCATGATATTGGGGTTGGTGGAGGATGGGAGAGTTTTCAGTGCTTTGGGATTCCTAAAGTCAAAGCTAAGAAACAAACTAGACAAGAATCTAGGAAATTTCTTGAGGCTCTATACATCTAGGTATGAAGTCAATACTTTTCCTTATGAAAGGGCATTGAAATTGTGGAGGAAGAAATGTCAGAGAAGAGGGTTGGGAAACATTTCAAACCAAAGTGGGACTGGGAATGCCAGAGACAGTGATGCCATTGACTCATGTACTGGTATTGGTATTGCTAGCGGTGAACATCAATTAAGAAGAGGTATGCAGAGTGAAGAAAACATATCAAAGAACCAAGGAATCTATGAAGTTGATGGTGATGAATTTGACAATCTCAATAATGATATGATGTGGAAGCTTGAAGTTGAATCATTGTAGAAGTAGCAGGTCCTAGGTATTTATTAAAATTTTTCCTGAAGTCTACTGTTAGTTTCTATATCTCATCATCAATCATGCATAATAGCATATTCTAATGTCAAAAACATGAATGTGGTTGATAATGTCATCAAGATTCAAGATTTAGTTCCACAATCAATAATGGTTTTCATTTGCATTATTCAGCTCATATGGTACAATTCTTGTAGATTTTTCATTTATTTTTTTGACAACATAGCAATTCATATGTTACAATTCTTAGAAATACTGATTATCATTAATTTAATTAAAAATATGATACAATGTAACAATTCATTCATTAATACTAGTAAGGACACAACTTTGTGATTCTGTTTACAAAAGTCAATGACTCAATACCCATTGGCAATTTGGCACATTTCCCAATTTTAATTTCATTACCCTAAGCCAATGACCCTGAATTCCCTTTTATAGAAACAAGGGAGCAACAACACCTTCAAGTCAATTTGCCTAATGTGAAGTCTCAAAATCTAAATCAGTAAGACAACTACAAGTCTACAACATCTCTACAACTTTAGTTGTACATTTCTGCATTTGATAGGCCGGTTTAGCAAATTAGCATTGGCAATAACATCTGCAAGACTACAACATTGATCTTGTTCAAAAAAGAAAGTTCAAACTTGTCAATTTAAACTCAATTCTAGTATTTAGGATAATATCAAAGATATATGTATGCACCCTAAAATGGTCGCCTAGACTTTGGGCCCCATTCTTGCAATTTATCAATTTTCTGAATCAATATTTTCAAATTAAATCAATTTCCTTGATCAAATCCTAATTCTATCATTTATTCAATTTTATTCTATGGGCTAACCATTTTATCCTAAGTCTTTATTTAATTAAAATGAATTCCCTCCCCTTTTATTAAATTAAAAATCCCCCACTTACCTCTTATCCTCAGTTGCACAAATAATGCATTATTCTTATTTTATAAAAAGGAGAAAAGGCCTTTTTGTCTCACATGGGGCACAAAAGTCAACACTTCTTTCTCATTGGAGGAAAATTGTGCACATGGATTGATCCCTTTTTCAAACTCCACCCTTGATCAAATCTTTTGCCTCTTAATCTCCATCGTCCATTGATTCTCACTTTCTATAAAAGAAGAGCTCTCTTCTCATTCTAGAATCCAATTCTTTCATGCTAATCTTATGCTGCAAGATTTCTTGGTGATTTTGGAGCTTTGAAGATTCTTGCATTCTAGCTTTCATTCTTGCATCATAGCTTAGCTTTCATGGCATTTTAGTTTACTTTCCTTTCATGTTTCTAGCTTAACTCACCTAGCTTAATTAGTAAGGCTTGTACTACTTTTCATTTTCATAGCTTAGTTGCATTCTTTATTTCTAGCATAGCATAGCATTGCATTCTTATTCAAGATTCTTGAGGATATTGGCATTCTTGCCCTTTTCTCTTTGAATATTCCATTGCATGGTTTACTAGCAAGGTTATAGGCTTAATAGCTCTAGCTGAGAGCATTATAAACACCCTTGTGACTCCATGCCTAGGGAGATCTAGGTCACTTTCTCAAGGTTTACAATCCATGGATTCCCTTGGAAGTAATGACTTAGAGAAGTGCACATTTTGAGTGTACATTTTGGAAGTAGACTTGCTAAATGGATGATGATTCTTTCAGAATTTGACATAGAATACATTGAGCGTAAAGCTATAGAAGGAAAAGCCATAGCTAATCAATTGGATGGCTTCCCAATTCAAGACAGTGTACCAATTCAAGTTGTCTTTCCAGATGAGCACCTTATGTACATGACTGAGAGAACATGGAGGATGTTCTTTGATGGCTCTTTTATGCAAAATGGTTCTAGAGCTGGTGTGTTGTTTGTTTCTCCTCATGGTTACATGATTCCTAAGTCATACAAGTTATTGTTCCCATGTACAAACAACATTGCGGAGTATGAGGCTTTGAAAAATGGGCTCAAGATGGCCATAGAATGGAGAATCACAGAGCTACATATCTATTGGGATTCATAGCTGATAATCAACCAGGTTAATGAAGAGTATCAAAAAAAAGATGAGAAATTGGTACCTTATAAGAAAATGGTTGATTCCTTGAGAATGTATTTCACATTTGTCACATTTCAGCAAATCCCTAGAGCAAAAAATAAACCAGCTGATGCTATGGCTACACTTGCTTCACTCCTCCAGTTAGAGCAGTATGAATCCAGATTTGAATTCCTGGTGGAAGAGCTACATTATCCTATCTATGATTCCCAAGAAAGCCATGTCATTTGTACCCTTGTTGGTCATGAATCATCTCGATATGGTGCCATTTAATCATACCTTCGTGATGGCATTATCCTTGACACCTTTAACTTCTCTGAACAAAGAAACCTTACCTAAAATGCCTCTCACCATACCCTTATCTTTGGTGATTTGTATAGGAGGGGTCTAGATGGGATGCTTCTTAGATGCTTAGAAAAGGAAGAATCTAATCAAGCGTTAGTTGACATTCATGAGGGCATCTATGGGGGACATTCCAATGGTCTTGCCATGTCTTGAAGGTTGCTTAGGGTGGGATACTATTGGCCTACCATGCAGATGGATGCAATAGCTTTTGCAAAATCCTATGAAAAGTGTCAAAAACATGGTCACTTGATACATGCTCCGGGCAGGGAGCTTATTCCTTCTATATCTCATTGGCTATTTCAGCACTGGGCCTTTGATCTTGTTGGGTATATTCATCCCAACTCATCAGGTGGACACAAATTTATCATCATTTCTACTGACTACTTTACTAAATAGGTAGAAGTTGTCCCACTTTCTGTTGCCTCAGGCAAGACAGTTTCTCTTTTCATCCTAAACCATATCATCTGTTGATATGGCGTGCCTTCTGAGATTATCACTAACAATGGAGGTCAGTTAAAAAATAAGGACCTTAAGAAACTCCGCAAACAATTCAAGATTAAATAGCATTGGTCCTCCATTTACTTCCCGCAAGGAAATGGTCAAGCAGAGGCTTCAAATAAAACCATTCTTAAAATCCTACACAGAACAGTTCATAAGAATGGTAGAGATTGGCACTTATAGATAAATCCAGCCTTGTGGGCTTATAGAATGAGTATTCGTACTCCTACAAGGGCTACTCCTTTTGCCCTTATTTATGGTCCTGAAGTAGTGTTACCTTTAGAGGTTGAGATTCCTTCACTTAGAGTTTCCCTCAAAGGTCTAGTTACATATGAAGACTATCGCACCATGAGACTCCAAGAGTTAGAACTTCTTGATGAGAAATGTAAAGCATCATTTGACCATATGAGGGTCTATCAAAAGTGTATGTCCAAGGCCTTCAACAAAAAGGTTCACCCTAGAGAATTCCAAGTGGGAGATCTTGTCCTACGAGAAAACCCTAAGAACTAACAACATAGAGATCAAAAGGGAAAATTTGAACCTAATTGGCTTGGACCTTACATCATTACTACTACTTTTGGGATAGGTGCTTATTTATTATCTACTGAAGAGGGAGAGCAGCTCCCTGATCCTATCAATATCTTGCACCAGAAGAAGTTCTATCCATGATGCTGGTTCTATCCGGGGGCATCCTTTGTACATATTTATTGATCCTGAAAAAATTCTAAAAAATTCATATATGATGTTGAAAAAATCCTAAAAAGCATATAAAGTCTTGAAAAAAAATAAAAATACAAAATACAAAAAAAAAAAAAAAATTGCAAAAAATTCAAAAAAAATAGAAAAAGTGCCTTGGTAAAAACCTGGAAACAGGCGCTACTTGAGGCCTTTGCACCCTTGTTTCTTAGCACATGTCCTTAACACTTAGCCTTTCTCCATCATGCCTTGTTCTTGTTGCCTTGGTTTGGAATTGGTCTTTGTCTTTGTCTAGGGGGCATAACTGTGTTAGCTTTGGTCTCTTGGATGTGTCAGTCTTTAGGACACCTTGCAAATGGTGTTTTCAACACCACCCCAACTATGTTTTTTAACATTTTGCCAGTGTCAAGTGTTTCTTAACACATATCAGATATCCTACCCATAGTCTACAATGATACAATATGTTCCACTGGCAGATGCGATACTCAAAGTTTGACCCTATGACCTACACACATACACTTAAACACTTAACTCGTTGAGACTTGTTTGACTTTATTTCTTTGTGTGTTGTCTATGATGATTTATTTGCTTAGTGTTCTCTCCCTAATAGTTTTCAATGATGCTGAGCTAGAAGATTGGGGGCATGAGAACATGTTTTATTTATTTCTGCTTGTGGGTATATTTTGTTGATCTTAACTATCATGAGCATCTATGCTTGTTCCACTTGACATTAGGATCTACAATGTATTATCCTTGGACTATTTTTCACAAGTGCATGCTTATAGTCATCTTGAATTTCTTGTGTCTCGATCCGAGCATAATCTTGCTACACTAAACTTAGGGAACCTCACTACACTAGTCATCTTGACCTACATGTCTTTGATGCTTAGGTGGGATTCCCACATACCTATCTGATATAGATCATATTCAGATTCACATAGTTATACTAGTGTGTATTGTATGATCTTGTGACACTACCAATAAAATTTCTTTGTGTGCTTCTTGCAACACTACCAATAAAGCTTGATGATGATTATTAGAGTCTAATAGCTTTGTAACGTTGCAAGTAAACCACTTTTCATAGTAGCTTGCATTCTTAGGTTCATGTTAGTTTTGCATCTTGCATATGGAGAGAGATCTCCTTTTATCTTTCACAGACTTGGCCATCTCCTAGGCTCTACCCTATAAGCTGCATCAACTCCTACATCCACCATATCAGGTAGATAGTCCCAGGGCTCCTTGCGTAGACCTACAATCTCCTATGCCACCTGCTAGTAGTCCAGCATCGACAACCACCCTAATCTCTCATCCTCCCTACACCGGGCATATGTGGTCATCTCCACTACTACCCTCTACTACCATCCAAACTATCTCCACACCTGAGAGATCACAAACCGCTCAACAATATCTGAATATCAACCGAGTAGTGACCGACTATACAACATATATCCAAGTTCCCAATCCCAGTCACTTCACTACTCACACTGTTGGTATGGTCTCCACTCAAAGGCTATAAGCTCATCCAGTAGCCTCCTATAGTATGTTAGATCTCTACTATGGGGCTGTGAAATAAATCCCATGTACTTGTATATGTAGGGGCATCTCCGCTCCTGAGGCTGTACATGTGGTTGCACAATGGCTATGTGCTCCAACACCCATATCTATGCTAAAACTACCCCGCATGCCCATGATCTTCTATCTTTGTACACTATCTCATGAAGCTCATGGTACATGTCTACTAGGATAGCTGGGCCCCATGCCATGCATCTCAGATGCACTACTAAATTTGCTACCAATCTTCCCTAGCCTAATGGAATCCCTTCTGACTCTTGTCAGTAATGAGAGCCTGTGCTATTATCGAGCACATGATGTAAGGTATTGGATAATCCTGACCATACTCCTCAATCAGTCGATCCCAACTAATATTCCTGTCGATGATGTTCACATCTTGGAATAGGTCTTGGATGGTCCATCTCCCATCTGTAGGAGACTGATCATAATATACCCGTGCCAATAGAAAATCATGTCAGTTTTCATCATATTGAAACTCTACATTTATAAACATCTATAAAAATGATTATACTCATTGGATCTCCATGGCTAGGTACATGGAGGATCCGATAGATGTCCTCTAATGTGATTGAAACCTCTCCCATTAGTAGATGAAAGGTATTGTGCTCATTGTGCCATCTCTCGGCCAACACTGTCAACAACTCGTGGTTTGCCCGTATATGGGGCATATCTAGCAAGAACCTAAATCCCATGCTGATCAGGTCATCTCTGCCAGGAGTATCTAAATCCTTGATGCAGTGTAGCCCAAACACTCTTGGTGCTCTAATGATGAGCACCAAAAAATCCTCCTGTAAGCCATAAACCCCAAACCAGATGTCAGAACATATCATGATGGATGACTAAAATTAGTACAAGGAATATTAAACGTAAAAATTATCTAGAACCATGTTATATTGTTCAAATTCAAATCATGTGATAATTCCTATTATACTCTTGTGATAGTTTTTGTTAAAATTGTATCATGTGATAGTTTTTTGCATAGTGGTATGATACTATTGCTTGATGCGATAGTTCACCCTATATCACACGACATTTCAACTAGCATCGTGCGATGCTTTCTTGAATGGCCATGCGATATTTTCTTTGCCTACGAACTATCACATGATACAATCTCTAATAAGTGTGTGATACTATTAAAGTATCATATGAAGTTTCACAGGAATATAATTTTAAATATTAAAAAAACAATAAAAAACATGTTTTAAATGCCATAAATGACTCAAAAGGCTAGTTTTTCTGAAAACTTACTGGGGCACCATAGTGAGGAGGCCGGTTGTGCAACTGACTGCACTTGAATTGATGTGTGTGGATGGGAATTGATACCTACTGAGCCATAATCTCTCTCTAAGCTCTCAAAGTTCTCAAAATCACAATAAGACAAATGAATTTGAAAATGACCTTTTTAGCCCTTATATAGCATTTTGACTTTTTGACCTACTTTTCAAAACATCTTAGAATTGCATGAAAATTGCACCCCTAGCTAATGTCAACATCCTGGATCCATTTTCAGGATTGAAATCAAAATCTAAGTTCATCTTGATAGTCAAAATCACATTTCAAAATTTCTCCTTCTTCTGCGCAGTTGGCTAACTGTTTGAGGCCTGATCCTTTGATCTTCGCTAGGGCATCTTCATTTCTTCATCCCCATCTCTCCCAACCTTCTAGTATCTCATTCACTTTCATTCACTTCATCTCTCTGAGGTTTGACTTCATTTTTATCCTATATCTTTCTCAGTCAAACCTAGTCAAACTGGGGCATATCTTCATTGCTTGATGGTTATTCTATCATCTTTCACCTCTGATTATGATTTCTAGTGATTTGATCAAATTTATCAATTTAATGTTTCTCCTTTTGATTTCAATTCTGAGGGGGTAGTACCTATCAAACTTCAATCCTTGATTCAGCTTTATCAAACCTATCAATCAAACCTTGCTTGAGACTTGACAATTACCTATTTACAGGGGTGTTGGCCTTGTCTTTTTCAATCAGCTTACCTTTGTCCTAATGTGTTCCCATCCGTTGAACACATGTCTGGGTTATTTTGTGATCCCAAATCTATCTCATATTTCAAATTCATTCTTTGACTGCATGTGATCCCAAATCGATCTCATATTTCAAATTCATTCTTTGACTGCACGTGATCCCAAATCGATCTCACATTAGTCAAAGAGGGGCAAATGTAGGCACCCTAAAATGGTCACCTAGACTTTGGGCCCCATCCTTGCAATTTATCAATTTTCTGAATCAATATTTTAAATCAATATTTTCAAATTAAATCAATTTCCTTGATCAAATCCTAATTCTATCATTTATTCAATTTTATTCTATGGGCTAACCATTTTATCCTAAGTCTTTATTTAATTAAAATGAATTCCCTCCCCTTTTATTAAATAAAAAAAGCCCCCTCTTACCTCTTATCCTAAGTTGCACAAATAAAGCATTATTCTTATTTTATAAAAAGGAGAAAAGGCCTTTTTGTCTCACATGGGGCACAAAAGTCAACACTTCTTTCTCATTGGAGGAAACTTGTGCACATGGATTGATCCCTTTTTCAAACTCCACCCTTGATCAAATATTTTGCCTCTTAATATCCATCATCTGTTGATTCTCACTTTCTATAAAAGAAGAGCTCTTTTCTCATTCTAGAATCCAATTCTTTCATACTAATCTTATGCTATAGGATTTCTTGGGGATTTTGGAGCTTTGAAGATCTTCTTGCATTCTATCTTTCATTCTTGCATCATAGCTTAGCTTTCATGGCATTTTAGTTTACTTTCCTTTATTGTTTCTAGCTTAACTCACCTAGCTTAATTAGTAAGGCTTGTAATACTTTTCATTTTCATAGCTTAGTTGCATTCTTCATTTCTAGCATAGCATTGCATTGCATTCTCATTCAATATTCTTGAGGATATTGGCATTCTTGCCCTTTTCTCTTTGAATATTCCATTGCATGGTTTACTAGCAAGGTTATAGGCTTAATAGCTCTAGCTGAGAGCATTCTAAACACCCTTGTGACTCCATGCCTAGGGAGCTCTAGGTCACTTTCTCAAGGTTTCCAATCCATGGATTCCCTTGGAAGTAATGACTTAGAGAAGTGCACATTTTGAGTGTACAATATATACTAAAGATATAGAGATGATTGAAACTAAAAGTACTTTCACATACTATGATTGATGAGATCAAGATGATTCTATCCATTTCTTTAGTATGCTCCATTCTTCATCAGTTGGAAGGGAAAAATTTGTGATGTTATAGTAAATGACCCGCAACCTCGTCAGCCATCCATACTTTGAAGAGTGAGTTGAAAGAAATGTTCCTTCCATTACTGCATTCAAATTTGTGAATGCTTTGATGCACTTTGCAATGCCTTCATGAGTTCTATCCTGAGGAAGGTTGCCTAAATTAGACGTCATTGTGTCCTCCAATTTTTTTTGTAAGCTTATCTTCCAATGAAATTTGTTGATGAGTAATTAGGACCAGGACTTGGCAAACCAAGAGATATCAATTTGGTTGTTTTACTATTCATCTTGGTGAGCTTTGGCCCGAATAAGGCAAGAGTTTCTTCTGCTTCTGTTAGTTTTTGACATTTTTGAAAGACAGAGGTCACCTTTATTATTGCACCAACGCAGTCCTGAATTCCCTTGCTTTCCAAATGCCTATCATTGGTTCTGTTGATTTCTTGCATAATCTGTTGTGCAGTTTTCTATCTCTGACAAATTTTTTTGTTCTTCTCAATGTGCTCTTTCAGCTTCCCAAAAACATCTGTAAGAGTTTTATTCAGTTCAAACCAATCACACAACCTATCAATAGACATCTTTATTTTCCCCTAGAAGATTTTTTTTATTTGCTTGACTGTATTATTTACATGGTCATTCAAGCTATTTTCATAATTTTTAATTGTATTATTTGCCTTCTTTGGGTCTTCTCTCATTTCTGAGAACTGGTGTTCACTATGTTGTTTTATTTACTCTGCTTTCTCTTCCCACTATTTTTTTTTTACCCTCTCATTCTCCAATTCTTTCTTTAAGTTATTGTTTGCATGTCTCGCATTCTCCAAGTTTTTGTATAAACTTAATGATGAGGCTTTTTCATCCTCAAGTTTTTTTTTGGTCTGTTCCAATTTTTCCCTTAGAGTTTTTAGTTTTGTGTCCATATGTTCTTGCTTTCCAATTGCTTCTTTGGAGGATGAATTTTTTATCCTTCTCTCTAATTCTTTGCAGCCATTTTATGCTACTTTCTCATTTGCCTTTACATTTTCTAGGTCTGCCTTTAACTTATCTATTGTGCCCTGAAGCTTTCCTTTCTCTCTCTCCAACTTCATCACTGAACTGTAGGCCACTTGGTTGGTCATTTTCAACACATTTATCTTGTCCACATTGTTTAATTTTGGATAAATCCATTTGGAGGGTGCTAACTTGAAATTGAGATGGATCTAACTAACTCTCTGGTGGATTGTTATCTCTAGCTGGGGGCATAACAACCATGAATTCCATCATATATTTATTTGGGTCATATGTGGGAAATAACCTATTGGATGTAGGTTCTGCATCACGAGTTGTGGCAATTGCTTCCATCTTCATTATCTTACCATTTTGTTTATTCCTATTTTTTGATTGTTCATAGTTAGTTACAAAATCATTGTAACAAAAATTAGGGTTTTGTGACACAATTGAATGTTTGAATGGTGAAATAGCACTTGCATTGATGTACAAGCTTCCACCTATGTTGCCGTGGTTCTATTAATTCCACCATGAGGATTAGCAACACCCTAACCCATTAAAGTGGAGTTTTTGGACTGTTCTAAGGGTTTTGTCCTGAAGGTTGGGCAATTGTTGGACTCATAGTCACTATTGCAATTGTTGTACTAATACTTGTCATAACCTTTTTCTTCTTTACACTACCTTGATCTATGGGAACCATTGTTTTCATGTCTATCTATAATGTCCTTTTTGGACCACTAGTTATAGTTGTACCCATCATATCCACAGTTGTGGGAGTGGCAATTGATTCAAATTGAATCTGAGTGCTTGGAACAGGTGGAACAAATGAAATTGACTGAGTTGATGAATATGATGATTGAACTCCAAGCCCAAGGCCTAGTTTCTCACCATGTTTTGGTGGATCCAGTGGGTCAGGTACAAACCAAAGCCCTTGTCCACTGGGACCCAAACCACCAAAACTTGGGTAGCCCATTTTTTATACAATATCTGCCCCTTTGGTATATTGAATTTTTGTGGACACATCAACTCCTCTACTAATTGAATATACATTACTAGATGTGGGATTCACAGAATCCTGGTCATAGTCATCATCATTACCATGATATGCTTTAGCTGGACACTCCTTATTCCACAATTCACTAAATATTGTATCCTCTTCCATGTCATAAAGATCTACAGAGGTCTTTGGCTCACCGAGATTCTTCCTCATTTCCCAAAAATAATTTTTTTTGGTTCGAGTCCAATTATCATCCATACATTCATTCATTAGCTCTTTTTGAATAGATATTGTAGATGGTTGAGCAAATTTCTGGTAGAAATTGGACAATGTCATGGCCTGCACTTTTCCTTTATGTTTGTGTAATGCCATTATTTGTGATGACAATTCCTGTATTGACATATTATTTTTAGCAGCATATTTCTCCATCTCTTTTTTGACCTTGTCCCAGGACTCCATGTTTTTTAATTTTTCAATCAATGACATACTTTCATGTTGACATTTTCTTGTAGAGTTCCCATTCTCTCTAAGCTTTGTTCCAATTATGTTGAGTGGATCATACTGCCAATGACTGTCAACATCAAAGTGAAAAATTGAAAAAAAGGCTTGTGCCACTTTGAATCCTCTTCTCTCAATGTGAACCCTCCAAAGGAGAAAGGTGAGGAAGGAAATATCATTTTATTTTGCTGACCATTAAAGAGTACATCTGTGCTCTCCATCTGTCGTACATATTCCAATGCAAATACCCTCTTTGTTAAATGTATTGGAAGTTTGTAGGGTTCTACCACTGAACTGTAAAACCTTAACACAATGTACTCTTCCATTAAGTACCAGTCAACGAATTGTATTTGACTTCCGAGTTGAATGCAATTTCTACAAGTAACAAGCAATCTAGGCATTGGAGTGCCTGTAATTTTATGGTACATTGGTGCCAAAAATAAGTCTACAAAATTTTTGTAGTTCCTTCTGTTATGAATCATCCTTATTTGAGGTGTCCACTCATATATTAGATTTTGGCCCTGACTGCAAAGCTTGTTTGTCTGAAATATTGCATGATGCTTTGCTAAGAGAAGATAGCACAAGTAGGTTGTGAATCTAAATGTCTTCTGTGAACCTCTTTGAATCATTAGTAATTGATCTTGCATGCAATGAACAATGTGCTCAATAAAATAATATTTTACTGTTTCTTTTTCAAAATGAATATGAAAAAGCATTTCAAGAATGCTGGCACCCACTTGTTTGTTACTATCCAATCCCAAACAAAATGCTAGCAAAGAAATACTGTCCTATGCCCATGGCACAAAAATTTCATAATCATAAGGAGGCTTATGATCTGGACTCAGGATAGAACCACTTGTTATTCCTTTGATATAAGAATCTCTCTGTGTTGCATATAATTTTTCATAATCCTCTACTAACTTTCCCAGGTCAATGAGTTTTTTTGTTCAAACCCTAGGTTCAATAGACTAGCAAATTCACTCTCAGTTATGGACAAAATTTCCTCTCGAGTATTTTTATTCACAATTAATTTTCTATTTTCATCATAATTTTTGGTGCAAACCATGACAATTTCTAGGCAAGGGAATACTTGAGGTAACGCCATGTGTGCCGACCTAGCAACCCACGGTCTAATTTTATTTTCTGTTGCATTTACCATGGGGTTAAATGAATAAAATTTTGAACCCTTATTTGGATCGTTCCACTTGTTTTCAAGTGCAAATCTAATTTCTATTATTCCCTTATTTCCATGAATAATGGGATCATAAATATCATGGAATAAATCAGTGAAAGCTGGTGTTTTAAGCAGATTGTGGAATTCTATTATCTGACTTGGCCTTTTACTCATAGTCTTATTCTTGATATTTGTTTTTCCCATCGTGGTAAGTTGGTAACCGGTATCACTATTTACTTGTAGGAAAATTTAAATATTTATACATAGCTACAAGCCTACAATTTACAGGGATGATTCAAAATTAAACCCTAATAGGCTAATTTTTTATATATAATACAAACAGTAAAGTTGTAAATCAAGAGATTTGAAAAATTTAAAATGCAGGACATAGGTGTTCAAGATTTTAGTAGTTACCCATTACCCTTAGTTTCAATTTTTGTAGACTATGACTAGGAAGAGAGCTGAGAGACTTTGTTGATTTTCTTGGACCTCAATCATCAACCTAGAAATTTAGAATCTGTAACACCTTTCTAAATCTGTAGACTACTTATACTTATAAATGAAAAATTAGATTGGAAACTTTAAGCACAAAAATTGTACAATCTATAGCCATCACACTTGTCATTGAGTCACTGACCATGTGAGTGGACACGCGTCATGAATTCGGAATGGGTTTACAAAAATGGGGTTTTCTTTTTCCTTTCGGCCCAAAAAATAGATTTGGTCGTTGATCTACAATCATCTAACGGTCATAATGTCATGACTCATTGTTATTCACATTAACGTGGGTCCCATTAAATCACCTAGTCACCTGATGACTGACTCACCTCATGATTTAGACATGTCACATTCGTGCGAGACTGCGAGTGGAATGTGTTTAGTGACACGTGTCATGATTCCAGAATGGGTTTGAAAAGATGGGGTTGCTTTTCCCTTTCGGCCTGAGATACAACTTTGGTCATTGATCTACAATCCTCCAATGGTCAAAATATCATTATTAGTCACTATCTGGTGAGTGGTGTGGTGGCGCCATGGGTCCCATTAACTCACCTAGTTGGGCTGACTCACCTAACGAGTCAGACATGTCATGTCATCATCAAATTGAAATGACATTCTAGGTAGACCATGTGAGACTGCGAGTGGAACGTGTTTAGTGACATGTGTCATGATTCTAGAATGGGTTTGAAAAGATGGAGTTGCTTTTCACTTTCATCTTGAAGTCCATCATACATCGTTGATCTGTGCTCATCCAATGGTAGTTAATAGTATACTAACTGACATTGTTAAATGTTATACTGTTATTTTTTCCTTTATAGATATTAATTAATAATGGATAATAACATTTAAAGTTATTTAATTGAATAGTAACAATTTTAGCCAATCAAATTCAAAATGCACTATTTTTTTAATAATATTAAATTTTAATAAATTTTAGAGGCTGAAGTTAAGGTTACTTAAGTTAGTGTTTAGAGATTACGAGATTTCTATGGTTGTTGACTTGCTAGGTCTCCCAAACATGAGTTAAAGTAATATTTTTTATTGATTATATAGTATACTTAAAGTTAAAATGATATTTTTTATTGATTATAACTTTAACGTTGATAATCACATTTAATTCTAATACCTTATAATTAGAAAACCATAAATTCTTTCTCTAAGTTCTAACCTTATTAATTCATTTGTGCTTCAAATTATTTTTATTGATTATAACTTTAACATTGATAATTATAAGAACATATAATTCTCATACATTATAATTAGAAAACCATAAATTCTTTCTCTAACCTTATTAATTCATTTGTCCTTCAAAATGCTGTAAATCTTTCAGATTAAATGTACAAGTGTGTGAAATTAGAAAAAATGTCATGATAGGTAACAACTAACATTACCCAAACTTAATGTTAGTACTCAGTGATAACTAATAAGACATTTCTTTTATTAACTACAACTATCTAGTGTCTACATTGTACAACTGTGATACAATATAAATATTCAGATTTAAAAATGGAAATACCATCATCATCGTTTGAAAGCTTCCTTATTTCTACTGAAACATAATTATAGGTTACATCATACATGTCTAATACACAAATAAAGTAACTAATTAAAATATTGCAATCAAAGTGACAAAGAAGTCTAAGAACCATTTTTTGTACCCATAAAACAAAAATTGAAATGACCTAAAGCTTGTGAAATTTTCATTGTTTTTTTTCATAAAATTATAATTACATTGTCCACTTCCAGTACAAAGAGAAACCTACTAATAAATATAAACAAAAAACCCAAAAATGAGGTATATTTTTCTAAAAAAAACCCCTAGTAGTCCACTACTGATTTTGCCCTTTGGCTCCATCTAAGTAGAATTTTGTAGAGAGGATTAACTATGAGAATTCATCGAGCCACCCATATTGCCCCACCTGAGCCTCCTCTTCATCAAGCATAAACCACTTTCAGAGAAAATCCCTAGCAATCAGGGCCCATTTCCTATGGTGCTTATATTGCCCAGCATTCAGGCCCAAAAGAAAAGGTTGCATGGCCACATTCTGACCTGGGAGGAGAAGCTTGGGTATTTCACTTGCCCAAGGGATCCCCACCCCTATTTCTGCAAACACGACAACATCAACATTGTCCCCCAGGTATTATTCTTTAAAAACCCTCCTTAACAGCATTAATATGTCCACCTTCTATCCTCCGAGGTCGAGAAGAGATGCCAAAAAATGGGACATAATGTCCATGTTGACCTGGTGCCTATCTTCATTGTGCAGAAACTCTCTGCCCAACACCATTTTAACTATTAGGAATATTCCCAAGAGATAACTAGGGGGGGGGGGGGGGTGAATCAGTTATCTACAAGTTTCAATTCTTTATCCAATTAAGTATACTTAAACATAAGCATAAACACAATTAAAGAACACTTGAACACAACACTAATATTTTGGTTATGGGGAAACCCAAATAGGTAAAAACTCCAGTGGGAATTGACACCCACTAATATTCTGCACTAGTGTTTTATGATCCTTGTTAGAAGATCCTTAACCCTGTTAGGAGTTGCTTTACAATATATTTAGTATAGTGACCTAGTCAAGGGTTAGACCTTGTTAGGAGTCTTTTACAATTAACCTTGTTAGGGGTGAGGATGCATTGTCCAAGAGCACACTGCTCAAAGGGGTGAAGGCTACAACCTTCTAAATAATAGATACACACTATATCTAGATCTTGGTGAACTGCACTTTGACCTGCTATCTGGATTAGTTCCAATGTATAGCATAAAATCTTCACTTGGTCACATAGACCTTCTTTTGATGGATCAACACTTCACACACTTTTCTCTGCTCTTCAAAATCAACTCTTAACCCTTCTTTAGCAATCACAAATGACTGCCTATAAATATCTTTTCTCTAAATGATATAATCAAGTCAGCCTATTAGAACCACCTTGAAATCATATTAGAGAAACCATAACATACTCCAATAATAATTCTATCAGCTCTCCTAAGCACACAACGCATTTCTAGGACTTGCCCAATATTAATAAATGTAGGCGCATGCTACACACTGTCGGCTCTACCAAAGTAACTAAAAATTTCTCCTCAAGCTGAATTACATCATGTGCTCTTAACCAAACATTAATAACTCTTCTCCAAGAACTAATCCAAGGGTGCATACCAAAATTATAGGCGCAACTCCGGAACCAATACAATCTCGGTCGGCTCTTCTGAATAAACACAGGAAACTACTATTGGTGAATAGCAACTGCATAACTTCACTTCTACTAATCATCAGACTCTGCATCCATAAATGTAACACCACTAACATGTCTTAATCACAAATCCAAAGGTGCAAGGCTCCATGATGATTGTATGGACAATCACTCACATAACACTACATGTAACTCTGTCAAGAACACTGCTAACACAAGCTACTACATAACTATCTGTGCTAATAGTTAACCTCTACATCCATGATATCATGTTGATAACATATCCATGCTACATATACTCAAAGCTTACTGCATAAGTCTTCAATGCATGCTACTTACATATGTTGTCATCAATGACAAACATATAATCAACACTGGCTTGCTGACAAATCTCCAACAATCTCCCCCTTTGGAATTGATGGCAACATATGGAATGAAAAACACCACCAACCCAAATTAGAAATTCTTTTATAACATTCTCCATTTCCTCATTAAAGCTCCCCCAAGGATGAGTCATCCATCTACTACAATTTTCTTAAATATTCTCTATTTCCTCAACTGAACTACTTCCATGACTGAATACTATTCCCCCTTAGTATATTACTCCTTTACTTCTATTTTTCATGACTATATATTACTCCTGCTTTGACATCAATGGCAAAGGGCACCATTCTTTTTAAGAACCAATACTACTCCTGAGGTAGAGTAGTCAACCTTCCATCAGTCCCTAAGGACTAATGCTTTTTCTTCTTTCTTCTAAGCAGAATTAGGGAAGGGAATTGCTCCCAACTTCTCCCTGAGATACTCAAAAGTATCCTTTGGAAAGGGCTTTGTGAATATGTCTGCTAACTAATCTTTGGTACTCACATAGTCCAACTTGACTTCTTTCTTTGCCACTTTCTCTCTTAGAAAGTGATACTTGATCTCAATGTGTTTTGTCTTTGCATGCATCACAGGGTTCTTTGACATATTGATAGTGCTAGTGTTATCACAATGAATAACAATAGGATAATCAATTTGAATACCAAAGTCCTTTATCATTCATTTGATCCAAACAATTTTAGAACAATTCAGGGCTACTGCAACATACTCTGATTTTGCTATTGACTGAGAGATATAATTTTTCTTCTTGCTTGTCCAAGTGACAAGTCTATCACCAAGAAACATTGATCCTCCTGATGTACTCTTTCTATCATCAACACATCCTTCCCAATCTGCATTAGTATATACATGAAGCTCAACATTTTCTGAATTAGGATACCATAGACCATAATCTATAGTTCCTTTCAAGTATCTGAATATTCTCTTTACTACCATGAGGTGACTTTTTTAAGGCTCTACTACAAATCTTCCAACTATGCCAACTGCATTGGAAATATCTAGTTTGGTTTGAGTAAGATAAATAAGTTTGCCAATCATAGACTTGTACAATGTTATATCTACTACTGGTGAATCATCTTCTTTTTTAAGCTTGCATCCTATTATCATAGGTGTACCCACTGGCTTGCAATCATCCATCTTGAATTTCTTTAATATCTCTTTCACATATCT
This sequence comes from Chamaecyparis obtusa, assembly GCA_027943335.1. Taxonomy (NCBI): domain Eukaryota; kingdom Viridiplantae; phylum Streptophyta; class Pinopsida; order Cupressales; family Cupressaceae; genus Chamaecyparis; species Chamaecyparis obtusa. Next base: position 168,010 of record BSBK01006805.1, read on the forward strand.
TAACTGATTAATGAAAATACCTTTTTATGATTTCTACACATTTAATCCTAAGAAGTATTTAATAGGTCCAATCATGCTCATCTCAAACTCACTCTGCATCTCCTTAGAAAATTCATCACTAAGTTTGTCATTACCTCCAAAGATAATGTCATCAACAAATATAGCTACAAGTAATAGTCCTTCATATGTCTCTCTTATGAATAGATTACAATCTACTGCTCCTTTCTTGAATCCAATTTTAGTTAGATATCCATAAAGTCTCTCATACCATGCTCTAGGGGCTTACTTAAGTCCATAGAGGGCTTTCTTCAATCTGCATACCATATCAGGTCTGTCTGATAGTGTGAATCCTTCTAGCTGCTCAATGTATACTTCTTTTAGTTCTCCATTCAAGAATGTTGACTTGACATCCATTTGATAGACTTTGAAGTTTTTTACTATTGCATAAGCTAGAAACAACTTAATAGTTTCTAATCTTCTCACATGTGCAAATGTGTCTGAATAATCAATGCCTTCTCTTTGCACATAACCCTTACATACTAACCTTTCTTTATTCCTTACTACTCTACCATCTTCATTCATCTTGTTTCTAAATATCCACTTCATTCCAATTACATTCTTATCACTAGGTCTTGGGACCCGTCCAAGTATCATTCTTGATAATCTAATCTAGTTATTCTTTCATAGCATCATGCCAATCAGAATCATTACATGCATCTTTAACACTTAAAGGTTCAATCTGAGATAGTAATACCACTTCATTACTATCTGAGTTCTTTGCTTTTGATCTTGTTGTGACTTTGCCACTTTGATCTCCAATGATGTCATCCTTAGAGTGATATCTAGATGTATACTTTGGAACTTTAGGTGATACTGACTCATCTTCCTGCTGAGTTTCTTCTTCACTTGTTTTAGGGTCATTGAACAATACATCTATACTGTCAAACATCTCTTCAACAACTATCTCACTAGTGGAGGGTTTGGGTTCTTCTTCAATCATACGTGAGTAATCATGATATCTTTCTTGAACCATAAAATTTTCATCAATCTTAACATGAGAACTTTCAATGATCTTCTTCAATCCTAAATTGAAACATCTATAAGATTTAATTTTATTAGAGTAACCAAGAAAAATACCTTCATCACTTCTTGCATCAAACTTGCCTACTGCTTCATCCCTCTTGATGTAGCACTTTCTTCCAAAGATTCTGAAGTATTTTACTATGGGAACATTGACAAACCATAGCTCATAAGGTGTCTTGTCCACGCCTGGTCTCAATTGTATTCTATTGATAGTGTAAACTATTGTATTGATCACATCTCTCCAATAGGTGTGTGCAAATTTTCCTTCAATCATGATGGTGCACACTGTGTCAAGGATGATCCTATTCCTTCTCTCTGCAATCCCATTCTATTGAGGGGTTCTAGGTGAACTTAACTATCTTTTTATGTCATGTTCTTCGCAGTACTCATAGAATCTTTCAGAGGTGAATTATCCTCCTCTATTTGATCTTAGACACTTTATCTTTAATCCAAATTCATTCTCAACCTTAGCTTTTAATATTTTGAACTTCTCAAATGCTTCTAACTCATCTTTCAAGAATGCAACCCACATCATTCTAGAATAGTCATCTACAAACAAATGAAATACCTTTCACCATAGTATGATCTTGTTTGAGTTGGTCCACAAAGGTCTATATGAATTAGATCCAACTTGTTCTCTACTGAGTTGTGCTTTCTCCTGAATGAATTCCTCACATGCTTTCCCATTACACATTCCCCACATATAGTATCAACCAGCTTTGCTATGCTAGGTAGGTCTCTTACTGCCTTAACATTACTAATCTTTACTATGTTATCAAAATTGATATGACATTGTCTTTTGTGCCATAACCAACTATCATCTAATTGAGCAACAAAACAAATTTGTTATGGATTAAGCTGAAAAACATTACCTTTAGTCTTTGATCCTGATGCAATTATTTCTCCTTCTTTTTTGTTAATGGTGCACTTGTTACCATTGAACTCCAACCTATAACCTTTGTCAAGCAACTACCTAACACTTAGTAGGTTATGTTTCAAACCATCAACATAAAGAACATCATCAGTGCTACTCTTTCCATCCAAGGTGATAGCTCCTCTACCAATGATGGGTTTAGGAGTGTTATATCTGAATCTAACCATGCATCCTTTGTATCTGTCCAAATGAACAAATCTATCTTTGTCTCCTCTCATGTGATGTGAAAAACCACTGTCAATGATCCAATCTATCCTAATGTCAGCTTGTGAAATTAGTGCTAACTCTTGTGAATTATTTTCATCTTCAAGAGCAACGAATCCAATCTCCTCTTCTACTGATTCTTCATCTGATACTCCATCTCCAGCATAGTAGCATTCCTTTGTATACTTAGGCTTGTAGTTATTCTTGAACTTTTAAACTCTTGTAGGACACAGATCCAAAGTGACCAATCTTATTACATGAAAAGAATTTGAATGGTAGTTGACCTTCATATTTTCCTTTTCCTTTCTTTTCTCTTTTAGCAATCTTAGAAATGAAATTATCGAGGGCTTCTTCTTCATCATCATCATAAAAATTAATAGAGGTGTTCGAGGATTTCTTTCCATGGACCAAAGCTTTGAAGGTTGTCTCACTTTTAGGCTCTGTCTTCAAACTTGATATCTCAAATGCAACAATCTTGCTAATTAAGGTCTCTCTTTTGAAATTTTCTAAGAATTGGATAGTCTCATCAAGGATGTTTATCTTGTTATGATATTTTGGTGTCAAGGTAGTCATTACCTTATCCATGATGTCTTCTTCTGAGATTTCTCCACCATTGTTTCTAATTCCAGCAACTGCTTCATTGATCCTTTGGTTGTAGGCTCTTATGTTCTCTTTAGGTAGCATCTCCAATGTATTGCACTTTTTCTTCCATGTCTTTTTGTGCTCATTCTTTCCTTGTTTATCTCCTTCAAACATGTCTTCTAGGTGCTTCCATATCTTGTAGGTTGTGTCTACTTTCTTTATCTTTGAAAACTCACTATCAGATAGGGCACTGATAAGGGCTTCTTTTTCTATTGCATTCTGATGGAACAAATCCTTCTACATGCTAGTAGCATCATCCTTTGTAAGGTCTGCTAAAGAGGGGATCTCAACTTCCTTGATAGCCACTTCAAAAACTTCAAAAGTAATTCACTGTAAATGTGTCATCATCTTGTTCTTCCAATCAAGATGATTCTCTCCATGAAACTTAGGACTGTCTTTTCTAAAGAATTCCATCTGATCAACCTCAAGCTATTAAAATTTCTCTCTGAGGCACTTGGCTCTGATACCAATTTTTAGGAATAGCCCCAAGAGATAACTAAGAGGGGAGGGGGTGAATCAGTTATCTACAAGTTTCAATTCTTTATCTAATTAAGTATACTTAAACATAAGTATAAACACAATGAAAGAACACTTGAACACAACACCAATCTTTTGGTTACGGGGAAACCCAAATAGGTAAAAACCACAGTGGGAATTGACACCCACTAATATTCTGCACTAGTGTTTTATGATCCTTGTTAGGAGATCCTTAACCCTGTTAGGAGTTGCTTTACAATATATTTAGTACAGCGACCTGGTCAAGGGTCAGACCCTATTAGGAGTCTTTTACTATTAACCCTATTAGGGGTGAGGATGCACTATCCGAGAGCACACTACTCAAAGGGGTGAAGGCTACAACCTTCTGAATAAAAGATACACACTATATCTAGATTTTGGTGAAATATGCTTTGACCTATTGTCTGGATTAGTTCCAATGTATAGCATAAAATCTTCACTTGGTCACATAGACCTTCTGCTAATGGCTCAACACTTCACACACTCTGCTCTACTCTTCACAATCAACTCTTAACCCTTCTTTAGCAATGAAAAATGACTGCCTATAAATATCTTTCCTCTAAATGATATAATCAAGTCAGCCTATTAGAACTACCTTGAAATCATATTAGAGAAACCATAACATACTCCAATAATAATTTTGTCAACTCTACTAAGCATGCAACACATTTCTGGGACCTGTCCAATATTAATAACTGTAGACACACGCTACACATTGTCAGCTCTACCAAAGTAACTAAATTTTTATTCTCAAGCTGAATTACATCATGCACTCTTAACCAAATATTACTAACTCTTATCCAAGCACTAATCCAAGGGCGCATACCGGAATGATAGGTGCAACTACGAAACCAATACAATCTTTGTCGACTCTTTTGAATAAACACATGAAACTACTATTGGTGAATAGTAACTGCATAACTCGACTTCTACTAATCATCATACTCTGTATCCATGAATGTAACACCACTAACATGTCTTAATAAAAAATCCAAAGGCATGAGGCTCCATGATGACTGTATGGACAATCACTCACATAACACTTCCTGTAACTCTATCAGGAACACTGCTGACACAAGCTGCTACATAACTGTTTGTGCTAAAAGTTAACCTCTATGTCCATGATATCATGATGATAACATGTCCATGCTACATATACTCAAAGCTTACTACATAAGTCTTCAATAAATGTTACTTACCATATGTTGTCATCAATGACAAACATACAGTCAACACTAGCTTGCTAGCAAATCTCCAACATTAACAACCTCTATTACGAAAGGCTCACTCTCCTTACAAATTGATTCTAAGGTTTCATCTAAAAAGGAACCCATAAAGGCCTTTTGTGGCTCCTCAGATGTGCATCTAAGCCTAATTGAAGTGTCCATCTAAAACTTCAAAAACTGTAAAAACAAACTATTTGCAGAGTGCAACTATAGACTAATGACCTAAACAAACAATTTATCTAGCAAAGATGAATCGAGGAATAAAAAAGCTAGATCATCTATAAATAGTCGAAGCCCTTGAATCCTTGATCATTACTTAGCAATAAATTATTCTGTCTTTAATGGTATTAAATCCATTTTCCTTAATATGCCTCTAAATCTTTCATGTAAATATTTCCCCTAAATGCATGCGTGTGAGGAATTAAAATTTTGTCCTTAATCTTTCATATCTGGTAGTAAATCTTTCCCATAAATTCAAAAATGTTAGATATCAGTTATATTGCAATATGAATTTGGAAGTGGTGCGTGACAAGTTAAAGAATGACGCTTGTTAGTTGTCACTGACAGGGCAGTTATTTCTTACTGAGTTAAGAGGTTACAAGTTGCACTATAGTAATAGGACCATGATTATTGATAGTAGATACTAACATGTGTACACTGTACTCTACAAAAAAGTTACCCTTATTTGATACGTGTCAACATTCTGGTGACTTCCTTGACAACTCTATTTCCTTCAAGAAATTGGGGCCAAAATTAAACTTCAGCCATTGATCTTCGATCATCAGATGGTCTCAAATAATACATTTAACATTATAAAATAATGTATGTATGTTAGGTATGTTAGGTAACTTAGGTTAGGTTACATGTCCATATTATGTCCCATCTTTTAAAAATCGCCAATAAAATATTTTTTATTACCATAATTAATGAATGATTAGCCAATAAAATAAATGAATTTTTAAACGACACATAAAATTCACTAGTACAATTATTATTTTTTCCCTTTAAAAAAATCAGTTGCCTCATATATTATTATTTTTTACTTCAAAATAAAATTATTCACCTCATATAAAATATATTTTTCCCACATGACTAAATAATTCACCAGCAATTTATGCAATTTTCATTCGGCAGGGAAAAAATCACCAATACAAACTATGAAAAAATGAGGATTTGAAAAACTTGCATTAAAATGAATTCCCCCCTAAAATAATGTACAATTTGCCATGATTTTACCCTTTTTCCTAAAAGGGGGTTTCTTAAAGTTATCCTTGGTGCCAAGTCACCTTCATTGAAGACTCTTGGGACAAATTTCTATCAAATGTCTTCTTCATCTGATCATGACAATCCTCTAAATTACAAAACTCTTTCCTTCTAGTCTCTTCTAATTCAATTAATTCAACAAGCCTTCCCTCCATTGGTTGTTGGTCCATCAGATTTAACTCCTTAATTGGCTCAAAGTAGGAAATTCAATTAAAATAGGAAAACAAGCCTCTTTACCATAAACCAAAATGTAAGGTGAATTACTTGTAGACCTCTTGGGTATGATTCTATCAACCTATAAGGTCAGCTTCAACTTGTTGTACCAAGCTCTCTAATTTTCCTCTATAGTCCTCTTTATAATGCGAACAATATTTTTGTTTGTTGATTAAGCTTGTCCATTACCCTATGAGTAATAATTGGATGAGATACTAAGATAAATATTTTTTCTTACAACCCAATCAATTATCCTTGTGCTTATTAAAGCCAAGGAGTTATAAGATATAATAGAATTAGGTACTCCAAAATGTGCAACCAAATCTTCATAGAAGTTGAAAACTGAACTTTCATTAGCCTCTTTTAATGCTACAACTTTGGTCCACTTTGTAAATTAATTTGTAATTGTAAGTATGTACTTATGACTTGAATTGGATGGAGGATTCATGGGACCAATAAAGTCAAGTCCCTATTTAAAAAATGGGGTCTCTATTTGAATTGGATGCAAACGCGTGAAAGATAATCTCTAATTATCAGCAAATATTGTACATTTATGACATTTTCTCACCCACACAAACACATCCTTGTATAAGATGGGCCAATAGTAATGAACTCTCATCACCTTTGATGTTGCTATTATAGGAGAATAGTGACCTCCCACTGGTCCATTATGACACTCTTCCAGAATTCTATCAATCTGATCTGCATCAATACATCTAAAAAATACACCATTATAATACTTTCTAAATAATATATTATTTACAATAGAATATGGAATAATGTGAAGTATAAAATACCTTTATTCAGAGCTACTTAAACCTTGAGGGAATTCACCAGTATGAACATAGTGCCTGGTTTCTTCAGTCTAGGTTACAAAATTTACTAGAAATGCATTTTGATATGAATTGTTGTGAATCAACACAACACTATTTTGATGCTGGTGTTTGTCTTCAGGGATGGAAAAAAGTTTCTTACACATTCCTTTTCCCCTAAGAAGTTTTTTTACCTTTATTTTCACATCATACTCCATTACTTTGGTTATCCAACCACCCCTCTTATCATTTAGGTCTTTATTCAACACAAAATCTTTAATGCTTGGATGGGAAACCATCAAATGAATCCCATTGCCTAAAATCAAAGGCTTAAACTTATTAAGACTTCTTATGAAAACTAATACATGTTTCTTAACAAATGAATACCTTTGTTCATAGCCTTTCAATCCTTGGGCAAAGAATGAAATGGGTTTCTCCTTGCTTTCTTTGTTCAGGTAGACCAACATTACTAAATTTGAATCATACATACCAAATGTATATACTATGAAATATTTCTCAAAATTTGGGTTAACTAAAGTAGGTGCACTAGAAATAGCCTCCTTAACATCTTCAAAACTATGCTTACCTTCTTTTGACCAGATGAAACTTACATTCTTTTTTAGCATGACTGTCATTGGTTTTAAGATGGTTGTCACATTGGAATAAATCTTATTAGGAATTTAATCCTACCAAGAAATCTCCGCAAGCCCTTCTTATGAGATGGTAAAGGTAAAGTGAGAATAGATCTTACTCTCTCAAGGTCTATTATTGTACCCTTCTTAGAAACAATGTGGCCAAACAACTTTCACTCATGGACAAAAAATATACATTTCTTAGGGTTAAGAGAAAATCCATATTCTCTACATATTTCAAAGATGTGCATTAAGTGCACAAAATGTTCATCAAAATTCTTTGAAAAAAATATAATATCATCCAAATAAACAAGTACAAAATTGTTCATAAGGCCATGGAAAGCCATTTTCATTGCTTTCTGAAAGGTAGCACCAGCATTTGATAAATCGAATGGCATTTTCCTATATGCCATGGATGCCCACTTTGTTGTGAATGTTATTTTTTACTGGTCTTCTTCTTTGACTAGAATTTTATTATATCCTTAAAAATCATCTAAAAGAGAGAATCTATTATAATTTGAGACATACTACGAAATCTTCTCCATTAAGGGGAGAAAGTGATGATCCTTTAGAAATGCTCAGTTGAGGTCTTTGAAATCTACACATAATTTGACCTCACCATTTTTCATCCTCAAAGGTACCAAATTTGATACCCAAGATGTATGATTTATAGGAAAATTGATATTACCTTCTTGTAACTTACTCAATCTCATCTTCATCAAGTGTTCTAGCTTAGGATTTAATGGTCTTTTCTTTTGGCTTATGAATTTTGCATTTGGGTCTAGCTCTATGGTATGCTGGGATAATTAGGGATCAAACCCCTTCAAATCATAATATATACAAGAAAAAACATCATTATATTCTTGGAAAAGAGAAACAAAAATTTGTTTTTCACTTTTAGTACATACCTTACCAAGCTTTAAAAATTTATCCTTAAGGATTTCAACATGTTCATAGTGATCTTCCTTCATTGAAATACTAGTTTTATCAATTATGACCTAATCATCAACATTGAAAATAGACTTGATGGTAATCAAACCTTTTGGAAATTTTCTGGTTTTTTATTATAAAATTTGGTCACCATATTCCTAGTTGTAGTTTCTTTTGATCTCCATGAGAAAATTCAGTTTCTTCAATCAAAAAATTCAAAATTTAATCATCATTTTAATTTTTTTTTGTAAATTACATTATTATTTGTTATTGAAGGCCTCACAACCACCTTTACGTAATGCTAGACCTACACATTCTTTACCTCTTTAAGAATATCAAATTTAGCCCCCATGGTTGCCAATTTATCTTCCTACTTGTTCTGACTCCTAGACATGAAAACTATGTTGAAAGCATTGAATTCCTCAATTAGATCTAAAACCTTATGCTTATGCAACTTAAGTACATCATTTTTGGTCACATTGAGGCTCTATACTTGATTGACCATGAGCTCATTTCCACCATATACCTTTAGAACAAAAATTTTCCTATTTCTATCCCACTCTAGGCCATGAACAAGTGTATCATATTATGTTGTATTGTTAGTACAACTAAATGAAAATGAAAATTAGAACAACATTTTTCACCTTTAGGAGATATTGACATGAAACCTCCACCTAAACCATTCTTGCTTCTAGATCCATAAGAAAAAAATTCCAAAACTGGTAAGATTGTTGTTCAGATTGTTGTTCCTCACCTTTCACAAGGTTAGGGATGATATTCTACTCATGCATAATGTAATTACAAAGACCAGATGCTTCCATATGGTTGAGTGGATGCTCTTTATTATTTTCAACATCCCATTCATCTAAAATAATGTCTGTTATACCTTCTAATGGGAAAATTGGATCATGGGAAACAATCTCGTCTTTCTCATGGAAGGCCAAATTAACATTTACAACACTAGGAGTGTATAATTCAATATGATCTTTGGCTAATGGATTTGATTCTATGGTCACTCTAGACCCATATCTAGTTTTAAAGAACATATGTGACCAATTAGATGATAAATAACCTCCTAGTTTGGTTGTAAAATCCCTACTAAGACAAATTTAAAAGTATGGTGGAAAATCAATCACATAGACATCCCAAGGAATGGAGAAATTTGGGAAATAATAATGCCTTAAGCTCAAATTCTTAATCACCCCCATGGTATTAATGGCTGACCCATCCAACTGAACTATAAACTTTTTTATGGGCTCATAAACCAAACCAAATTTGTTAACTAATTGCTTAGGCATCAAAACAATATTGGCTTCTAAGTATATCATACAATTATGTACTAATAAATTACCAATAACCAATATAACATAAAAGGGAGGAGGCTTTACCTTTGATTTTTTCTTTTCATCCTTTTGTGTTATGTTATTTGCAATCATAACTTTTTATTTCTTAGTTGGATGATTCATCATGGAAATCTCAACCAAAGCCATAATCATTTTCTCTTTTTTTTTCTTGGTAACTGTAAGGTGTCCAACATTGAAATACTACAAGTAGTTTTCCTCATGTCATTAACAATATTAAATGAGGGAAAATTAATTTTTGGTTGTACCTTATCAGTGGCAGCATCTTTCTGCATTTGTGGTGTTGGAATTTGCACTTTAGGATGTTCTTTAGATGGAAAAGGCTATCCTTGAGGTAAAATTTGCATACATTTTGAAGATGGAGTGACATTATCATCTTGTATTTCATCCTTATTAGCATGTTGTTCTATTTCAACAACATGTTTTTTAGACCTTGTGTTGGTTGAAATGGGCACATAATGATGATTTTGATCATGTGTGAAATTTACATGACAAGATTCTTCACCTTTCATGTGATTCATCAAAGAAACATGTGGTGAACTTTGATCATTTTGACTGCTTGATTGATTAATACCTTCTTATTCTGTACCTTGCTAATTTATGGCATTATTTTGGAATATTAAGGCCTAATTAAGTACCCCATTAGGATAGGTGGTCTGATTATGAGGCTAGTTTCAAGGGTAGCACTAATCATAATCCTGTATCATATTGTTCTAGATAGGCACTAGCCCTTTTGATGTACTTGGAACATTAGGATTATATGGTTGGCTAGTCCTTTGGTTGAAAATCCTTCCTTGAACTTGGTTACCAGCTTGATAAGAAGACCTATTTGTTTGAAACGGGGAGCTTGATATGACATATTATCTTGATTATACTTCTTTATATTTTGATACTCCTAAGAGTTATTTTTTTTGTCATTAGTTATGATAAAGTCATTATGATTGTAAAAGTCATTTGGTAATGAAGGAAAGTCAAGTCGGTAAAAGCTATTGAGCTAGTTGGTAAAGGAAATAAAGGAAAGATAATTTTTAGTTAAGAAAAAGGAAGTTTAGATACTAAGAAAGGAAAACTGATTACCAAACATCGATTTGTAGTGAGCTATAACAGTTACCGATTTGAGAGATGATATAGTTATCAAGAAATAGGAAAAATGTATTACCAAGCATCATAGGCCGACACAAAGAGAATCTAAAAATACATTGAACCTAGACACCAAGAAGAAAATGGTTTACAAATCTTGAGAAGATTGTTTGATAGAGCATTGGAGATTTAAGCACAATGATTATGCATGATTACAAGGTGAGATTAAAAAATAAGAATTAAATGAGATATATGCATTGGAAGAGTAACCAATGCTACCACCGCTTAAAGGGATAATTCTAGAATATTTCCATCACTTCTAGAATTAAGTATAAATGGATTATAATGTGAAGATCACAGTATGAGATGAGTATGAGAGAGAAAAAGTGCATGTGTGAAGTAGAGGTTGCAAATGGAAGGTGATGAGCAGACAAGCCACCGAGCTATAACAAAGCAATAAAGAGAAGAGTGTAATTGTGATTTAGAGTTGAAGCTAGTGAGCACAAAATATTTATTATGAGTGAAGAACATTATGAGGTAAAAAATTAGTGAGCATATTGAGTCTGATAAGAAAAAGATAGATACAAGTACTAAAAACAATTTATGTACTAGTTTAGTGTGCAAACAGAATTGTAAAGTCTCTTAACCAAGAAGATCCTAAAAAATCTTACATTGTAAATCCTTTAACAGAGTATAGTTCTTAGATTAGAATTAGAAAATCCCTTAGCAAGGTAGACTTAAATGGTCTTTAGACTCTTACCAGAGTTAATACTCTTAATGGAGTAAGCTATTAGAAATAGCTATCATTGTAGCTCTAACGGAGTAGACTTTTTACTATAGTAGTGAAGTTTAGTGGGTGTCATCCCCATCACATTTTTTATCCTCTAACAAGGATTTCCATGATACCAAAATCACTGTGTTATGATTTATGTTTGTTGTTAATGCTTCATATGTTTTATGAGATGCATTCAAAGTTATGAATTTAGTGAATGGTTAAGAAGGGTAAATAAATTTTTTTGAAGTAATGATTCACCCCTCCCCTCTCAGTACTCACCTTTCCATACTTAATCCAACAATTGGTATTAGAGTCGAGTCTCTTATTGAGAAGTTTAACCACTTGAGAGGAAAAATCTGAAGTGATGGAAAGTTATAGGTATGAAAAGTTGATTGAACTTGGACATGGAATTGAGGATGACTAATGAGAAGATTGATGAATTGAGGAGAAAAATGAAGCATTCACGCAACAAGAGAAAGGAGCTAGCACATCAATTGAAGGACACACAAGATAAGATTGAAGAACTTGAATAACTATTAGAGGGAATTATTTGTGATGAATATGAAGCTACAATATTAGAACTGACTGAGAAGAACAATAACCTAAGTGACCAGGTGAAGCACTAAAAAGAGAAAAATAAGCTCAATTAGTAAGAATGTGTGAAGTCCTAGAACAAAAGAGAAAAGTTGAAGATGACAAAAGAATGGTGGAAGATGAGAGAAGACAAATGAATATAAGACTGAATGAGAAAGATGGGAAAATACTGAGGTTGACACAAATTCACTACAACTTGATAGACCAACTAGTTAGTGCAAATCAGGAAGTTGTAAGGAAAGTTGGAGAGATTGCTGAAATGAGATTCAAGAATGAACATCTGAGGAATAAACTGAAATATGAAAATATGCTAATGAAGTCTTGAAAAGGAATGAAGAAATATTGAGGATATTTGATGAACAAATAAGAGGTCAAAGACAACCAAGAGACACTTATGGACTTGGATTCAATGCAAACAACACCACCAAGAAGGATGATTCATCCAAACAAGCAACAAATTTAAATGTTGCTATCCCACCAAAGACAAAGAAGCCTAACTACTATCATTGTGGGAAACTAGGTCATACAACTAATGTCTGCATGAGAAAAAGAGGTAATCCATCGACCATTCCTAAGTTAAATGGTTATTGTTACAATTGCAATAAGTATGGTCATAAAGCATTTGAGTGTAGGTCAAGGATTGATAACAGTACAACGAAGTAGAGATTCAATGGCTATTGCAATAATTGCAAAAAATATGGTCACAAATCTAAATAATGCAGGTCAAAAATAAATAATGATAAATGGGTCCCTAACTAATAGAATACTGCTAACAACCGACAAGAATCAACTATAGCATGAGACTACAATACAAGAATTACATGCACTGCATATGGGGGATTTGGTCACATTGCTGCAAATTGCATGTTGATGTATGGAAGGAATAATATAAGGTCATGGAGAAATTATGGAATGGATTTTTTCATTGTCACAAGGTTGGTCACCTAGCCAAAGACTATAGGTACCGAGGAAAATCCCCAACCAAGAAACAACCAAGTGAGACTGATCAAGTTAACATTAATGTGATAAGAGATCAGATGAATAAACCATGGAGAAGGAAGTCTCAAGATGATGGAACTAAACTTGGAACAGTTGATGGCACCACATCCTCTGGATTGGGTGCACCTATCTTCACCTAATCAGTCAAAGGTATGTGTAGGAGTTGATAATTAAAATTCTATCTTAAATCGGTTCCTAGCGTTTGTGTAGAGATCCATATTAGAATATTAAGATGCATCTGGATATATCATTGAATTTGACATTTCATATTTTGATAAGTAAGAAGTATATTATTTTGTTCCATTCGGTGAAAGGAAAGGTATTTTCTAATTGGTAAAAAGGGATTCGGTAAAGAGCATTTAATGCTAAAAATTATAGCCATTAGAAACCCTAATCAAGGAAAAACTATAAATAGAGCTCATATTATTTCATTTTCACCTCACACTTTTGTGAGCATTTGAAGCATTGTGTAGATACAAGTCTACCAAGATCATTCGAGTGACCATTTGAGAAAATCTAAGCTCTATCAAGCGTATTCAAGGTATTTATGATATTTTTCCGAGCTGTGTTAACGCAATCAAATTTCTATTCAATCAAAATCCTATCAGTTGAAAGATCATTTCTAAGAATCTATGGCACCCAAAGTACAAAAGCCCATTGTTGTGGAGAAGATTGACCCTGTCAATCCAAAGTATAAGATACCACCAGTTGTAGTAGTTGAAGTTGATAAATCTAGAGCCCTATCATTGATCCCACCGAGGGTTATACTTATTAAAGATATTCAAGCCTTCATACATTGTAAGATTGAGGACATCTTCCAAGTGGATATAGATACATCTTACAAGAATCTGTGCATAAATGGAAAGTTGAAAGATGTTCACACACATTTGGACACCAAGGGTTTGGTTCATGCTATGTGTGTACCGATAGTTTTCAAGAAGGAATGGATGAGGATTGTTCGAAGCCAAGTACATGATCATTTCAAGTGGCTCGATGCACCTATGAAATTCACAAAGGATGTATTACACATTGTCATAGGATATTCGATCAGTGATAGACCGAGAGCCTTCAAGAAAATAGATAAGAACAAATTATGTGAGCTTACTCAAGCTAAATGGGATGGTAGAGGTCTAAAGTTATCTATTGTTGATGATACCAAGATAATATTTACAAGAAACATAATATCATACCGAATCTTCTAGTCATCTCGGGTAGATAGTGTGCCTTGTAGAGCTGTTGACATAGCATACAAAATTGTGAAGTAGGATATGAAGATAGATCTGTGTGAAATATTTTTGAAATAACTAGATGATAATATGAATACAATTAGGATGGAAAAAATATATTCACTGAAGTTCGAATCCCTACCAATATGTATATTTTTCTATTTTCAAAACTTCTTTCCAAAAATTGGTAAAGTAATATGGAATGCAGAAAAAATGATAATTTATCAAATTAATGAGTTTATACAAAGTTTGAGAAACAATTTTTATATGGTTATTAATGATTACTTTGCAAAATTTCAAACTAAAATACATAAGAGGTTTAGAACTCCACACCTGATTGTGGAACAATACAAAGTTTATATATGTTTTGAAGTTGATACTGACACTTGTATAGTGAGAGCTGTGGAACCAAGAATAGTCTGGTTACCAACTATGGGATATGAAATGGATATTGATGCAACATCAATAAAAATTAAAGGATTACTAGAGAATCCATTTGACAAAAGAGCCAATCGGTTTGGAACATATGAGGAAGTCAAGAACAAAATCAAACTAGGTATATTGATACCTAAGGCCTTAAGGAAGAACATCATAATGATTAGTAACTTGTCAGAGAATTTGGGAATTCATGTTGAGGAAGATGAAGATGGACCATCACAAGTTAAGGGGAAGAAGATTAGAATGAAGAAAGAGACCCATAGTCTAATCAGTGTAAGACTAGCAAAAAGGTCTTCCTCCACACCCACTGAGAAGAAGAAATTAGAGATTGAACCACCAAAGCCAAAAATATACATAAGAGAGAAGAAAGCTATTGAGAGACATAAGAGAAAATTGAGATTACAAGAAGATAGTGAAACCAAATCAAAAGATGTTTCACATTTCAAAGTTGTACAAAATCAGACACCAAAACTAAATTACCTTGATGAGCCACTCAAAGTACTTGAGAAATATGGAGGATATTCAGGTTTAAAAAAACTCAAGTATGAGAAAAGGAATGATGAAGAAAAAATAAAAATTGAAGAGGATATTGTGTTTACTTAGCATAAGTTTAGGACTACACCTGTGGAGATTCCCACATTTAGTAGATGAGTTATATCAAAAGATTGATGCTAGATGGAAATATGCCTTAGCATATGATAAGAAAATGAGGGAGAGATCCCTGGCTATCATAATACCTAACCTATCCAAAAAAGGAATCAATGAAGCACTGCAAGAATGCTCAAAGAGATTCTGAGTGAAAAGAAGAGCACTAAGTATTATGGTCGATAAGCTAGAGGAAGTTCAAAATGAGACCGATGAACTTTGGAGAAAGATATTCTTTCAAGATCAAGAGACAAAGATCAACGAAACTCAAGGAAATTTAGATCCCATTGATTTGACAACTGAAAAAGATGAGGTCATTATAGAAGATATTACTGATAAAGACCCCGCTGAAGATATTAAAGATGATGAAGATATAATGGTAACCGAGGCCAAGGAAACAAAATAAATGAACATTGATGATTCAACAAAGGTAAATATAATGGAAGAAGAACATGTTATTGAAAAAATAATGAAATTTGCTGAGATTGATGAAGTGATCTCAGAGGAAATGAAATATGTTCCAACCGATGTTGATGCACCCACCAAACTAGAATATGAAACTACACCAAAGGATACCAAGGTCACTAAAGAGACCGAGACTACCCAAGGACAAAATCAAGAGTTGGTGATCCCTACCAAGGCCATAGAACTAGTGAAGGAGAAAGAAAATGGAGAAGAAGAAGACAAGAAAGAGGAAAAGAGACAAGAAGAGAGGAAGGTAGAAGAGAAAAAGGAAGAAATAAAAGATGAAAAAATAGAGGATACTACTACTACATCTGATGCAAAGAAGACATCTACTGATAAGACAAAGTTAAAGAAGAGAAAACATGAAAAGGAGAAGGTTGATTTAAGCCAGCCTATCATTATACCAAAGGTTGATATCTCCACAATGATCCCTAAGGAACTATCTAAGTTCAAAGATTTATTAAAGATGAAAGATGCCCAAGATAAATTACTTGCTAAGAAGCAAAATAATGATGTCTTGGAAAATGTTAAAGACTTATTACAAGAAATTGTACTAGAAGTAGATATTAATGAGAAAGGAGACATTTATAGTCAATTAAGTGAATTGGTGAGCCAAATAAACAAACCTGGTACTGATACTACAAAGTATTTAATGTAATTGCATAAAAAGTAGATGGAGACTAAAGTTATTGAAGAACTACTTCAATCGGTTGCACTTGAAAAGGTAACACTATCTGAGTTGGTTATCGAGTTAGAGAAAGAATTAACATATATTCTTTTATTATTTCAACATATTTGTTTAATCTCAAATTTCACAAAGGACATCAACGATAAGGATGAGAATTTTGAGAAGGAGCTAACTGAGCAGTTAGCTAAGGTATCTATCAAGTCTAATTCTTTCAAGGAATATTATGAAAGGATGAAACACTTAATGAGAGTACAAAATAAGTTTAGAAATGAGGAGAATGAAATTAGAATGAATCTCATGGAACTACAAACATTTTTGATACCACACATTGAGTCATTGTAGAAAAATGTACATAAGGAAAAAGATTTAGTAAGCACACTAGATGTTAGTGCAATGGACAACATGATAAGTTTAACAACTGATATCAGTGAGCAAATCATAGTGTTGTAGACACTAAAGGATTCATGGAAGGCATCACTGAAGGATGTACAAGAAAGATACAAATCTATTTTTTCCAATATCCCTCCATTGGACAAACAATAAGTTATTATTTTTGGCATTTTTGTTAAAAAAGGGGGATAATATACTAGTGATTGGACAAGGAAATATGTATATGAGAAATATATTTTATAAGAGAGAAAAATGGGTAATAGATAGATGACATGTATAGGAGATGGATACATATGAGTACATAGATTATCACTATAGGGGGAGTAATAAGTAAAGATAAGTAATAGAGATATAAGATATTTACCAAGATATGTATACATGAACAATTTTGACAATTTTGCTAAGGACACAATTTTTGATGACTTTGAAGGTTTTCAACAAATATACAAAACTAATGCCAAAGGGGGAGATTGATACTCCTAAGAGTTACTTTATTGTCATTAGTTATAATAAAGTCATTATGATTGTCAAAGTCATTCGGTAATGAAGGAAAAACAAGTCGGTAAAAGCTATTGAGCTAGTTGGTAAAGGAAATATATGCTTTTATCAGTTTCTAGATTTGATTGTGTAGAGTTTTTATGGATTATGGAAATCTCATAGATTTAAAGGAAATATAGTTTTTGGTTAAGACAAAGGAAGTTTAGACACCGAGCAAGGCAAACTGAGCACCAAACACCAAGTTTTATCGAGCTACAATAGTTATCAAGCCAAAAGATGATACAATTATTGAGCAACATGAAAAATGTATTACCGAGCATTCCAGGCCGATACAAGAAGAATCTAAAAATACATTAAACTTGGACACCAAGAAGAAACCAGTTTACAAATCCTAAGAAGATTATCTAACAGAGCATTGGAGATTTAAACACAATGATTATGCATGATTACAAGGTGAGATTCAAAAATAAGAATTAATTGAGATATATGCATTGGAGGAGTAACCAATGCTACCACTGCTTAAAGAGATGATTCTAGAACATTTCCACCACTTCTAGAATTAAGTATAAATGGATTAGAATGTGAAGATCACAATATGCGATGATTATGAGAGAGAAAAAGTGCATGTGTAAAGAAAAGATTGCAAATAGAAGGTGATGAGAAAAGAAGCCACCGAGTAACAAAGTAGTAAAGAGAAGAGTGTAATTTTGATTCAGAGTTGAAGCTATCGAGCACATAATAGTTATTGTAAGTGAAGAACATTATGAGGTAAATAATTAATGAGAATATCAAGTCTGATAAACATAAGATAGATGCAAGTACTACAAACTATTTATGTACTAGTTTAGTATGTAAATATAATTGTAAAGTCTCTTAACCGAGAAGATCCTAATAGATCTTACATTGTAAATCCTTTAACAGGGTATAATTCTTAGATTAGAATTGTAAAATCTTTTAGCAAGGTAGACTTAACTAGTCTTTAGACTCCTAATAGAGTTAATACTCTTAACAGAGTAAGCTATCATAAATAGCTATCATTGTAGCTCTAACCAAGCAAATTTTTTACTGTAGTAGTGAAGTTTTGTGGGTGTCATCCCCACTGTAGTTTTTATCCTCTAACAAGGATTTTTACGATACCAAAATCAATGTGTTATGAGTTATGTTTGTTGTTAATGCTTTATATGTTTTATGAGATGCATGCAAAGTTATGAATTTAGTGAATGGTTAAGAAGGTTAAGTAATTTTTTTTAAAGTAATGATTCACCTCTCCCCTCTCAGTACTCACCTTTTCATACTAATCCAACATATTTACCATTTCATTCCCTAGGTTTTGCAAAGTCTTCATTAACCTCTCATTTCTCTCATTTCTCTATTTTATCTCTTGGGAAGATGCTACAAAAACACTCTGTTCAGCTATAACTTGAGGTTTATAAGCTGGAAAAGTAGGGACAACAACTATTGTAGGTAGAATTGATGGTACAATTGGTTGTATGTCAACAAAAACTAGCATGAGAGGCCTAGGGGCTATCTTACCAACTTTAATCAAGCTATTTTCGGCTCTTATAGTAATGTCAAAAGTAGTCAATAAACTATGGGCTCCCATAGATTGAATATACATCGATATATCACTATTTAGTGCTTTAAGATAAAAAAGAAAAACATAATCATTATATGGCTTCACAGAGAGTGGGATTTTGTTCTACATCTTCTAAAAGAAAAACTTAAAATATGAGATATTCTCATTATGATCCCTTTAAATTGTAGTCAATTGCTCAACCAGTGAGAAGTGATATGATTTGTCATCAAAATAAAAATTTGATTGAATGTGTTTTGGCACAATCTCTCTAGGCGTGAAGATTGGAAAACTGATTTTAATGTGCTGGATGATGTGTTAAGTCATAGAATGATTTAGGGCTTGAGTAGTGATATTTATATCATGAAATTAAATATTTATGTGTGTAGATCATGATTGTGAATGCATGATCAAGCTCGAGTATTCCAGAGTTATATGGGGATATAATGTGTGTATTATAAATGATTTGATCAAGAGAATGTGTTTCTATGTACCAAATAAATCTACTTGTTGTATCCTAATAGTTACATTAGGCTAAATCCCTTAATCAGGTAGATCCTAACATATCTTTTATGTAAATCCTTTAATAGGGTGACACTAGCTAGTGTTTGAAGTCCTCTAACAAGAATACTCCTAATAGGGTAAAGCTCCTAACAGGGCTAGATGTAAATCCCATAACTGGGTGGCACCTAATAATGTCTTTGTAAAACTCCTAACATGGTTAATCTCCTAACAGGGTGTACTTAGACAGAAGATTAAAAAATTTGTGAGTCTCATCTCACATGTGGTTTTCACTCATTTGGGTTTCCA
This sequence comes from Chamaecyparis obtusa, assembly GCA_027943335.1. Classification (NCBI taxonomy): domain Eukaryota; kingdom Viridiplantae; phylum Streptophyta; class Pinopsida; order Cupressales; family Cupressaceae; genus Chamaecyparis; species Chamaecyparis obtusa. The sequence goes on from BSBK01006805.1 coordinate 188,007, forward strand.
TGAAAAAAAATTATTGTTACGTGTTGCATGTTTTATGGTTGTTGATGTTTATTTGGTTTAAGTTTCATTTTCTTATTAATCAGTAAACTTGTGAATGTTATCATTGAAGTTAAATAAGTTGAAAACTATTAGATATCTTGATAAATGATTCACCCCCCCTCTTAGTAATCTTGGACCCTTAGGACTAACAGTCACTTCCTCCTGTTTGGAAAAAGGTATCTATTTATGTCATTAGATACTTAATATGTGAAGGAGGGTTTTCTTGTTTACACTCTATTCATTTTAATTTTCTGACTCATTTAAGACATGTTTAGCTAGTCAACATTCCCAATTACCTTTACAATTTTCTCTCAATTAGTGCTGAAGAAGCTAAGATAGGGAAACCACATTTAGTGACATATCATATCCTGATAAATTTTTTAGTAGAACATTATTTAAGGGATGTGTCTCTAATGAGTTGGGAATATTATATTGTATCCAAAAGAGTGCATACTAGTAATCTAGGGCCCATGGATGGGGTAGTTATGGATATATTAGAAACTTATAGGGGAGCCATGAAAAGAACCCTCACAAATTTTTCCTCTAATACATCTCTTGTCAAATATTCTTCCACAACCAAAGGATAACCTAAAAAAGAGCCCTCACAACCTACTTCTATGAAAGAAACCCCTACTATAGAGCCCTCTTCTTCAACCCATACACCTATAAGAACTAGAGCTGTAAGAAATAGAGAAAAGGGAAAGGGAAAAGTGAGTGAGAGTGCTCAAGAAACCACTAAATAACACACTCCTAAGTTTGGTTCACTAAGCTCTAAGAAAAGAAAGAAGCAAGAAATTTAGTCTCCTACAACATCCGGTCCTACAATAGAGAGTTCAAAGGAAAAGGATAAGAAAAAGAGCCCTACAAAATTTTTTGAGACTCTTGTGAGAAGAATCTCCAGGATAAGAAAAAAGGAATCAAAACAAGTTGAAACTACTACCACAACTGCTCCTATCTAGACTTTTGTTTTAGGTTGTAATGCATCACAAGAGGAAATTCCTATTGAGGAAGGAGCTCAATCTCCATCTCCAATGGACAGTGAACATCGAAAAGAAGAAAAAATGGAGATGGAAGAAATTGAATGAAGAAAAGAGGATTCCCCTAGCTCTCCCTTTGAAGCTTCTCTTGGGGAGTTTTATAAGAAAGAGTTGGGAGTTGAATCTTCAATCCTACAATAACATGAAGACATTCAAGAGATAAGAGCCTAGCTAATAGAGGATTTTGAAATGCAAGGGTTGAACAATCTTGTTGCTGCAATTGTAAGAATGGAAGCTCTAGAGGTAGATAAGACTTTTTATTGATCTAAAGTAAATGATTCTCAGCAAGTATGAAAGAGGAGAAACACGAAGAAGAAAAACAAGAAGAAGATAAACCAGAGGAGCAAATAGAAGAAATTGTCACTGGTACATGTATGGGGACTCAAGTCTATAGTCACACTCCTCCTTCCTACGTGACATGTCATTCCATTTCTTTAGATTTTTATAAGGATGTTCAATATAAACAAAGTGAGTGGGAATTGGAAAAAGAGAAATTATAGAAAATTATTGAAGAACAGAAAAGGGAAATAGATAATTTAAAACACAAAGTTGAGACCATCACATATATTATCCCACAATTAATGGAGTGCAAAGCACCACCTAGATTTTATGCCTTATGTCTGAAGGAAAAACACTTATTGTTTAGGATAATGAGGATAATAAAAGATCTCAACCCTAATCTTGACACTCCATATGAATTTTATGATGTTTTTCAAAGTTATCCTATAGTTATTAGAAATTTACTTTGTGAATTATACCCACACAACTATGCAGTACCCTTAGATACATAGTGGAACCCTTTTCTCTATGTGGGGGACATACATCTAAGAGCTCTTATGAGATGGATTAAAAATGAATTGAGCCTTGGTGAATAACTGTTGAAGCTTTGGTATTTTGGTCTTTGGTTATTGTCATTGATGTTAATATAGCATGCTGGTCTAATGTGCAGATGATGATGGTTAGAGGTCTCAGATAATTAAAGTGCATTAATGTCACATGATCTTTAGCTCATTATAATCCTAATTGATCTACTATATGGTTTGAATGTTCACTATGGTGATCATTGTTAAGTTTAAAAATGATTAATACTTTATATAGTTAGTTATGCTTAAAATAATCTTAATTTCATAACTAATTGATTTAAGCTGAATAAGTTTTTCACATAATAAGTGTTAAACAAACCCCTAACTATTATACATTTTCAGAAAGGAAACATAAAAAATAAAATGGGTCTGAGTCAGATATTGTAGATAAGGTCATTGGAAATAGAAAATATAATTCAACTAAGACAATTAGTTGTAGTTTGTAACCATTTTTACTAGTTTTGATTGAATGGGTTTATGCATGGGTTTTTGGATAGTTGAAAAATGACCGCCATGGTTTATATAATGTGGATTCATTATTATGAAAAATAAACAAGGGTTTTGATATAAAGTTGTAGATTATGTGAGTAACAAGTATTCAACTAGAGGGAAAGGTTGTAGGTTGACTAGACAACATAGTGAAGGTTAATGCTATTTCATTCAAACTTGTATCATATGTTTTGATATTGCTTATAGGAATTTATAAGAGTTTATAGAAGGAATATACATTAATTTTAAGTGATTTAAATTAGTATTTTATTTGGTACATAAGTACACATTTGGGTTTTTAATAGTTTGAAGTAAAACTAAAGGGTTTGTCATTTCAAGAAGGATAAGTTGATTTAACTTTCATTTTGTAAATCCATAATCACACTTTCAGATTAATGGTTTCTTACCAAATTGTGACTTTTTAATTTTGATTAAGATCACATGTAAAGGAACAATTTAAAATACATATTTGATGATGTACAAATGGTACTACATTGTAAAACAATAAGAGAAGTATATCCTTCTTAGTGTTTTCAACCAAGAGTTGAATTATTGCTTCATGATTTGTATTGTAATAGAGATGATCCTCTAATTTTGTATCTCATTTCTTCATTTTTGAAGTTGTTACTTCTTGTATTCTTGAAGTTTGTGCTTCAAGTGTAAGGGGTTGGTGTTCCTTGAAATTGGTATTTCTAAAATAGGGTGTTGGTGATTCCTAGAGTTGTAGCTCTAAATTTTTTTCCCAAGAGGCTAATAAAGTTTTAGATTAAAAGTGGTTTTTTACCCTAAAGGGTTTTCCACTATAAATATTGTGTAATTTTCTCCTTTGTCATTTCTTGTTCTTATTTCATAACTTCATGTTATAATTGTAAAAGTAAAAAAAAAACTAGTTTCAAGTACCATTGATTCACCCCCGCCCCCCGCCCCCCCCACCCCAACCTTAGTGGTGTTTGTATTCCAACAAGTGGTATCAGAGAAAGGTTCCCTACATAAAGTTTAAAAAATTTGGGTAGATTTTTCTTGAGTGGAATACTTATCTACAATGGCTCAAGATATTTCTTCAAAGGTACCTATTTTTGATGGACCAAAATATGCATTTTGGGAACTAATGATGCAAACATACTTGGTATCTATTAATGTTGATATTTTGGATTCATTTTTTAATGGTTATAAAGTTCCTAATGCTTTACCTATAGTTCCCAATGAAAAGAAGAAGTATGAAATTTATATGGAAGCTAAATTTTCTATATTTTATAGTTTGTCTAAAGATGTGTTTGTTAAGGTAATGCATTGCAGATCTTCTAAAGAAATATGGGACAAATTGAAAAATACCTATCATGGTAATGATAGAGTTAAAGAAGGAAAGATAAAACATTTAAAAGAAATATTTGAAGACCTAAATATGGGTTATTATTGAAAGGTAGAAGACTATCTCTTTAATATAGATGAAACTGTAAATGGCATAAGAGGATTTGGTGAAACAATCGATGATATTGATGTCGTAAAGAAATTTTTAAGATCTCTTCCTGATAAGTTTGATTGTAAAATATGTTCCATAGAAGAAACTGGGGACTTTAACAAATATACAATAGAAGATATTCATGGAGCAATTGTATCTTATGAAATGAGAAAGTTTGGCAAGTAGGAATCTACAAGCAAAGAAGTAACATTCAAAGCAAAAAAGAAGGTGAATCAAGTCTAATCAAAATCAGAAGACCTTGATTTTCTTGAAGCACATCTCTCAAGTAAATTAAGGAAAGGAGAAAGTAGATACAAAGCTAAATTTCCTTTAAAATTCTTTAATTATGGTAAAATAAGATACTTTGCATCTAAATGTCCTTATAATAGTCACGATGAAGTAGATGATGAGAAAGATAAATCAAGTGAAAAGAAATTCTATAAAAAAAAGCTCTTTAAGAAGAAGAAGAGCATGATTGTTGATGTAGAAGATAGTGAATCTAGTAGCTTTGAATGTGATAAAAATGAAGTTTTATTCATGGATATAGAAATTACTTGTCAAAAATTAGATAGATAATAATGATGTTGAACTTGTTGAGGCCGATTTGGAATGTGAATTTCTTTGTGCACTTAAAAATATTAAGGAATTAAACAAGAATTTAAGTGTTCAAGAAAATTAATTCATAAAGGAAAAGGATAATTTTGAAAAAGAAATGAAGGAATTGAATCAACAAGTTGTGAATTTGAATTTACAAGTTGAGGAACAAAAGAGAATTATCTTTGTCACTAAGGAAGAGTTAAGTTCTAAAGATCAAGAATGTACAAGGTTAATGAATGAAGTAGTCTCATATACAAGGAAGTTAGAAAAATATGAGAATACTACTTTGGATGACATGTTAAGGAAATAAAGAAGAAATGGTAATCTAACTGGAATTGGTTTTTAACTTGGACAATTTTCTAGTGACAAGTGTACACACTAAAATGGTGCACTTCTATGAACCATTACATGCAAGGTTGCTCAAGAATGAGGCCTCACAAAGTGGCTCATAGCTCTCTATGCATGGAGTTGCAAGGGACTATGAAGTATTTGCTCTCAGCTAGAGCTACAAGCTTGTGACCTTGCTAGTCAACCACACAATGAGAGATTCAAATGAAGACAAGGGCAAGAGTGCCAATATCGTCAAGAATCACTATGAAAATGCAATGCAAACTAGTCTATGGAAATGAAAAGGCAATGCAACTAAGCTATGAAATGGAAAGAACAAGTGTTACAAATCCTTCCTATTAGGTTATGTGAGTTAAATCTATTACATCAAAGGAAACTAAGCTATGAAATGAAGCTAAAATGCAAGAATGAAAGACTAAGAACAATAAGGTTTCTAAAAGCTCCAAAAGTCTCCAATAATTCTTGCAGCATAAGATTAGTATTCAAAACATGATCTCAAAATGGAGGAGAGAGCTTTCCTTTTATAAGAAATGCAAAGGAACAGACCATTGAGATTAAGAGGCAAAAAGTCTTAATCGGCGGTGGAGGTTAAAAGAGGAGCAATCCATGTGCACAAGTATCCTCCAATGAGAGTGAAGTGTTGACTTTTGAGCCTCATGTGAGACAAAAAGTGCTTTTTTCCTTTTTGTAAAATAGGAATAATGCTTTATTTGTGCAACTTAGGACAAGGGGAAAGGTGGGGATTTTTATTTAATCAAAAGGGGAGGAAATATTCCTTTTAATCAAATAAAGACTTAGGATAAATGATTAGCCCATAGGATAAAAATCTAATATATGATCAAAATTAAGACTTGATCAAGAAATTGATAATGTTGAAAATATTGATTATTGATCAAAATGATTCAGGGTTGATAAATCAAATAAATGGGGCCCAAAGTCTAGGCGACCATTTTTGGGTGCATACATTTGCCCCTCTTTGACTAATGTGTGATCGATCTGGGAACACATGTAGTCAAAGAAGAATTGAAATGTGAGATCGATCTGGGATCACAAGACAACTCAGATGTGAGGTCGATTTGGGATCACATCCGGACAAACATAGACAAAGGCCTTTGAACATGAGGTCGATTTGGGATCACATTCAAAGTAAGAGATAAGAATCTCAAATTTGAGCAAAAGATGACAGAAAAATATCTGAATAAGGAAAATCAAGAGAATCAGGGATGAGAATCCCATAGGTACTACCCCCTCAGAATCAAAATCGAAATCAGGTAGAGGAGAAGCAAAAAATTGAGAAAGATGATCAAATCATAATGAAATCACAATCAAAGGTAAGGGTCAATAGGTTAACCATTAGGCAATGAAACATGCCCCAGCCTGACTGAGAAAGATGCAGTCAAACGTGAGAAAGGAGTGAATTAAATGAAGATGAATGAAAGACTAGAAGTTTGGAAGATATGGAAATGAAGAAATGACAATGCCCCGACAAAGATCGAAGGATTAGGCCTCAAAAGATTTAGCCAACTGCGCAAAAGAAGGGGAAAATTGAAATGTGATTTTGATTATCAAGATGACCTCAAATTTTGATTTTGAGTCTGAAAATGGATCCAGGACGTCGAAATTAGCTAGGGGTGCAATTTTTACGCAATTCTGAGGTGTTTTGAAAATTGGTCAAAAGTCAAAATGCTATAAAAGGGGTGAAAATGTCATTTTCAAAAATCATTTGTCTTATAGTGATTTGAGAATTTTCAGAGCTTGAGAGAGAGAATATGGCCCAGCAAGAAGGAGTTCCCATCCATAAGCATCAATTCGAGCATGCCCGGTTGCATAACTGACCACCGCACTATCCTGCCCCGGTATGTTTTTGAAAAACTCACTATTTTTGAGTCATTAATACCTTTTAAGCACGTTTTGTAAAGTTTTAAAATTTTAAAAAATTTTAAGTGGGGTGAAATATCATGTGATACTTTAGAAGTATCACGCCCTTTGGGGATAAATATCGTGTGATACTTCGCGGGTCCCCAAAGTATCGCGCGAGTATAGGCACTAGTATTGCATGATACTGGGCAAAATATCGCACGATACCGGGTGAAGTATCACATGACCCAAAGTATATCGCACCACTATAGGGAGAAGTATCACGCGATACTTCTCCAAAAAGCGGTATCGCCCAAGGGAAAATTTTGAAATTTTAAGTATTTTGAGCAAAAATGACATGGGTCCAGACAATATTATGCATTTAAAGATGTGTTAGATTGATTTTTAGGCATCCATCATGATATGTTCTAACAATTGGCTTGGTTTAATGACTTGCAGGAGGTCTTTCTGGTGCTGATCATCAGAGTGCCAAAGGTGACTAGGCTGAGGTGTGTCCGAGATCTGGATGATCTGGGCAATGCTGACATTAGGGCTATGGGATTCAGGTATTTACTGAGATTCCCAGACATCAGAGCTGACCATGGGTTGTTGACTGCGCTGGCTGAGAGATGGCATAGCGAGCACAACACCTTCCATCTTCCCATAGGTGAGGCATCCATCATGCTAGAGGATGTGTACAGGATCCTACGAGTGCATGTCACGGCAAGCCTATAAGTATAAGCATGTTTTTAAATTATGTAAGTGTAATATTTCCATATGATGAAAACTAACATGATTTGTGTGATGACATAAGTATACTATGATCAGGATGTGACCGAGGGGCGACGGATGATCCAGGAGATGTTCCAGGATGTGACTATCCTGGATCGGCATGTCAGCTGGGAGCAGTTAGTAGAGGATTTTGGCAGAGATTTCTTGGTGCCATGTATTGTGGCATCGATCATTTCACAGATCCTGATGACTGATCACAGTCAGAAGGGATTCCCGCTCAGATGGGCCAGGTTACTGATGGACTTGGTAGGCAGACCTCAGCACATGGCATGGGGTCTAGCCATACTAGTAGAGATGTATCATGAGCTACACGAGATCATGTACAGGGACAACTGGTCGTGGGTGTGTGGTGCCATCTTGTCACAGGTGTGGGCATGAGAGCACATCGCAGTGATGCACTCAAGGGTTCAACCAAGGGAGAGGAGATACCCCTACATATATAAATATGTAGGGTTCATATCACATGCTCATACTGGGGATGTGACATATTACAAGAGGATTTTGGACGAGATGGCTACTTTCACATGGAGGCCATATAGGGATGTGGAGGGGTGGAGCAATGCAGATGAGGAGTTGAGCTACATGCTGTGCACTCGGCCATTAGTAGGCCGACACCCAGAGATAGTAGAGAGATTTTGCATCACTCGGGTATGGCGACAGTTTGGGAGGCAGCAGTGAGTCTTGACAAAGACCACTACATACGCCTAGGTCAGGGATGAGGAGGGACATGGGTGGCTACCCATGTTAGACTATCATTAGGCAGTCGTAAAGATAGCGGGTATCAGGAGTGAGCCCTGGGAGTATCACCCAAAGGTGGTAGATGCAGGGGCCAATGCAGCATACAGGGTAGAGTGGTAGAGGGTGCCATTCCCTTGGTTTATGATACCAGATGCACAGGTACCAGCACAGGGGGTAGACAGAGGAGATGACGAGGGAGATGGAGGAGATGGAGGGGATGGAGGAGATGGTAGGAGGGGGAGAGGGAGGAGGATGGAGAGAGGGGAGGGATCTAGATCAGGTGGCCAAAAATGGTCACGGGGATAGATATCGGTGATGCCTGAGGATGAGGTGAGACCAGCTCATCGGCAAGCAGAGGCACAACAGGACCAGCCTGTGGGTGGAAATGATCTAAGAGTGAGGATACAAGCTCTTGAGGCTAAGATATTGCAGCTCAGGATTACCATAGTAGTGAGAGAGCAGTAGCTCACTGATCAGAGAGTAGAGACAGAGCGTTAGGAGCAGTAGCTACAGGTTGCCCTAGCAGAGAGACAGAGAGAGGCAGCACGAGCTGCATATTATTATGGCCTCTACATTCAGGCAGTCCCAGAGGATCGGAGAGCGCTGTCATACTCTGCCGTAGTGGGTAGATCAGATATAGTTCCTAATCTAGCACCACCTCCACTAGCACTAGGACACGAGGGTGGCAGTCAGTCTTAGGTGTTAGGGTTAGACATATTTTGAGACATTGATCTAGATTATGGGATCCCATATTGTATATTGTATCATGACATTGATGTATATATGAGATTACTAGATGTTCGATTGTATCATGTGTTTATGTCTCTCTTGTGATGGATGTATCAGTTTATGTATATTGTCTTGTCATTTTGCTCAAAAATGCTTATGTATATGCTCATGTATGTTCTCTCTCATAGATGTATGTTTAATTCTCATGTGTATGATATAGACTTAGGTTTCTAAAAATGATAGTTGTGATATAGATATGATGATATGATTAACCCTTTGTGATGAACAGGAATAGGTTCAAGATGAAAAAGACAAGGAGTGAAAGACATGATCAAGAAGATGGAAAGGTGAGCGCAGTTGGCTGATAGGTCCACGTAAGATGAAAAGGAGAGCTCTCTCCATATGCAAGATGCAAAACTAGACTAACATGACCCTAAAAATGCAAGCTACTATGAAAGTGGTTGACTTGCAAGGTCACAATGCCTATAGTCATCTAATTATCATCATCAACTATTATTGGTAGCGTCATCAGATCATACAATGCACACTAGCATAAGTATGTGGATATGAATATGATCTTTATCAGATAGAAATGTGGAAATCTCACCTAGGCATCAAAGACATGTAGGAACAGATGACTAATGCAATGAGATCACCTAAGTTTGATATGGCGAGATTATGCTTGTATCAAGACACATGAAAGTCAAGATAACTAGAAGCATGCACTCGCAAAACAGTCAAGGATAATACCTTGTCAATCCATAATGTCAAGTAAAACTAGCATAAATGCTCATGACAGTTAGGATCAACAAAATATACCCACAAGAAGATAAAGAAAGAAAACATGTTCTCATACCCTCAGTCTTCTAGCTATGCATCATCAAAAACTTCTTAGGGAGAGACCACTCATCAAATAAATCCTCATAGACAACACACAAAGAAAAATAAAGTCAACATATCTCAATGAGTTGATTGTTTAAGTGCGTGTGTGTTGGTCATAGAGTCAAACTCTAAGTATCACATCTGCTTAGTGAGAAATATCACATTACACTTGGACTATTGGGTAAGACATCTGATAAGTGTTAAGAAACACTCGACACAAGGGTAGTGTTGAAAAACACTATTTGGGGTAGTGTTGAAAAACACCTGTTGTGAAATGCCCCAAGAGACAAACGCACCTAAAGAACCTATGCTAATAGTTATGCCCCCTAGACAAAAATAAAGACCAATTCCAAACCAAGTCAAATAAGGTCAAGGCATGATGGAAAGTGGCTAAGTGTCGAGGATGCATGCTAACAAATAGGAGTGCAAAGGCCTCAAGTAGCGCCTGGTTCCAGGTTTTCACCACTTGGAATCTTTTTTCATTTTTTCATTTTTTTCTTTTTTTGTATTTTTGCTACCAAGGCGCTTGTTTCCAGGTTTTCACCAAGGCACTTTTTTCTATTTTTTGAATTTTTGAATTTTTTTGATTTTTTTGTATCTTTTCAGGACTTTTTATACTTTTTAGGATTTGTTCAGCATCATATATCAATTTTTTTGGTATTTTTTCAGGATCCATAAATATGTACAAGGGATGCCCCCAGACAGAAACAGGCATCAAGGATAGAACTTCTTGAGGTGCACAATGTTGCAGGGAGCTGTTCTCCATCAGGATCTGATAGTAAATACGCACCGGTACCAAAAGTAGCTGTGATGACATATGGTCCAAGCTAGTTAGGTTCAAACTTGCCCTTTTGTTCTTTGTTATGTTGGTTCTTAGGGTTCTCTTGCAAAACAAGATCACCTATTTGAAATTCTCTAGGGTGAACCTTCTTGTTGAATGCCTTGGACATACGTTTCTGATACACTCTCATATGATCAAAGGAAGCCTTACGTTTCTCATCTAGAAGTTCTAGTTCCTGTAACCTCATGGCATGATAATCCTCATCTGTTATCAATCCTTTGAGTGAGACTCTGAGTGATGGGATCTCTACTTCTAAAGGTAATACCGCTTCAGTGCCATAGGTAAGGGCAAAAAGTGTGGCTCCTGTAGGTGTGTGAATGCTTGTTCTGTAAGCCCATAGTGCTGGATTGATTTGCAAGTGCCAATCCCTACCATTCTTGTGCACTGTCCTATGAAGAATTTTAAGAATGGTTTTATTAGAGGCTTCTGCCTGTCCGTTTCCCTGTGGAAAATAGATGGAAGACCAATGTTGCTTGATTTTAAACTTTTTGCATAAATGCTTGAGGTCCTTATTCTTGAATTGACCTCTGTTATCAGTGATAATCTTAGAAGGCACTCCAAATCGACAAATAATATGATTCAAGATGAACAAAGAGATAGTCTTCTCTGAAGCAACAGAAAGTGGCATAGCTTCCACCCATTTTTTGAAGTAGTCAGTGGTAGTAATAATGAACTTATGTCCACCTGATGAGTTGGGATGAATCTACCCAACTAGATCAAAGGCCCAGTGCTAAAATGGCCAATGAGAAACAGAAGGGATCAGCTCCCTACCTAGAGCATGAATTAGCTTTCCATGTTTCTAACATTTTTCACATGACTTAGCAAAGGCTACTGTGTCTATCTACATTGTGGGCCAATAATATCCCACCCTAAGAAACCTTCAGGCCATGGCAAGACCATTAGAATGTCCACCACAAATGCCCTCGTGGATGTCAACTAATGCTTGGTTGGATTCCTCTTTTTCCAAGCACCTAAGGAGCATCCCATCTAAACCCCTCCTATATAAATCACTAGAGATAAGGGTGTGGTGAGAGGCATTATAGATGAGGTTTCGGCATTCAAAATGGTTTAATGTGTCGGGGATGATGCCATCACAAAGATATGAATAGATAGCACCATATCGGGAAGACTCATGTGTGACAATGGTGCAAATGACATGGCTTTCAGATGAGTCAAAGATGGGATGGTGTAGCTCTTCCACCAGGAATTCAAATCTTGATTCATGTGTCTCCAACTGAAGAAGTGAAGCTAATGTGGCCATGGCATCTGTAGCTTTGTTCTCTGTCCTAGGGATCTGTTGAAACGTTGCAAAGGTAAAGTAACGTTTCAATGAGTCAACCATCTTTTTGTAGGGTATCAATTTATCATCCTTGGTTTGATACTCCTCATTGACTTGGTTGATGATTAAATGAGAATCCCCAAAGACATGTAACTCTATTATGTTCCATTCTATAGCCATTCTCAAGCCATTGGTTAAAGCTTCATATTCTACAATATTATTCGTACATGGGAATAAAAGTTTGTAAGACTTTGGAATATTGTATCCATGTGGAGAAACAAATAATACTCCAGCACCTGATCCATTTTTCATGTGGGAACCATCAAAGAACATTTTTCAAGTGCGAGTAGTCATATACAAGATGTGTTCATCTGGGAATTCCACTTGAATAGGCATACTATCCTAAATTGGGAAATCAGCTAATTGGTCAGCAATAGCTTGCCCTTTTATGGCCTTCCTTTCAACGTACTCTATGTCAAATTCAGTTAAGACCATCATACATTTAGCAAGTCTACCTGTGAGGGCAGCCTTACTAAGCAAGTACTTAAGAGGATCAATTTTTGCAACCAAATGTATGGTATGAGCAAGCATATAGTGTCACAAATTTTGAGAAGCAAACACCACTGCAAGACAAGACTTCTCAATGTTATTGTAATTGATCTCATAGGAGACTAGAGTACGGCTGATATAGTATATGGCCCGTTCTTTCCCAGTATCATCTAATTGAGCTAACAATGCCCCCAAGGAAGACTCTATTGCTGAAATGTATAGAATCAAAGGCTTCCCTGGAATAGGAGGCATCAAAACTGGAGGATTAGCCAAATACTATTTTATTTGATCAAGGCTCTTTTGGCAATCCTCATTCCATACACAAGAAGCACCTTTATGCAGCATCTTATTAAAGAGTTGTGCTCTATCTGCCAGCTGTGAGATAAACCTCCTAATTGACTAGAGTCATCCCTGAAGACTTCTCATCTGACTAATGTTTCTTGGAGGTGGCATGTCTAAAATTGCTTGGACCTTTTCAGGGTCAACCTCTATACCTTTTACTGATATTATAAATCCTAAAAGTTTGCCTAAGGTGACACCAAATGCGCACTTCTTTGGATTCAATCTGAGTTGAAACTGTTCCATGTGATCTAGAATTACTTCCAGATCAGCGAGGTGCGTGTCTCATTTTCTTGATTTTGCCAGGGTATCATCCACATAATCTTCCATGTTTTGTGCATCATATCATGAAAGATAGTGGTCATAGCTCTTTGGTAGGTTGCTCTTGCATTCTTTAACCCAAATGGCATGACGTTCCAGCAATAGGTTCCCCATGCACATGTGAACGCTATTTTCTCTTGGTCTTCGGGAGCTATTTTAATTTGATTATATCCTGAGAAACCATCCATTAGAGAGTATATGTCATAGCCCACTATCATGTCCACTATCATGTCAATGTTTGGAAGTGGAAAATCATCCTTTGGGCATGCTTTGTTTAAATCTCTAAAATATGTGCATACATGAATGGACCCATCATGTTTGGAAACTGGTACTATGTTTGAGATCCATTCTGCATAATCGATGGCTCTGATGAATCCAGCTCTCAAAAGTTTTTCTAATTCCACTTTGACAAGGAGAGCTACATGTGGATGCATTTTTCTGAGTCTTTGTTTCACTGGTTTGACTCCTGGAGTGATGGATAAGTGATGCATTATAAGATTTGTGTCAAGCCCTGGCATGTCTGAATAGGTCCATGCAAAATTAATTTTCTTCTTTTGTAAGAATTGTATATATGCCTTGGTTTCTTCTTCTAATAAAGACTGAGCAAGATGAACTATTTGAGGAGCTTCTTTTGTGTTCAAATTAACTGGTTTTGTTGGCTCAATCAATACTGATGATTTGTCCTGAAAATAACTTGGCAAGTTATTAAGTACCCCATCCTTAGGTGCCTCAAAGAGGTTTTCACCCTTAGATACGTCATCTCTTTTTACTATTTTTGGTTCTGATACCACCACAAAGTGGTTTTCACCATCAGACCTATTTTTCTTTCCTTTTTTCTCTTTTATTTTTAGACTGAGGTACTTAATATTAGGCTCCATCATACTTGTTGTTGGTTCACTGGTGGAAGAAGCCACGGGTTCAAGAGCATTCAGAGAGCAGACAATTTCGTAATCATTCTAAAAAGTGAGGAATATAGGCTCTTGATGGTGCTGAGACCAGTCAATTAGGTCATAGTGAACAAGGGGTAGGTCAATGACTGGTTCAATATTATTTATGTGAAAGGTGTTATCTTTGGTGACCATACAATTGGGATTCATCAAGTCTTCTCCTAAGATACCTGAATTAGGACTCATCCTACCAAACGAAGCGTCGTCCACTAAGGAAATTTGAGGAGTACAATCCTCTCATCCTACACTAAGCTCATTAGCCACATCGGGTTGGGTACTATAAGTATGGACAACATCCATGTCCAAATCAACTGTTGCATCTGAAAGTGAGTCCCATTCATGCTGATGGGAGTCTATGTCTGAATCATCATTTGGGCCTCGTGATGTAGAAGCCTCAAGGTTAGGAAGGGTTTCCCCTTCTCTAGTGCTAGCATTGGTACTATCTATCATGGCTAGGATAGCAACACTTTCCATTATTGATCTAGTAGTCATATAGTCACTATCCGTCACAGCTGGGATAGTAGGACCGTCAAGTATCGAATCTTTTGAATCTCCCCAAAGAAGATTTGTTGAAGGCACCCAATCATCAGACATGTCTTGTTGATTAGAAAAATTAGGTGTATAGTTTGAATCACTATCACTATCCGTCGCAGCTGGGACAGGGACACCTTTCTTCTTCTTATTTTCAAAACCTAAGCCAACTGTGGACTTATTCTTTCATCCAAAAAGGGCATGGTCAAGAGGCTCAGCTTTAGCATCCAACCTATGGCTAAGGGGACCATATCCTGGATAACCCATATTCTTAACCAGTGTATACCCTCTCCCATAAGCTTTAGGTAAAGGAGAAAAGTTCTCGTTGTGTTGGTACTTTTCCTCATGATGGATCCAGTCTCTTACGGCAACTTCCTTTTTCTCTTCCTGAATAGGAATCGAAGACTCAACAAATTTTCCAAATAATGTCATTGCTGATGACGAAGGTTTCATATTTGGTGATGGTTTCCCATAAGACCTAGGAGAGATTGGCATTTTTGTAAAAGAATCAATTTTATAATCTCCAATCCCAAGATCTATGGTCTTAAACTTCTGCTTGCATTGTTCAAGTGAAATACTAGGGTTGTCGGCTTCCCTATTCAAAGGTACATGTGATCCAGCAGAAATGGTATTAACTGACAAAGCACTATCTCTAGGTATGCAAATTTCTACACCATTATGGGGAAACTTAACACACTGGTGATACGTTGATGGGACTACTTGCATTTCATGAATCCATGGCCTACCTAGCAAAATGTTGTAGGCTAAAGGTCCAACATCAACAATTTGAAATAAGATATCATTTTCTACTAGACCAATGTGAATAGGGAAAATGGCCAATCCCTTAGAACTTCTTTCTACTTCATCATATGCCTTGATTGTGATCTTTTTCCTTGTGTCAATGACATCTTCAGAATATCCTAGAGCCTTTAACAAACTCATGGTACAAATATTGAGCCCCGCACCCCCATCTATCAGTACACGCCTGACACAGGTTTTATGAATCATGACTTTGATGTGTAAGGCCAAGTTATGTGGATGACTGATGGATTTGTCATCTTTTTCTGAGAAGGTGAGGTAATGAGGGCTAGCCAAATGGTTGACCATATTTTGGAATTGATCAATATCTAAGTTGTTAGGGACACTGGCTGCTCGCAAAGCATCCTCAAAGACATGCTTGTGCTTAGGGGACAATTCTAAAATTTCAAAAATAGATATCTACATGGGTGTACGTTGTAATTGGTCAATAAGATTATAATTGGAATCAGGACCAATGGTAGATTTAGGAGGAACACCCTTGGACATGGGCTGCTTAGACTTGCTAGTGCTAGGACCTTTGATAATAATGGGAGCTTGAGCCTGACCCCTAGTAACAGCATTGAGGGACTGGGGCATTCTTCGTGAGTGAGGACCTCTTATCACCATAGTGGGTCTTTCATCAGTCATAGGAGTCAAGTCCACATCATATCCATAAGGATCTTTCCCTCTCATCATGTTGATGTTATCGTATGCCACTTCAAGCATGTTAATCACATTTTCAGCATTTGTGTATGTATAGTTGATAGCAGCCTTACCATGCTTGTTGTTAGAATTTTCCCCTTTTTCATATTTGGGCAAGGGTTCCTTAAAAGCCTTATGATCCACATTAGTGGTCAAACCATCAACTTGTAATCACCCACTTTCAATGAGGTCTTGGACAAGATGTTTAAGCCTAAAACAATTTTCGATATCATGTCCAATTCCATTATGGAAGACACAAAAGGCTTTCTCATCCCACCAATGAGGTTTAGGATTGGGTATGCGGTGCTTGGCAGGATCTTGAGGTTGCACCAAATTATGAGCAATTAGTGTTTTGAAAATGTCGGCATAGGAGTCCCCAAGTTTGGTGAATTGTCTCTTTTCCTTCTTGGGTTTTCCTTGATACTTTGATTTATTCTCTTGTTGTCCTGAGGATGCTTGCAGCTTCATGTCTTGTACCACATTGGAGAGATTAAGAACTCCTTCATTCTTAGGTTATGGTGAGTCAACAACTCCATCATTGACCACCTGTTTATTCTTGTTCCAATAGGAGTTCTTTTTGTCCTTATAACCATGATTGTTGTTGTTTTGGCCATTGTTGTTATTAGTTGATCTAGCCAAAATTCCTTGTTCTTTTAGGGCATCCTCTATGCGACATGCCACTTCTACCATGGTATTGAAAGAATTGAATGGTATCTTTCTTACCTCATATCTTAATTTTGGCACTAAGTTACTCACAATGATGTCTATTCTTTCCTCTTCAAGAATTGTCCTGGGATATTTTGAGCACAAACGTCTCCATCTTTATAGGAAAGTGACAAAAGGTTCTCCTTGATTTTGTTCAAGCTTGCACAAATCAAGCATTGTGACCGACCTTGATAGATTATAATAAAAATGCTGAACAAATCTTTGGACAAGTTCTTTAAATGACTTTACTAGAGGAGTAAGGTTGGTGAACCACTCCATGGCTTGGCCTTTGAGACTCCTCAGAAATAATCTCATCAAGTAGGAGTCTTCATGATGAAAAGAAAAGCTCATTATGTAGAACTGTCGAACATGGTCATGAGGGTCACCAACGCCATCATACTTGTCATAGGTTGGAAACTCAACTTTCTTAGGGAACTCAACCAACACCACACTTTTGTCAATCGGGTTGGGACATATGGAGTCCAAATTAAATGTGCTCTTAGGAGCCCTCATCCTTTCTATGTCCTTCTGTATTTGCATGATCACCTCATTGGTTGAAGGATTATGTTTCTTAATCTTTTGGTGGACATCAAAATCATATGGAACTTTAGCACCTTTGTTGATAAGGCTTTCTAAGAATTGATCCTTGTTTTGTTCCACATATCATTCTAAATATGCTTGAAAGGATGGTTCTTGTTGCATAGTCATAAAATCCATATGGTCAAATTTGGCATAACTTTCTCCATGTTGTGAGCCATGATGTGCTCGTTGGGAGGGTTTCTTTGAATGTCTATGAGGTGATCGTCTCCTATGATGATCATATCTTGAAACCCTTCTTCCTCTAGGACTTGGGGATTGTGAGGGTGTCCTTGATCTTCTTCTAGGACTTGGTGAAGGGGTAGATGGGGGTGAGTTGGTCCCACTATTGGTGCCCCTCCCATTGAATTGGCTTTGGAGTTGTTGTGCGTAGAGTCTATCTTCTTCTTCTTGGGTGACTCTTTTCTTTATATCCAACAACGCACGTTACTCTTCTTCTAGTTATCTAAATTTTTCCTTTTTAGCAGCTTGTTCATCCAAATAGGCTTGCTTCTCCCTCTCAATGCTTCTCAATCTTGTATTTTCATATCGAGAGGTGTCTTTAAGTGGGGAGGATGGTCTCGAATGCCTTATTGCATTGGCTACATTTATGTGGTGATCACTAGATTCATTATTCTGGTCCTCGTGTTGTGACCCTGAATCTAAGTGAGCTTGCTTATGATGTCTCTCGGCTCATTGCTGAGCATCAAAATGCCTCACATTGTTGGGAGGTGACCCGGGTGGACTAGCATGAGAAGAACCACCATACTCTCTTCTATGTCATTGGAAGATATCCTCAAGAGTTTGATTCATAGCTTCTCTTTGTTGTCGGGTGAAAGTGTAACTCATGTCCATACTTGATGAAAGTGGTACAAAAAAGGTGCTCACTTCACTAGGATTAGCTTCCAGATTAAAAAAAATCTTAGATTCACTCTTAGGTGATTGATCAAAAAGGGGTCCTTTTCCCTTATGCTGTCGACGAGTCTTGACGGGTGGTAACTGGCTAAAGGCAATAGGGGGTCACTTCCCTTGATTGAATTGGTACCTTGTCGTAACTGACATGAAAGAAAGATACTCTCAATGATAAGGTAACCTCTCAAAGTGTCAGTGCCAAACTAGGATAATCAAAGTCCTCTATTGTCCAAAGAGAAATGAGAAGATAGAAAAGGGGCTTTACCAACACTATCAAAGAGGTGCTTCAAATCAAAGGGTGACTACCCTTGCACTTTTGAACCAGGAGGTTGGACTAGGCCAAAATATGATTGAAATTGAGATTTAAATGAAAGCGATTTGGATAATAAGAGCACTAAAATTTTCAAAGAATGTAGCTAATCAATCTTAGAGATGAACCTTGGCACCAAGAATGACCTTCTAACTTGACAATTATTCCAAAGTGATTTCATAAATTGAATGATGCTATCCCAAAGGACTAAAACCATAAATTTAGAGTCAAGACAAGTCTCAAACGTCAGAGCAAGAAGCCTACTCTAAGACCTAACCTGATTAACAGCAACTGAAACCAACCAAATTGCAAGCACGACAAAAATTACCCAGGTGATACACTCCAGGCTACTGGGGCGATATACCTACAACCACGTGATACTTCGCCTTATGCCAGGTGATATACCTTATAATAGTCGGGTGATACACTCCAGGCAGGTCGAGCGATAGTCTATCAAGGGTGAACTATCGCATGATATTTCTTCTGAAAACAAGTGATACTTTTTGAACCCGTGAAGTATAACGCGATACTTTGCTCTAAAGGGTGCGATACTATTGCAAAATTACTTAACTCTTGACTAGAATTGTGTAAAATTTGCATTTTTGGGTCTACTTGGTTAAAATTTTTGGTTTGAGGGTTGATGTTTTCAATTTCAGTCATAATATCAGCAGAATTTTGGGAGGTTTGCAAACAGTGAGGGATCAAACATGTCTCAAAACACTTGACACAAGGGCAAAAGCAACCTTGCCAAGGCAAACACTTGTGATATCATAATTGAAAAAGCACCTTATGAATGCTACCGATCATTTGTATGTGAGAATGTTTATACTAGCATCAAACAACCGAAGATAATTCAAGCAAGTCTATCCTAAAAAGTCAAGGCTCAATACTTACCAACTTAGCCCACAACTTGATGCCCCCTCACCTCACACCAAGTGGTTACCCACAAGAGCTGTTGGATTTGTCGTGGAAGTGTCAAATGACACAACCAAAGGGACACATATGGTGAGTATCTTAAGGTGATCTGGGTAAACCACTTGGATCAATCCTTGCACTAAGAAGATAAGCGGCTAAACAAGGTGGCTTCTATCTAATGGTTCTTAATAAGGATTTTCATTCACAACACCCCTCTTGCTCCTCATAAAGGACCAGGACCTCATGGCCTTAAGAGTACCTTAAGCATTCTTGTTTAATGTTTTCCCCATGGTCGCAATCCCATGAGCTACTCACATCAAATGAAGATAAGTGTTATGTCTACCAAGGTTTTTGGTGTCCTTGATAGCCTTGAGATTATAGTGACTTGGAATCACTTGCCACCAAGGAAAATGATGACAAGGTTGTCCCCACTTGAGTCATTCCTCTTGATTGCTCAAGAGTAGGCCTGCTAAAGGATTCTAACAACTAAAAAAAAAGTGGATCAACTCTTGAGGTTCATGGTTTTTGGTTCACCACAATGGTGAAGAGCATACTCCCCTATCTCAAGAATCTCTCCCAAACACACCAAGCAAAGAGATTCAATTACTGCCTTGCTTCCAAAACCTTAAGATGGGTCAAGATTTTTTGATTCACCTAAAGGTGAAGAGCATACTTCTCCTACCACCTCAAAATCTCTTTCACAAGGTTTTAAAAATTCCTAATACAATTAGTGAATGCCACACTTGAAAGGAAAGCAAATAAACAAGCAAGATTTTTTTTTGTTTTTATGCTCTTTGGGCAGCCCTGCAAAAACTGTTAGTAGCCCTCTTTGACATGCGATTTTTGGCAAGCTTCTCAAGCAAAAAGCACCTACAATCACAACTAGTTAGGCTCACAATGTTAGCAAAATCCAAAATCTAAATACAAATGATTGCAAGAAACTAATTTACCTAAGCTAAAAGATGTAGGTTAGACCTATCTAAATACAGTAAAGCAAACCAGCAAACTAAATATGATCAGATTCAAATGATAAAGCTCAAACTGCAGGTCTCTGTCAGATTAGGTGATATACCGTGAGCTTCACCAGTATCACGTGAAATGTACACACTAAAATAGTGCACTTCTATGAACCATTACATGCAAGATTGCTCAAGAATGAGGCCTCACAAAGCGGCTCATAGCTCTCTATGCATGGAGTTGCAAGGGACTATGAAGTATTTGCTCTCAGCTAGAGCTACAAGCTTGTGACCTTGCTAGTCAACCACACAATGAGAGATTCAAATGAAGACAAGGGAAAGAGTGCCAATATCCTCAAGAATCACTATGAAAATGCAATGCAAACTAGTCTATGGAAATGAAAAGGCAATGCAACTAAGCTATGAAATGGAAAGAACAAGTGTTACAAATCCTTCCTATTAGGCTATGTGAGTTAAATCTATTACATCAAAGGAAGCTAAGCTATGAAATGAAGCTAAAATTCAAGAATGAAAGACTAAGAACAATAAGGTTTCTAAAAGCTCCAAAAGTCTCCAAGAATTCCTGCAGCATAAGATTAGTATTCAAAACATGATCTCAAAATGGAGGAGAGAGCTTTCCTTTTATAAGAAATGCAAAGGAACGAACCATTGAGATTAAGAGGCAAAAAGTTTTAATCGGCGGTGGAGGTTAAAAGAGGAGCAATCCATGTGCACAAGTATCCTCCAATGAGAGTGAAGTGTTGACTTTTGAGCCTCATGTGAGACAAAAAGTGCTTTTTTCCTTTTTGTAAAATAGGAATAATGCTTTATTTGTGCAACTTAGGACAAGGGGAAAGGTGGGGCTTTTTATTTAATCAAAAGGGGAGGAAATATTCCTTTTAATCAAATAAAGACTTAGGATAAATGATTAGCCCATAGGATAAAAATCTAATATATGATCGAAATTAAGACTTGATCAAGAAATTGATAATGTTGAAAATATTGATTATTGATCAAAATGATTCAGGGTTGATAAATCAAATAAATGGGGCCCAAAGTCTAGGCGACCATTTTTGGGTGCATACAACAAGAAAGATAAATCTTTATTTGAGATATTCAAATTTGAAAGTAAGGACATAGATCGACATACTACCAATTAAAATGTAGGTAAAAATGAAGATATTAATCATATTTATAAAGATAAAAATAAGGTTATATCGAGCACTTTATTCATGGGTAAAAGATCTTCAAACTGGTTCACTTCTTTCTTTGATGGGTATTGCTTCACGTCTCATCAATATGGACATAGAATAAGTGATTGAAAATATATGTCAAGGAGGTTTTTAAAGTTTCATTTTGGTTATTCTCTTCTTAAAATGAATGGTCTAAGATGTTATAAATTCAATCTCTTTGGTCATGTTATGAGGAATTACAAAACTAAGTCATTTTAGAATGATCAATCTTATACAAGTCTACAAGTTGATAAAGAATTTGATACTAAAGTGACTAAGATATGGAGGCCTAAGATTAATAAGTCTATGTTTGTTCAAATGGCTTTTCATTGTGAAAAAAAAGACTTGTGGATAATTTATAGTGGTTGTTCTAGACACCTAACAAGTGATAAAATAAAGTTTGATAAATTGATTAACTATGAAGGTGGCAGTGTAATTTTTGGTGATGATTCTTCAAGGAAAATTAAAGTCTTGGGATATTTGATAATTAGTGATAAAATGTCTATTCATGATGTCTATTATGTTGAAGGATTAAAGTACAATATTCTAAGTGTTAGTCAAATTTGTGATAATGGATATGAATTTGTGTTTGATGATCATGGATGTAAAATCAAATTTAAATCAAGATAATTGGTTGCATCAGGCAAAAGATATAAAGGGAATGTATTTCATTTAAACGATATCACAAATTCTAAAAATCATGGAGATGTTTGTCTTATGAGACATGTGAATGAAATTTTGTTATGGAAAAAAAGAATTGGGCACTTGAGCTTTGATAACTTGGTAAAAGTTAGTAAGCATCAAAAAGTAAGAGGTATGCCATGTATAAGTAAGGAAACAAATGCTATTTATGAAGGGTGTCGACATGGTAAACAAAAAAAGGCTTATTTACCTTCAAAAGAATATTTTTCTTCTAAACCATTGCAATTAGTACATAGTAAATTATGTGGTCCTACAAGGACAATGTCATTAAATGGGGAAAAGTAATTCATGTTTTTTTATAGATGATTATACAAGAATGACTTGGGTAACTTTCTTAAAGCATAAATCAGGGGCATTTAATAAGTTTAAGATTTTTAGGAAAATGGTTGAAAAGGAGTTAGAGATGAAGATTAAGTGCTTGCGATCAGATAAAGGTGGTGAGTTTACTTCAGATGAATTTGTTGATTATTGTGAACAACATAACATTAAAAGGTAATATGCAACATCTGAGACACCTCAAAAAAATGGAGTTGTTGAGAGAAAGAACCGAACAATGAAAGAAATGGAAAGGAATATGTTAGATGAATCTAAAGTACCAAATAGGTATTGTAAATAAGAAATTCACATGGTAGTATACATCTTAAATAGGGAACAACTAAGGGTAAAAACTAAGTACACTCCCTATGAGTTATGGTATGGACATCCTATTTATGTTGAGCATTTAAATTTTTTTGGAAGTAGATGTTTCATTAAGAATTCTGATGATAGCATAGGAAGCTTTGATTCAAGATGTGATGAAGGAATATTTTTAGGATATTCTTCTCAAATTAAAGTTTAAAAATGTTTTAATAAGAGGTTGAATAAACTTGTTGAAAGTGTACATGTAAAAGGTGGATGAAGTTGTGTAGTATAAAAAGGAAATAAGAATGGATAATACTCTCCTCCAAGACAATGATAATGACTCGAAAAAAATTAGATAATAAAGTTGAAGAAAGTGAAGAAAAGACAAACAATCAAACAGAGACACTAGAACCCACAGGTACAAGGTCTACTGGAACAAGATTGAACAAATATCATCCTCAAGAATAGATTATAGGGGACAAACATGCAGGTAATCAAACAAGAACAAGAGCTACATCTAGTGAATGTGCTAATATTTTTTTGCTATCTCAAATTGAAACTAAATCAAATAAAGAATCCAGTAAGGATGAATTTTTGGTTAAAGCTATGAAAGAGGAACTAAGTCAAATTGAAAAGAATAAGAATTGGGAATAAGTTCCTAGACCTAAAGATAAAAATGTAATATATGCTAAATAGGTCTTTATAAATAAACTTGATGAAAATAGAAAGATAGAAAGAAACAAAGCTAGACTTGTGTAGACACCTAAAAGTCCACTTGCCAATTAAAATTAATTTTAGTTGACAAAAGTCTTGATGACATCATCATTTATTAATTAATTAGTTTTTATTGTCATTATCCCTTCTTCTATTTTAATTAAATAATCCCTTCCAAAAGAATTTGAATCCAATTTAAATGATATTCCCTCCAATTTGTTAACTAATATTTAAATAAATTGTGTCACAATCCTTAAATAAATTAAATATTTATTTAAAATCCTAGAACCCTAGAAATGTTCTAGAAAACCCTAAACCTATCTACCCTTTCCTAATCCCATCCTAAACTTTCTTAGAGGGTGATTCCTAATCATCTTAGTCTAAACCCTCATCCTTTGAATTTTTGTCAAACCCCCTCATTAATGAGCCTTACATGATCATTAATGTCTCCTTACACCCTCATTTAAGGCTCTTACAACCTCCTAATGAAGCCTATGTTTCCTCTTCCACCATTATTCCCTAAGAACACATCCCAAGTGTTTCTCACACATGTGTGAGCAACCCTTAACCCTTATCCCCTTGACCATACCTCTAACCATACCCCAAACTCTACCCCTAACCCTGAATCTGACCCTAACCACCCATCCTAACCTAAGCCCTTCCTCAAATCCTATAAATACTCCTCCTTCCAAGAGAAAAATATTAGCTTAGTTTTTATCATTTATGCATTTTTATCATGTCAATTTGCATATAGGCTATCTTAGCATATCTCCTAATTGTTAGATTTCTTCATGTTTTTCATATTTATAACTCACTCTAGAATAGCGTAATGGATTGAATCTAGTTCATTTTTAATTTTTTCTAATAATTCTCATATCATATTACACTTATATTTGGTTAAAATCAACTTGGAAGGAGTTTGGCAGATAGGAGATGTGGGAATGTGCCTTTGTTGATCCTGACTAGGGATGTTTAGATTTTGGATCAACGATTGATGAAGCAGGAGTACCTAGGCTAGCTCCTAGACACCTAAGTTTTTGGCTTGTAGTGACTATTGGCCAAGTCACTATCCTTATGGAATTTTGGTTTGTTTTTGTGTCTTAGTTAGTAAGTTTCTTTGTAGTCCAACTAAGGTTCTTAGGTAGGTTGTCTAAGTCCTAGTGATGGACTTGATAGTCTTGGTGAAGACCCAAGGATATGGCTTGGATGCCATGAGTATGTGAAAATCAGTCAAAGATGTATTTTGAATATGAAAAGGCATAAAATGAGTACATTTAAGCTGGTTATGGGTCTTAGAGGTCTTAGGATGGGTTTGAGAGTCTTTTTAGACCTCATGTTTCAATCTTGTCAAAGTTGTCAAGCAAGATCTGAAAGTTGTCATGACAACAATTTGGTTTAAGCCTTTTCTGAGAAGAGAAGTTAGTTATAGGTCTAAACCAGACCAAGATTGGTGGTCTAAGCCTATTTAAGGCTTGTTTTTTTCAAGACCAAAGGTTGGAGATTAGTTTTTATAAGCACTATTTTAAGTTTTGTGTGACTGTCAGCACTATACCCGTGAATGAATGAATTGAGAGCTCAGTTATCCTATCTCATGGATTGAACTTGAGCAGGAACATTGCATATTTTATTTCTTCATGTTTTGAGCATTTTTTTAAGCTTTTGTTTTAGTTCTTTAGATACTTTAAAGATTTGTAAATAAATACCTCCTCTGAGGCCAAATTGCTGGATTGTTCAGAGTGGAGGCCATTAGAATGGCTCTAACTTAGGATTCTATGGTAGGTTCTTCATGGCCACCTGGAATATGTTAGACCAATGTAAATACAATGTAAATATGTACTATTGTGGTTTGAATTGTAGAAGAAATATTTTAAAGAGCAGGCCCTAGGTGAGCAAAGGTTAGCCCGGTTAGGGAACCTATTTTGATCCAGCGTATGGGAGAGAGATTGGGGATTGAGAAAGCCAATCCAGGACCTAGAGAGTATTCTACCATGTTTAGAGACTCAATCCTATGAAGGAAAGCTCATGAAAAACTTGGAAAGGGGTGGAAAGATCAAACCCTCACTATGAACCAATGAGGCCTAATTAGGCCTAAAAACAAGGCTATAAGTTAGGAAGATGTTGTACAGAGGATATGGAGAAATAAGGGTTTTTGAATCTTGTGTAACTTTGAAAAGGGTGTCAAAAAGGTGACTCTTTTGACCTCTTGTGTGGGAAGTTGCAGAGTTACACCCTGATTTAGGGGTTAGGAGACCTATAAGGCCTAGTAGCCTTTTTAGGCTAAAATTGGAGATTGGGTATTAATAGAAGATACAAAAAGGTAAAGCACCCCAAATGGAGGAAAACACAAACTAAAAGATTCCACTCCCATGTCTATCAGTTGGAAACAAGAAGATGGAGTTTTGGATGAATTCCATAGTTGAATTCATTGGAAGAGTTGTGGGAACTAGAGTGAGTTTGAGACCTTGGTAGTGAGATCTTGAGGAGTAGAGGAGATTAGGAAGAATCCATCTAATTGAAGGGTCTTAGGAACCCTAAGATAGGTCAAGAGAAGACCTAGTGAAGTCCTAGAGGAGGTAGGGCTTGTGGAAGGAAGATCTCCTTATTAAATTGGTATCAAAGCCATTGAAAGGCTTGGTTAAAGTTGTATGTCAGAAAGGAGTGAGTCCATTGGTGATAACATAATGGTGACCAATACTGAATTGGCCAGAGAAGTGGTGGATCAAAAGGAAATAAATAGAACCCTAGAGGAGACTGTGGAAGCTTTGAAAGATAAACTTGAGCTAGTGGTAGAGGTGGCTGAAAAGATGAAAGAAAAGATGGATGAAGAAGATGATAAGGGCAAGGAACTTGTTGATGAAGATTATGTACCTAAACCTAATCCACCTAGCCAAGAAGAACCCTTCCTAAAATCCATCAAGGCATTGGGAGGCAAAAATTTAGAAGGGATACCCTTGTTCACTATTAAGATGGATTCAAAATTGGTGATGGAGTGGATTGAAGGACTGAAGAATCACTTTGAATGTGAAGGTGTCTCAGAGGCACAAAGAGTGAAGGTAGCCAAATCAAGACTAAGGGGACCAACCCTAACATGATGGAAGTTCCTTCAAGAAGAGAGGGAAAGAGAAGGAAAAAGACCTATTGCAAATTGAAATGCTATGGTCACAAAGATCAAGGAGAATTACTTGTCAGAGGATCATGAGATCCAAATGCACAAGAAAAGGTAGAATCTCAGGAAAAAAGAGATGGATGTGACTTCTTACACTGAAGAGTTTCAAAAACTCTGTTTGAGGTCTAAAGTTCAAGAAGAATAAAGTATCCAAGTTACTAGATATTTGAGTGGATTGAGATGGAGTATCCAAGAATAAATTAGTCTATGGACTCCTACTACTATCCACAAGTGCTTTCAATTAGCACTAAAGGTAGAAGAAAAGAACAAAAAGAAATAAGACTCCTCATCCAAAAGTAGAGGAAGGGGAAGAGATTCTAGAGGACATAGAGGTGGTTATGGTGGTAGGAGTAGTGAACCTAGAAATCATTAAGACTCCAAGTTGGTGGAATAAATTAGTGAGCCAAGTACAAGAGGAAATTATGGTAGAGGTAGAGGGTTCTAAGGTGGTAGAGGAATGTCAAGTGGTTTCAGCAGGGGATCAAACTTGGAGGGCATGAAGTGTTACAATTGTGGGTAGCTAGGCCATCCTACATATAGATATCCTGATAAGGCTTCAAGTTCTCATGGAGAGAAGAAGATAACCTATGTTAAAGAGGAAGAAAGTAGTGTGAAGTCACCTGAAGTGAACTTGGATTCAGAACATGGAGTGAACCTCATGTTTAGGAGAGTTTTACTCAAGGAACATGTTAAAGAAGAACCTAAACATTGATGGGCTCTTTTTAGGATCAAGTGCAAGATCCTTGGAAAAGTTTACAAAGTCATCATTGATTTAGGCTCAAATGATAATATAATATCAGAGGAGGCAGTCCAAAAACTCAAATTTGAGAGGATACCTCATACTCACCCTTGCAAAGTGACTTGGTTGAATAAGGGGAAAAATGTTCCTATGAATGAACAAGCATGGGTAGACTTCATGATTGGTGGCTACCAAGATAATATGCTATGTGACATCCTATGAATGGATGCTTTCCATTTGCTACTAGGAAGGCCATGTCAATATGACTAGGATTCTGTATACCATGGGAAGAGGAATGTGTATAACTTCAAGAAGGATGGAGTGACTTATAAAATTTAGTCACTTGTGGAGGAAGGAGATGCAAGTTCAATTGATCCTAATGTACTCTTGATGAGTGGAAATGAGTTCTTTCATGAACTCAATGAAGAAGAAGGAGTGGGACTAGCTATAGTCTTGAAACCCAAGGAGGAGACCAAGGTACTCCATACTACATTGCCTAAAGAAGTACAACAACTATTGAATCAGTTTAAGGACATCATAAGTGATGGGACACCAGCCACTCTCCCTCCTCAAAGAGAAATTAGTCATAAAATTGACTTTGTACCTAGAGCATCCTTACCAAACAAGGTAGTATACAAAGTGACCCTGAACCAAAACAAGGAGATAACAAGGAAGATTCAAGAACTTCTTGATCAAGGGCTGATAAGGAAAAGTATTAGTCCATGTGATGTCCCCGTGGTTTTGGCACCAAAGAAAGGAGGTAAGTGGAGATTATGTACTGATTCTAGGGAAATCAATAGGATTACCATTAGATATAGGTTTCCTATCCCTAGAATAAAAGACCTTATGGATTGTCTTGGGGGGTCTCAATACTTTACTAAAATTGAGCTTAAGAGTGGGTATCACCAAATTAGGATGAAAGAATGGGATGAGTGGGAATCAGCCTTGAAAATCAATGAGGGTCTTTATGAATGGTTAGTTATGCCCTTTGGACTTACAAATGCACCTAGTACCTTTATGAGGTTAATGAATGAAGTCCTAAAAGACTATATTGGTAGGTTTATTGTGGTGTACCTAGATGGCATCCTCATCTTTAGCAAGACCAAGGAGGAACACATGAAGCACCTAGAAGTTGTTCTAAGAAGATTACATGAAGAGAAACTAGCCATTAACCTAGAGAAGAATGAGTTCCTAAAACAAGAACTAGTGTACCTAGGTTTTGTGGTGTCTAAAGGTGATCTCAAGATGGATCCAAGCAAAGTGGAAGCCATAGTAAGTTAGCCTACTCCTAAAATAGGGACTGAAGTGAGGAACTTCCATGGATTAGCTCAGTCTATAGGAAGTTCATAAGAGGATTCAGTGAGATATGTGCACCTATGCTCAATACTATCAAAGGTGGAATTAAAACCAAATTTGTGTGGACCAAGGAAGCTCAAGAAGGGTTTGAGAAGTTGAAGAAAATAGTAGCAACTCAGCCTATTTTGGTATTACCAAGCTATGACAAGTTTTTCATTGTTGAATGTGATGCAAGCAATATAGTAGTGGGAGTAGTCATGAATCAAGAAGGGAGACCGGTTGCATTTTTTGGTGAAAGACTAAATGAGGCTAAATAAAAGTATTCCTCATATGATTTGGAGTTATATGCATTGGTTCAAGCACTTAAAAAGTGGAGGCACTACCTATTGCCTAAGGAGTTTGTAGTCTATACAGACAATCAAGCATTGAGTTACATCAACACTCAAGAAAAGTTAAGTCATAGGCACATCAAGTGGATGGAGTTCCTCCAAGACTATACGTTTACTATCAAGCACAAGAAGGGCCTAAATAACAAGGTAGTTGATGCCCTGAGTAGAAGGTTGCTGACTATCCAAGAAATCCAACTCCAAAGCATTGGCATAGAAGGATTCAAAGGACTCTACAAGGAGGATGAGGATTTCTCCAAGGCCTACAAGGTATGTGAAGAGTTTGAGAATCATTTTCATAGTGAGTTTTCTGATTACACCTTACAAAATGGATTTTTATTCAAGGGTAACCATCATGTGTACCTAGAGGTTCTATGAGGGAGAACCTTATACAAGAAAAGCATAATAGCAACTTTAGTGGACACTTTGGCTTGAACAAGACTTTGGACCTAGTGCAAAGTTTCTATTATTGGCCCAAGATGCTAAGAGATGTGAGGAGATATGCAGAACAATGTATTTTTTTTCAAAAGGCTAAGGGAACATATTCAAATGTAGGGTATACCATCCTTTACCAATCCCTAAGAGGCCATGGGAGTGTTTAAATATGGACTTTATAGTTGGTTTGCCAAAGACAACTACTGGTTTTTATAGCATCTATGTGGTGGTAGATAGATTTAGCTAAATGAGCTATTTCATACCATGCAAGACCACACATGATGCTAGCTATATAGAACACCTATTCTTCAAGGAAGTGGTAAGGATTCATGGCCTACCAATCAGCATAGTCTCAAATAGAGATGTGAAATTCATGGGCATTTTTGGAAGACTTTGTGGAAAATATTAGGAACCAACCTTGCTTTTGGGTCAGCCTATCATCCTCAAAAAGATGGCCAAATAGAGGTTATCAATAGAGTTTTGGGGAACCTCTTAAGATGTCTTACCAAGGAGTATGGACAAGTGTGGGACCAGGTATTTCCACAAGCTGAATTTGCCTATAATGATAGCATAAACAGGTCTACCGGTAGGAGCCCTTTTGAAGTGGTGTATGGCATGCACCCAAGAGGTGTGTGTGAGTTAAGCTAACTTGGTAATCAAGGTGGAGTGAGTGGACATGCTAAGGATTTTTCCCAATCCATGCAGGAAGTCCATGAGTAGGTTAGAAGGACATTGGTGGAAGCCAATCAAAAGGTGAAGGCTAGAGTTGATGAAAGAAGGAAAGAAATTCAGTCTGAAGTGGGAGATTGGGTGATGGCACACCTAAATAAAGAAAGGCTTCAAAAAGGCATACCTAGCAAGCTGAAAATGAGGAGAGTTAGACCTTGTAAGGTTCTATCCAAGTATGGCTCTAATTGTTATAAGATAGGCCTGCCTAGTGACCTCTCTATCTCTCTAGTTTTTAATGTTCAAGACTTGGTGAAATATAAATGACCTAATGTGAAGGATGAAGAACATAGCCCTAATGTTCATACTGATGTGAAATATCTCTGAATACTAGTTCAAGTGAAGCCTCAAGCTGAGAAGATCCTAAACTCAAGGGTCAAGAAGAGAACTAGACATGGAGTGTACATGGAGCACCTTGTGAGTGGAAGTCTCTCCCTAAATCAAAGGCTCAATGGATTGAAGAGAACCACTTCAAGAAGCTAGGAATTGATGTGTCACTCTTGTCTCCTAATGGTACTTAGGTTCTTTTTTTGCAGGGGAGTATGGTGCAGAAGCACCTAGGCTAGCTCCTAGACACCTAAGTTTTTGGCTTGTAGTGACTATTGGCCAAATCACTATCCTTATGGAATTTTGGTTTATTTTTATGTCTTAGTTAGTAAGTTTGTTTTTAGTCCAACTAAGATCCTTAGGTAGTTGGTCTAAGTCCTAGTGATGGACTTGATAGTTTTGGTGAAGACCCAAGGATATGGCTTGGATGCCATGAGTATGTGAAAATCAGTCAAAGATGTATTTTGACTATGAAAAGGCATAAAATAAGTACATTTAAGTTTTTTATGGGTCTTAGAGGTCTTAGGATGGGTTTGAGAGTCTTTTTAGACCTCATGTTTCAATCTTGTCAAAGTTGTCAAGCAAGATCTGAAAGTTGTCATGACAACTTTGAAAGTTGTCATGACAACAATTTGGTTTAAGCCTATCTGAGAAGGGAAGTTATTTATAGGTCTAAACCTGAACAATATTGGTGGTCTAAGCCTATTTAAGGCTTGTTTTTTTCAAGACCAAAGGTTGGAGATTAGTTTTTATAAGCATTGTTTTAAGTTTTGTGTGACTGTCAGCACTATACCTGTGAATGAATGAATTGAGACCTCGGTTATCCTATCTCATGGATTGAACCTAAGCATGAACATTTCATATTTGATTTCTTTATGTTTTGAGCATTTTTTTAAAGATTTTTTTTAGTTATTTAGATTCTTTAAAGCTTTGTAAATAAATACCTCCTCTGAGGCCAACTTGCTGGATTGTTCAGAGTGGAGGCCATTAGAATGGCTCTAACTTAGGATTCTAAGGTAGGTTCTTCATGACCACCTGGACTATGTTAGACCAATGTACATACAATTTAAATATGTATTATTATGATTTGAAATTTAGGAGAAGTATTTTAAAGAGCAGGCCCTAGGCGAGCAAAGGTTAGCTAGGTTAGGGAACCTGTTTTGATCTAGAATATGGAAGAGAGATTGGGGATTGGGAAAGCCAATCTAGGAATTGGAGATTATTCTACCATGTTTAGAGACTCAATCCTATGAAGGAGAGCTCATGAAAAACTTTTCAAGGGGTGGAAAGATCAAACCCTCACTATGAACTAGTGAGGCCTAATTAGGCCTAAAAACAAGGCTATAAGTTAGGAAGATGTTGTACAAAGGATATGGAGAAATAAGGGTTTTTGAATCTTGTGTAACTTCAAAAAGGGTGTCTAAAAAGGTGATTATTTTGACCTCTTGTGTGGGAAGTTGTAGAGTTACACCCTGATTTAGGGGTTAGGAGACCTACAAGGCCTAGTAGCCTTTTTAGGCTAAAATTGGAGATCGGGTATTAGTAGAAGGATGCCACAAGGTAAAGCACCCCAAATGGAGAGAAAAAAAAGACTAAAAGATTCTTCTCCAATGTCTATCATCTGGAAACAAGAAGATGGAGTTTTGGATGAATTCCATAGTTGAATTCATTGGAAGAGTTGTGGGAACTAGAGTGAGTTTGAGACCTTGGTAGTGAGATTTTGAGGAGTAGAGGAGATTAGGAAGAATCCATCTAATTGAAGGGTCTTAGGAACCATGATATAGGTCAAGAGAAGACCTAGTGAAGTCCTAGAGGAGGTAGGGCTTGTGGAAGGAAGATCTCCCTATCAATTGAGTAGGATAAGATAGGGGATGATATTTTGGGATGTAAGGCCCCAAAATAGATTTGGTACATGAAGGAGATGTGCTGGTAGATTTTGGGACATAGGGACCCAAAATGGATTTTGAGGATGGAGGAATATGATAGGTTGTGTTGGTTTGCAATGATGGAGTAGGAGGAATGTCATTGTATGCTTTGGAGGGATGATGGGGAGATGCAATGGTGTTGTTGGAAGGATGCTTGAATTTAGATTTAGTTGTACCAAAATTTTTGGAGGAAGTGCCTTCAGATGTGTGACCAATACCACATGATTTTGTATGTTTCTTTTCCTATATGGGCTCCAAAGTTCCTTTTTCATGGGTGCCTAGGCCTTTATCTTGATAATTCCATTTATTGAGAATTTTATTCAAGAAAGGATACTTTTGACTTGGGGAGTAAGATAAACATCTAGTTTTAGGTGTTGCAATGGAAGATATAAAACTGATTTCTTCTACTTTAAGTGGGATTTCCTTAACAAATATAAGTGGACCAAGAGGATAGAGTGATGGAAGTGGGATAACTTGGATTGGAGGATCATCAAGTGGAGAGGATGGGATGATGGGATCTTGAATGGGATTGTGGGACGGTGATGGATCTTGAGATGGAGAAATTGGGATGGTAGGATCTTGGATTGGTGGAATTGGGATGACAGGATATTGGATTGGAGGAATTGGGATGATAGGATCTTGGATTGGAGGAATTGGGATGATAGGATCTTGATTTAGGCTGATAGGTATTTCAACATGCTTTTGGAAAAGATCTTGAATTGATTGTATTGGTGTGGATAGAATTATGGGGGATGTATAGATGGACTCTTCAGATGGAGTGGATGAAAGGATGGGAGATTCTACAATTGTGATGGAGGGAGGAAGGATGAAATCATGAGGCTTATTGGATATGATTTGGATAATGATAGGATGAGAAGACATGGATGGGGATTGGATAGAGTCCACAAATGGAAGGGACTCAATGATGCTAGGAGATGGAAGAGGATTAATAGATGGGATAGATGGAAGATGATCAATAGATGGGATAGATGGAAGTGGAATGATGGATGAAGGATGTGGATGGGCATCATCCCTGGTGGCTCTTCATGCAAGAGGAAGGGTACATGACTCATAAAATTAGGAGAGGTATGTACTTGTCTTTGTAGGCCTCATCATCTTGAGCAAGAGATTGGCATACACTAGTAAGGATCCCGTCTTCTGAAGATCAACAGTCTATATTAGGTTGAAAATACTATTTGATCCTACATTAGGAAGCATCAAATCTTCCATGAAACTTAGTAATCCTCCACCATCCTCATCATCCAAAATCAGATCAAATCAATCCTCATCCAATCAATCATCATCCATCATCCTACCTATGGAAAAATATGAGTGAGATACTTGTTGTTTCATTGGTTCTTTTGGATCTTTTCTTATCTTTTGAGCTCCCTCTTGTACATATATCCTCATCCTTTGTACTATATCATCTTGTTATACATATCCTTGTCAGTCCTGCAACATCTATGATCAGATAATTTGTCCCACCTAGCCTCTTACTTTAGCAACATCTTTTGTCGACTGTCCTTGATCATGTGATTATTTGACTCATCATTTTCCAACAATAATAAAACATTCTCCTCATCAAATAGGTCCTTGAGGATGTATCCTTCCTCATGTCTGACCTTATCTTCCATCATCAATCAAACTAGGTCTATGTAGGATGTATCCTTCCTCACGTTAAGACCTAATCTCCCCCCATCGGTCCATCAATCTTTCTCCTTAGAAAAGGATGTCTTTTGGAGTTATCATTTTGATCTTAGATTTTTTCCTTTGGATCTTGTTTATCTTTTATAGCTTCTCATTGTCCTCTACTCAAAATCACCATGATCCTTTATATCATGGTGCATTGCAAATGAGGACAATCTGGGGAAAGGTTTTTGGATCATCTTTTTGCTGGCACGTCAGTCGTCTATTTTTAGTTTCTCCAGCATCATTTCCACCATGCCTCCTCTGGGTTTCATGTGTGATGTTGGGGAAACCCTTTTCATGCTTGTTTTTTGTGTTAGTCTTATGTAATGCTAGTGAAAAGGCCTTGAGTTCCCAATAACCTTGGCAGGTCTCTAGCATTACTATATCAAACTAGGTTGTGCTCTCAAAAAAATCCAACACAATGAGCTCCCCAAATCTCCCATCTTGCATCATATAGATTAATTTTGCATCTTGCATCCTTCATATAGCTTCATCCTACATCTTTCATCTCACCTCATATTGCATTCATACATCTTTTCTCTTGGAAGGACATTTGTTTATCTCCCTTCTCGTCTTCCTTCATCCTTTCCCTTCCTTTCCACGTTCTTTTCGAGAAAATTCCCCAAAGTTTCCTCTTTGCATTATTTTCTTGAGGGGGCACAACCCCTTATCTTCTATTCTAAGCCTAGGACATCTTATTTTCTTGTCTTTGATGCCACGCCACTTGCAGCATCACATCAAAGAGGGAAAAAATGTAGACACCTAAAAATCCACTTGCCAATTAAAATTATTTTTAGTTGACAAAAGTCTTGATGACATCATCATTTATTAATTAATTAATTAGTTTTTATTATCATTATCCCTTGATCTCCTATTTTAATTAAATAATTTTAATTAAATAATCCCTCCCAAAAGTAGTTAATTCCATTTTGAATGATATTCCCTCCAATTTGTTAATTAATATTTAAATAAATTATGTCACAATCCTTAAATAAATTAAATATTTATTTAAAAGCCTAAAACCCTATAAATCTTCTAGAAAACCCTAAACCTATCTACTCTTTCCTAATCCCATCCTAAACCTTCTTAGAGGTTGATTCCTAACCCTCTTAGTCAAAATCCTCATCCTTTGACTTATGGTCAAACCCCTTCATTAATGAGCCTTACATGCTCATTAATGGCTCCTTAAACCCTCATTTAAGGCCATTACAACCTCTTAATGAATCCCATGTCTCCTCTTCCACCATTTTTCCATAAGCACACATCCCAAGTGTTTCTCACACATGTGTGAGCAACCCTTAACCCTTATCCCCTTGACCATACCTCTAACCATACCCCAAAATCTACCCCTAACCTTGACTCTGACCCTAACCACCCTTCCTAACCCAAGCCCTTCTTCAAATCCTATAAATACTCCTCCTTCCAAGAGAAAATTATTAGCTTAGTTTTTATCATTCATGCATTATTATCATGTCAATTTGCATCTAGGTTATCTTAGCATATCTCCTAATCGTTAGATTTCTTCATGTTTTTCATGTTTGTAACTCACTCTAGCATAGCTTAATGGATTGAATCTAGTTCATTTTCAATATTTTCTAATCATTCTCATATCAAATCATACTTATATTTGGTTAAAATCAACTTAGCATAAACATTCATAGCTCAAATCTATATTTTAGCTTCATTTGGTTCCTTGGGGCTCTAGGGGCAAATTAGGTTCACCATACCTAATTATGTGCCACTATATGGTATCCATGGTTCCTAAATGGTCCTAAACCTTCCTAATACATATTGGGGACATGATCCTAGTGTTTTGAGAGCACACCCACATCCCTAATCAAAGAGCAAATCAAACGGTGACAGGGTGCTCTCGTTTAAGCTCTATTTGAGGTGTCATGCAAATAGATTTACTATATGTTTAGTATATGCTTCTTAGGCTTATGTTTGAATGTCTACGCATGTTCCAAAAAAGTCAGGTTTGCACTGATCACAACTTTTTTGTAAAGGTTATGAATAGATAGAAGGTGTGGACTTTGATGAAACTTTTGCACCAGTTGCTAGACTTGAGGCAATTATAATCTTTCTTGCATTCTCAGCTTATAAGTGTTTCAAAATGTATCAAATGGATGTTAAATTTTTTTTTCTAAATGGATATCTTAATGAAGAGGTTTATATGGATCAGCCGAAAGGATTTGAAAGAACATGATTTCCTAATCATGTTTAAAGGTTGAAGAAAGTAGTTTATGGTTTGAAACAATCTCCTAGGTCTTGGTATTCAAGATTGGATCAATATCTTGTTACAAATAGTTTTACAAATGGAGGTGTTGATAGTAACTTGTATTTCAAAATTGAAAAATAAAATGTTCTTGTTGTACTTTTTTTATGTTGATGATATAGTGTTTGGATCTAATGATGATGCTTTAAGTTAGGGTTTTTCAAGCTTATGAAATCTGAATTTGAAATGTCCGTGCTTGGGGAATTTTCATATTTTCTTGGGATGCTGATTTCTTAGTTGAAAAATGGTGTATTTTAATCACAAACTAAGTATGCAAAAGAAATTTTAAATAAATTTCATATGGAATATTGTAAGCTTATGTGAACACCAATGATAATAGGTTGTAAACTTACTAAAAATGATGATTCCCCTGATGTTGATCAAACCACTTATAGATCCATGATTGGTAGTTTACTATACCTCATTTCTTCAAGGATTGATATCATGAATTTTGTTTGTCTACTTGCAAGATTTCAATCTTCACCTAAGGAATCTCATATTATGGAAGTTAAAAGAATTT
Source organism: Chamaecyparis obtusa (assembly GCA_027943335.1). NCBI lineage: Eukaryota > Viridiplantae > Streptophyta > Pinopsida > Cupressales > Cupressaceae > Chamaecyparis > Chamaecyparis obtusa. The sequence continues at coordinate 225,271 of BSBK01006805.1, forward strand.
TTAGATATATTCAAGGCACTTTGGATTATGGTCTTTGGTATCCTAAACATGATAATTTCTTATTTGTTTCTTATACTGACTTAGATTGGGTAGGTTGTCTAGATGAATGAGAAATTACTTCAGGAACCATATTCTTTTTGGGTAACAGGATTGTATATTGGCATAGTAAGAAATAGGAAACCACTACTCTTTCTATTGTAGAGGCTGAATATATTACATCATGTTCTTGTTGTCAATAGGTTGTTTGGATGGTTCAAACATTATTAGATATGAAAGTGATAGTTTCTAACTAGTTCCTACATGTTGTGATGATCAAAGCACCATTAATATTTCTAAGAATCCACTTATGGATTTGTGTGTGTGAATTTTGTACCTAGCTGTAGACACAACACTTCAGTAAAACATTAGAGGTTAGCCTAAAAATCAAAATCGTGCAGTGAAATGAAAACTAATCTAACTAGGTGATTTACTACCTTCTAGTAGATGTGAGTATGTATTCTCAGATTCGACTGATATCAGTGACCTTGACGACACCTAAACGAAGGATTTGAATGTAAAATCTAGATATGAATTAGATGCAAATTAATCTATATTTTTGGTTTTTCTATGCAATTATGATGAAAAATGATATGAAATCTAATCTATATGAAAAAATGATATGCAATGATTCTAAGAATTGATATGAAAAAAAAAATTGATCTCACAAACATGGTTGATTTGCAAGATTCTTCAGATACCAATTTGCTAGCATAAGTTTGCAAATTCTAAGATTGATTTTGGCAGAGTAAGTATGCAAACTTGTGAGATGATTTGTGAAGAGCCGAACCTTGAGTTTATAGAAATCCAGGGCTTTGGAGGTGCATGGAAAAAGCCATAAATCACTCTAGTTGATTTTTGAGTCAACAAGGAATTAAAGATAGTTAACTCACAAAAAATTATGCAAAAATGACTTTTTGATTTAAATCAGAAGTTAAGATCAGCTTTCAACTCAAAAGAGAGTTGAGTTTATTTTTAAAACAACTTGAATTGATTTTATGATTTAAAGTTTAACTATTTTTTTGGATGTGCATAATTAATATGAATTAATTAATAAACAAAGTGATTTATCCTCAACTTAACTAATTTAAAAAAAATAAAATAATTGATTTATGGGTTAATCAATTATTAAATCAAACTTTTATTCAAAAACTATATTATTAAATTTGACAATTGACATTAATTAATTAAATAAGAATTTAATCAATTAGTCATAGGATATTTGATTTATTGTCAAAATGAAATAACACAATTTAGGAATAAATATAATTAAATCCAATTAAATAATTAAGTGGCAGTATTAAATCTAATTAATTAAATATTTAGAATATTCAATTAATCAAACTTTAGGATAAATAGGATTTATCACCAAATAATCATTAAATCAAAGATAATTAGGATAAATAGGAATAAGGAATATTCCCCGATGTAGAATTTAGGATAATTAATTAAGACTCGATAATGCTCAGATGTGCCTTAGGTTAGGACTTTGATATCGATTTCATTTGATATGTCAATGTAGGAGGTTAATGAACCTATAGCCCATTTTTGGGGTATTACTTTTTGCCCCTCTTTGAATTGCTATGCGAAGCGCAGTGGTTCAAAGATAGTCTGTGTATGCTATGGAAACTGATGTTTGAAATTGAAACTGATATGAGATAGAAACTGATTGAAGTTGATATGAAGATAATAGGTCCTGAATGACCACAGACAATGTTAACTATAACAACAATGAATCGATGATTGTGAAAAAGTGTCAAAATGCTTGATTCTGAACCTTATGATTGCGAAAAAGTGAGTGACCAATTCCAGACCTGATTGTCGATAAGAATCACATTGGTATCACATCTAAACCCTTCAGTTACGAAGAACCAAGGAAATAACACTAATGAATCGATGGTTATAAAAGACTGATACAATTTACAAGATTAAGAGAATACCGGATTGATATGGATCTTGATGAATCTGATATGCCCCAAGCGATGATTGATTTGCCCCGAGCGATGAGGTCTTTTGATGAATCAACAACTAGACATGGTTTTTATCTTGATTATTGAGGAAAGATATGATTTCAAATTTAGATTAAAGAATTTGAATGATGTGTAATACCATGCCCCCTTTGGGATTAAAATTGAAATCTGACAAGAAAAGTCAGCGTTTATAGTTTAGAAGCATGTTAATGGATTTAAGAAGTGGTTATACACGTTCGGGAACATGTTCTACATTGTTTAGAGGTCCTAGAGACCAAGTTTGACTAGGTTTGACCATGAGTTGACCATGGTTAACCAAGTTGAAATTTTGATAGTTTGATGTGAGATAATCAGTTAAGTTGAATTTTGGATTTTTGTGATGATTGAAGGTCGATTATGCAAGTAGTTAATAATATAAATGATCTTAGATTTTGATTTTAATCCCGAAAAAGGATTCTACTTGTTGTTTCATTGCAGGAACCTTCATGTGAGATTTATCTCTTGTTAGATTTGAAGATGTGATTGAAGAATCATTTAAGCATTGAAGTTTATCCAACCATTATGAGATCATGCAAACATGCAAAATGCAAAGAAACATGCAGAATGAAATGCAACCTAAGACCTAGGATCTAGTCACTGATCATGTGTCAGTCATTTTCATCATTGAATTTTTAGGTAACCGGATAAATCAATACAATGCCCACTAGTTATGAAACCATAGGCATATGAATATCAATTTGAATGCATAGGGATCAATACAACACCCACTGATTAGGAAACCCTGGATATATGAATATTGATTTTGTTTTTCAGAATGTCAAATTAGATATAAGCACCAAGGCACAAGCACTAGGATGACCTGAATATCATGTCCATTTTGATATAGCAATTTGTATAAGCATCAAAACATAAACGTCATGATGACCAGAATATGCCTTGCATTACAAACACATTAAATAGTCAAGAGATCATTCTAAATCCAATGTGAATTACCCATAGTGACCCTTTATCATTCATATCCTTAGGTAAGATCGCATTTCACTATAGGAGAAAGAACTCACTAAAAAAAAAGACAATAGTTAGATCAAACTTCCTTGAATTTTTTTGGTATCAATGGTCGAGGTACGCATGGCCATCCAATTTGAGATAGAGGCTCTTACAGTCAGACACCATTTCAATCCAAAATTTCCAAAGTTGTTAGATTTTCACATACAAGTAGAAGACAAAGAAAAGATTATGCCCCTAGTCATCACTCTCTAAATCCTGTAAAGGACATCATCGAAGAGCTCAAAGGACACAATATGCAAAAATCTCAATGTGAATCAGTAAGTATACAAGGAGATAAAAGCATGTAAAAAGCATAGATTGTTTTCAGTTGAGTTGATGTTTTGTTGCGTTGTTGTAGATGCAAAATCCTTTCTAGAGACAAGACTGACTGACTAACTCAAATTAAGCTTCAAAGGATGTTGACTGGATATGATACATTTAAGATACTAGAGGCCATAGGATATGACAATGATTGCCCCCAAGTTTGGAACATTGATAGGATACAGATGCTTGAGCAGATTGGTGTACAGACTGACTTATTGAAAATAGGAATGTAGAAACAAACTAGGAAATATGCACAAACTAAAGCAAGACTGAAAGCTGGGAAAGACCAAGATTGTGCTGATAGATGGAGCATTTTTGAAACAAGTGGCACCCGTTTGCTGAGTTTTCACCATCTTGGCAGAGATTCTATTTTTGCTACCAAGGCGTCTGTTTCCAGGTTCTCACCAAGGCACTTTTTCTTTTTCTCATTTTTTTGTATTTTTTCATTTTTTTCAATTTTTTTGTATTTTTCATTTTTCCAATTTTTTTGTACTTTTGATATTTTTTACTTTTTTTGTGAATCATCAAGGCACCTATTTCTAGGTTTTCACCAAGATGTTCATTTTTTCATGACTTTTTCCAATTTTTATGATTTTTTCAGGATAGTTTACCATAGACTGAATGCCTTAGGCATAGAATTTCTTCAGATGGAGAACGTTGATTGGTTCTCAAAGTTGTTCTCCTTAATTCGTTGAGAGTTGATAGGCACCAGAGCCAAAAGTAGCAGTGATAAAAAAGGGACCCAGCTAGTTGGGTTCAAACTTTCCCTTGCGTTCTCGATGTGATTGATTTTTAGGATTCTATCTCAAGACTAGATCGCCAACCTGAAATTCTTTGTGTCTAACTTTCTTGTTGTAACCTCTAGACATTCTCTTTTGATATACTTTGAGATGATCATACGCTACTTGTCTACGCTCATCTAGTAGTTCAAGTTCTTGCAACCTAGACACTCTGTAGTCATCATCAGTTACTAGACCATGCATTCTGATTCTTAGTGATGGGATTTCAACCTCAATAGGTAGTACCACTTCAGACCCATAAACTAAAGCGAAAGGTGTAGCCCCAATAGGCATTCTGATACTTGTTTTGTAGGCCCAGAGAGCTGGATTGATCATGAGATGCCAGTCTCTTCCTGTTTTATTAACTGTACGGTGCAAGATTTTCAATAGATTCTTGTTAGAAGCCTCTGCTTGTCCATTCCCTTGAGGATAGTAGATAGATGACCAATGTTGTGTAATCTTGAATTTCTCACATAAATCATCTAGATCTTTGTTCTTGAATTGTCCACCGTTATCTGTGATTATGGAATGAGGTATCCCATATCTACATATGATATAGTTCAATATGAACATAGATATTTGTTTTCTAGTTGCTTGTGTCAAAGGGACTGCTTCTACCCATTTTGTAAAATAATCTGTAGCTGCGATTATATGGGTATGTCCATTAGAAGAATGAGGATGTATAGCTCCAATAAGATCAAAGGCCCATTGATGAAAAGGCCATTGTGTAGTAAAGGGAATTAGATCTCTCCCTGGAGCATGGATTAAATTGCCATGCACTTGGCACTTTTGAAAATTCTTAGCAAACTTGATAGATTCTTTCTCCATTTCAGGCCAATTGTACCTAGCCCTAATAAGTTTTCGAGATAGTGTTAAACCATTTGAGTGTGATCCAAAAATACCTTCGTGGACTTCCTCTAATGCATGTTGAGAAAAGTGGCATACCATCTAGACCTCATTTGTACAAATCATGACCAATGATGACATATCAGGAGGCATTATGGATAAGGTATCTCTTCTCATGACGGTTGAAGGTATCGGGAATGATTTGGTCTTGGAGATAGGAAAATAGGTTTTTTTATCTGGATGAATCATGACCAACAACAGTGCAGATCATGCTAGTTTTAGGGGAATCATATGTAGGATAAGATAGTGCTTCCACCAGGAACTCATAGCATAGCTCATGTTCAGGTTGCTGTAATAAAGTAGATAATGTTGCCATTGCATTGACAGCCTTATTCTTTGTTCTAGGTATTTTCTCAAATGTGATAGATATGAAATACTTCTTTAAATCATCTACCATTCTCTTATAAGGAATGATCTTTTTATCTTTAGTTTGGTACACATCATTGACTTGATGAATAGCAAGTTGTGAGTCTCCATGAATGTGTAATTATGTTACCCTCCATTCAATTGCTATTTTCATACCATTAAGAAGGGCTTCATATTCTGCAATATTGTTTGTGCAAGGGAACTTTAATTTGAATGCTTTATGTATGGAGTATCCTTGAGGATTTATGAACAATATGCCTACTCTTGATCCATTCTATGTATAGGAGCCATCAAAGAATAACTGCCATTCTCTAGAAGAAAGAGTCATGATAGAGGAATCTAGAAATTCCATTTGCATTGGTGTATCATCAATCATAGGTGCATCTGCTAATTGATCAGCAATAACCTGTCCTTTGATAGCTTTTCTTTCCACATATTCAATGTCAAATTCATTTAAGAGCATGACCCATTTAGCTAATCTACCTATGAGGGAAGATTTGCTTAGTAGGTACTTGAGTGGATCAATTTTAGCTACCAAATGTGTGGTATGAGATAACATATAATGTCTCAGTTTCTATGATGCAAAGATCACAACTAGACAAGCTTTCTCAATCATTGAATAGTTCTTCTCATATGCAACCAATGTTCTACTGATATAGTATATAGCTCTTTCCTTTTTGTTCTCATCATGTTGTGCTAGCAATGCCCCTAGTGATGTATCTATAGCGGAGGCTTCCCTGGAATGGGAGGCATCAAGATAGGAGGATTTGATAGATACTTCTTGATATGATTAAAGTTTTTCTCACATTCTTCATTCCACGCACATGTCACACCTTTATGTAATGTTTTTGTAAAAGGTTGTGATATGTCTGCTAGTTGTGATATGAATCTTCTAATAGATTGAACTCTTCCTTGCAATGTCCTCATTTGACTAATATTCTTTGGAGGTTGTATTTCCATGATAGCCTTTACTTTAGCTTGATCAACTTCAATGCCCTTCTTTGAGACTATGTATCCTAAGAGTTTTCCAGAAGTGACACCAAAAGAACACTTCTTAGGATTTAGTCTGAGACTAAATTTTTCTATTCTATCTAGTATCTTGCTCAAGTCATTTAGATGTTCATCTCTAATCATAGATTTTGCTAAAGTATCATCAACATAATCCTCCATAGTCCTATGCATCATGTCATGAAAAATAGATGTCATGGCTCTTTGATATATAGCACCAGCATTCTTAAGTCCAAATGGCATGACATTCCAACAGAAGGTGCCCCATGCACATGTAAAAGTAGTTTTCTCTTCATCCTCTAGAGCAATTTTTATTTGATTATACCCAGAAAAACCATCCATTAAAGTATACATCTCAAAGCCCGCAGTCATGTCCACTATCATATCAATGTTAGGTAATGAAAAAGCATCCTTAGGGCATGCTCTGTTTACATCTCTAAAGTCTATGCACACTCTGATTGATTTATTTGGTTTTGAAATAGGTACAATATTAGAGATCCACTCTACATAATCAATGACTCAGATGAATCTGGCTTTTAGGAGCTTCTCTAATTCAGCTTTTACCAAGAGTGCAACATGAGGATGCATCTTTCTCAATTTTTGCTTGACAGGTTTTACATTTGGAGCTATAGATAAATGATGCATTATAAGATTAGGATCCAACCCTGGCATATTTGAATATTTCCATGCAAAGTTGATCTTCTTTTCTATTAGAAATGTAGTAAATTTTTGCTTCTCTTCTTCTAATAAAGATTGTGCTACATGAATCAACTATGATTCTTTTGTTGTTCCCAAGTTGATGGATTGAGTGGGCTTAATTAGAAGTAAATATCTATCCTATAAATGACTCAGAAGGACATCAAATATCTCATCCTTAGGTGCCTCAAAGAGGTTTTCACCTTTGGATACATCTTTTATTTTTACTTTTGTAGGTTCTGAGATTGCCACAAAGTGGTTTTCACCCTCAGAACTCCTTTTCTTTTTATTCTTATTCTTCTTTTTCTGACTAAGATACTTGATGTCTGACTCCATTGTGATAACACTTGGTTCACTGATGGAAGTCCTCATAGGCTCAACTGCATTGAGGTAGCAAGAAAGGGCATAGTCATTTGGGAAGGTATAAATACCATGGCTCAGATTTGTGGAGGTTTGATCAAGAAGTTCAGGATGTTGGATAGTCAAAATGGGGAAAGATTGGGAGATAGTGTTTACGGATATGGATCTTTCATCATTGGTTCTAACCTGACACTCGAGTTCAAAGGTGATATTACAACTTAAGACATTCAATTTGTGAATAGGATCAATGTCATTGTGGGAGTCCAATTCAGCCATCAGTGGATCAGACTCGATAGGTTCATCATTTCACTCTAGACTTACGTTGGGTTTAGGTGCATATTGGTGAATAACATCAACATGTTTCTCTGTAATAAGCTCATCTTCTTCTGGAATGGCTCCCCATTCATAGTCATTAGATTCTTCATCTATGCCTCTAGGAAATCTAAGAACATGAGTAAAGTTAGGATGAATACCCCAAGAAGGGTTACCCTCAGATTTTGATTTGAATTCATACTCATGAGTATCTGTCTCAGAATAACTACCACCTTCCTCCTTGTCTATTTGATTGTCTTTGAGATTAGTTGGTTCTTGTGTTGCAACTATCTCTTGCTCTATAGTAGGTTCTTGCATTTCTACTACATTGATTCTTTTTATTGGATCATCTTCAGCATCGAGAAGGTTTTTGATTTCCCTAGGCAAATACTCATAAGGGATGAGTTCAGAGCTATCTGAATCACTATCTGATGGTTTAGTTTCTTCCTTCTTAAGAAGGGGTTCTCCTGGTGTGATTTCCTCTATGACATGAGAACAACTACCTTTTAGGTGGAAGGGTTTCTTTTTAAAGCCTAAGCCAATAGTATCTTTGTTTGCCCTACCAATATGTGAAATAGGTGTTATAAGACCTTCTCCTCTGACTCCTAGAGGTCCTTTACCTGAATATCCCATCTTAGCTATTAGTTTATCTCCTAGACCATATGCCTTAGAAGGGATTTTGGATACTGTAGAGTCACTAGTTTGAACAACTTGAGTTTCAAGTTCATCTTTGTATAGCCATGCAAGCAAAGCTTCATCTTCTTCAAATTCTTTCTTGGAGACTTGTTCTGCTACAAAATTCTTTTTATATGACTCAAGAGGTTCTTTAGAGTCTAGTTTGGACTGTTTTAAATATTGTCCATAAGAATTAGGTGAGATAGGTAGAGATGTCAAAAATAAGACTAGTTCTATAGTATATTCTCCCATACCATTGTCTTTGATATTGACCTCTTTTGCAATGTCTTCCATTTTAGATGTGGATGCTTCTTTTGTTGGCTCAATGGAAGATTCTCTATTATTAGGCATGAGTTTATCTGCACTCTCCTTCAATGTATTGCAAGTGGTGGATATGTCTGCTAGAATAGTGACCTCTACTCCTTCATAAGGAAATTTCAAGCATTGGTGGAATGTAGAAGGAATAGCCTTCATCTCATGTATCCATGGTCTCCCTAGAAGAATGTTGTAAGCCAAAGGTAGATCAAGAACTTGACATATAGTATCTCTGATAACTAGACCTACTCTGATAGGTAAGACAATGGTGCCTTTAGAAGATCTTTCTTGTTCATCATATGCTTTTATAGTTATTTTCTTTCTAGGGTCAATAGCCAATTTTGAAAATCCCAATTGTGTGACCAAGCTATAAGAACAAATGTTTAGGTAAGTGCCTCCATCTATCAACACACATTTGACTCTACGGTTATGGATCAAGACTTCTATATGCAAGGGCTGGTTATATGAGTGACTCAAGGAGTTGTCATCTTCCTCTGAAAAGGAGATATATTGTAGAGATGTAAGATATCCAGCCATAGTCTGGAACCTATCTAAATCAAGGTCATTAGGAACATTGGATCCAAGAAAAGCTTTGTCTAAAATAGCTCTATGAGCTAGAGATGTCCGAAGCAACTCAAACATGGAGATTTTTGTATTAGTGTGTTGGAGTTGTTGAACAGTGCTATGAGATGCCAACCTTGTATCTTTAGGATTGGAAGATTTAGAAGCAGCCTTCTATTTGGAAGCAGAAGAAAGATTGAAGGGCATCTTAGGGACATTTGATGAATCTGGGATTTGTCCATTCAGATGAGCCTGAGCCTATGATCAAGTCACTACATTAGCTAAAGTATGATATCTATCTCTTCGCACAATTGTGATGACATTGCAATGCTCAGAGAGACAGGGTTCAACCATATTGATAACAACATTATTTCCAAGGTAAGCATAATTGATCTTTGCCCCCATATTAGGTTGAGAAGATGAAACTTCTTGACCATGTTTTGGAAATGGTTCTGTGAATGTTGTATGATCATTATTGCTCTTATGATTATCAATCAGATCTTGAATAGTATGTTTCAAGCATAAGCAGTTATTAGTTTTGTGACCTTTACCCAAATGGAAATCACAGAATTCATTCTCTCTCCACCATTTTTGGTTTAGGATCAGGATTAGATTGTCAGATCTCAGGCAAAGAGATGATGTTATTAGCCAGTAGAGTTCTCATAGTTGATTCCAAAGATTCTCCCAGAGGAGTGAACTTTCATTTATCATCAGCGGACCAAGATTTGTATTCTAGCTTCTTTTGAGATGGTTCATGCACCTTTTTCTCTGAAGCTTTGATGGCTTGGGTACCAATAGTTAGATTGAAAGCTGGTGCCTTTGATGGGGCATGAATGGTATCAACAAAGCCATTTGTGATGATGCCTTTATTCTTGTTCCAGTTTTTGTTCTTGTCTTTAGAATAGGATCCCGATTCATACTTGTCCTTTTGAAGTGTGATGTCTCCTTTTTTCACAAGTACCTTTTCAATTTTGATCGCATTGTCTAGCATCTTATCAAAAGATGTATGACCTTGCATTTGTAAAGGGTAGTTGATCTCTGGGACAAGATTATTGATGAAGATTTCCAATTTCTCAGGTTCTGGAATAGGCCTGGCATATAGAGAGAATTTCTTCCTCCATCTCTTGAGAAATGTCAAGAATGGTTCTCCTGGATATTGTTTGAGATTGCAGATATCAATCATGGTGACTGGATGTTGAATGTTGTAGGAGTATTGTTGATACAAAAATTTGAATAACTCCTCAAAATTTTTGATAGTAGAAGGCAATCTAGAGAACCAATGAATGGCTACTCCTCCCAGAGATCGAGGAAAGAGACGCATCAGATAGGTTGGTTCATGCATGAACTCCATAGATTGTGTACAGAATTCTCTGACATGATCTTGAGGATCAAAGTGTCCATCATACTTATCATATTTAGGCATCTCCACTCTTTTCGGGAATGGTGGCATGTACAAGTCTTTGTCAAATGGAAAAAGACATAGGGCCTCCATGGAGAACTCCTTGGGTTCCTTTTCTTTCTCAAGGTTATTAAGTTTGACTTGCATGGCATGCATCTATTTCATCATAGTTGTGAGTGGATTTTTTTCCTTATGTGTAATGATATCTTTGACATTAAAGTTAGGAGGAAGTTTAGCTCCTTGATGAGATAATTGTAAAAAGTATGCTTCTCTATCTTCTTTCAAGAAATGCTTCATAATTCTTTTGAAGTCATCGTCATTTTGATACCAAGCAATTTCTTCAGGTGTGCGTTCTTGATCTGCACCATGTTGAGATTGAGCTCTTTGAGAGCCAAAGTTTGTCCCTGCTTGAGACATGGTAGGAGTTCTCCCTGGGATAGGTTGAGGAGGAGTCTGTTGACTACCTCTATGAGTTGATGAAGGAGGAATGTAACCAGATTTCAATCAAAAATTGCCAAGACTGTTGTCTTCGTGAAGACCAGAATTGTAGAGTTGCTCAAGAGTTGGAGCCTAGAGAGTATTCAAAGTTAAGGTATGGGATATTTCTCTAGATTTCTTGTGAGAGGAAGCTCTAGTTTCCACTATTAACCTTGAGTGAAACAAAAGAATATGATGAAGATAGCTGAAGAAAGATCTGATCCAAGAAGATCAAATGACACAACCTTGTCAAGGTTTGATTGATTGAAGCTTAGATTAGACGTAAATGAAGGAGATTGTGCCCTGGATGTATGGGTAGATTCCTAAAAGATAGCAGACACGAGTTCACAACACTTAGCCATTTTGAAGATGGATTGAAGATTGATAGTTATGACAAGGTTTTGACACAAGATGAAAAAGACTCAAATCGATAAAACAAAAGGCTAAATCAGATTCAAAAGGTCTCTCTAGGAAAATGATTGGATTCTCAGTAGTTGCTGCTCTATTCCTGACATAGTGATTTTCTTGACAAACCCTAGAAATAGGCTGGAAAAGTTGGATCTCTGACAGTTCTGACAACTTTCTGGCAATTTTTCAAAATTTCTCAAACAACTTTCTACAGGCTCGTTCGACAGTGGGTATAGCATGAAACGACAATTGAAAAACTCATACGACTATTGCAAAACTCACACGACAGTTAATAGCAGGGTTTTTGACTTTTTGAATTGACTGGCAGCAAAACTCGTGACAATGTACCATACACCATACGACAATCTCAAGGTTCTGAAATGACAACAGCCAAAAATTCATACAACTTTTTGACTTTACAAGATGACTTTTGACTCTAGATAGGTGTTTGACATCAGATTTTGCAATTTTTTAGATTTTTAGTTTCAAATTATTCACAAAATTGTCTATCCAGATTTGAAGATTGTAGTGGATTGATTCATTCTTAATAACCAGATAGATAAACAGGCACGCAAAATAGCAAGCAAGTGATTTCAAGAACATTTGAAAATAATGAACAGGGGACAAAGCAACCTTGTGCATGAACAATCAAGTGACTAAATTGCTAATCCCTAGGAGTGCTAACAGTGTATGTTCCAAAAAAGTTTTGCAATAACGCACATATTCCTAGAAAATGAAAATTTGGCCTCACTAGGGTTTTTAGTAATGGTTTGACTCTTCAATTTTATGATCTCAAGAGGGTGAACTCCAATCCAAGCGCACCAGGGTTTTGACACAGTCTAAGAAGTTAATCAATCAGGAGCTACTAGGGAGATTTGATAGCCCAACAAGAGACCACACCTATGAAGATTTCCTCCACAAGAACATTTATATAGCGGCTGCTGCTACCACGGTAAAAACGGCTATTATCGCTTGAGGTTCTGTCAACGTGGTTGACCCAATTAAGGGAATGTCCACTACGGTTAACCCTCTCTAAAGGTGACTCACAAAAGATACCACATGGAGATTGGTTCTAGATTCAACGATCTGAGTTTCTGGTACTACCCAAAAAGGGAGTAGAGCATAATCCTCTAGCCTTTTCACTTTTAACCCAAACAAAGCAGATAGATTAATCTGACATGCTAAGACCAAGATTATCTCACAAAGATCTATGATGTCAACCACTCATGATCTATCAACCTCTTCGGAGAGAGAATGTATCAATCAGAAGCTGAAGACGCACAAATCTAGTAGAACCTGAGACACTCTCAGTAACCTCCCTACCTACAAGGGTTCCTTCATTGAGAAGAGTTTCACTAGAAACCCACTCTCTCAAGAACCACAAATAGTGTTCATAGGGCCTATTTACTATGTGTAACAAAGATGCTGAAAAGCAAATCTATGTTCATTTTTATAGCCCAAAATGAAATATGTGATATGAAAGAAATAAAGGTCACACAAGCTTGACACACAAGAGTTCTTTTTAATCCAAATTGAAATGTTATCAGCTGAAAAGATTACCTGAATTCCTCGCAACACGCTTAGTAGATTCTTACTTTTTTTTAGCAATTCTCATGCTTTTTCCCAATCAAAATCAGCAGAAGTGAATTAGAAACAGAAAATTTCAATTGTTAATGTTAGCTGTCAGTCCAAATTAGGAAAATAAATCTGGAAAATTGCCTGAAAAAGTGAAATGACAATTGAAACCTGGCACTGAAACTCATACGACAGTGGGTTACCTCCCAGATGATAGTCTAGAAACTCGTACAATAGTGGGTACCTATTCATACGACAATTGGGCTTTCAAATGACACTGTGATCCTAATGGTATGATTCTTGATCAAATCAACTGTCGTACAATAGCAGGTATCTCCTGGTACGAGTTTCTGAGAAAACTCATATGAAAATTGTACAGACATAAATTAAAAATTGTAGCTTGGAACAGAAAATGACAAGAAGATGATAGAAATTGATAAAAATTGAATGGAAACCCATTTCAAGGCCCCACGGTGGGTGCTAGAAATGTGTGTGTGAATTTTGTACCTAGCTGTAGACACAACACTTCAGTAAAACATTAGAGGTTAGCTTAAAAATCAAAATCATGCAGTGAAATGAAAACTAATCTAACCAGGTGATTTACTACCTTCTAGTAGATGTGAGTGTGTATTCTCAGATTGGACCGAGATTAGTGACCTTGACAACACCTAAACGAAGGATTTGAATGCAAAATCTAGATATGAATTAGATGCAAATTAATCTATATTTTTGGTTTTTCTATGCAATTATGATGAAAAATGATATGAAATCTAATCTATATGAAAAAATGATATGCAATGATTCTAAGAATTGATATGAAAAACAAAATTGATCTCACAAACATGGTTGATTCGCAAGATTCTTCAGATACCAATTTGCCAGCATAAGTTTGCAAATTCTGAGATTGATTTTGGCAGAGTAAGTATGCAAACTTGTGAGATGATTTGTGAAGAGCTGAACCTTGATTTTATAGAAATCCAGGGCTTTGGAGGTGCATGGAAAAAGCCATAAATCACTCTAGTTGATTTTTGAGTCAACAAGGAATTAAAGATAGTTAACTCACAAAAAATCATGCAAAAACAACTTTTTGATTTAAATCAGAAGTTAAGATCAACTTTCAACTCAAAAGAATTGATTTTATGATTTAAAGTTTAACTATTTTTTTGGATGTGCATAATTAATATGAATTAATTAATAAATAAAGTGATTTATCCTCAACTTAACTGATTTTAAAAAATAAAACAATTGATTTATGGGTTAATCAATTATAAATCAAACTTTTATTCAAAAACTATATTATTAAATTTGACAATTGACATTAATTAATTAAATAAGAATTTAATCAATTAGTCATAGGATATTTGATTTATTGTCAAAATGAAATAATATAATTTAGGAATAAATATAATTAAATCCAATTAAATAATTAAGTGGCAATATTAAATCTAATTAATTAAATATTTAGAATATTCAATTAATCAAACTTTAGGACAAATAGGATTTATCACCAAATAATCATTAAATCAAAGATAATTAGGATAAATAGGAATAAGGAATATTCCCCGATGTAGAATTTAGGATAATCAATTAAGATTCGATAATGCTCAGATGTGCCTTAGGTTAGGACTTTGATGTCGATTTCATTCGATATGTCGATGTAGGAGGTTAATGAACCTATAGCCCATTTTTGGGGTATTACAAGATTCACGCACCAAGAACATAGATATTCCTTTATTATTTCATCAGGGAACATGTTTTGAATGGTAATATTGTTTTGGATTTTGTTCCTTCTTTAGATCATTTGGCTGACATATTTATAAAACCTCTATCAAAAGAAGCATTTGAAGGGTTGAGAACTAAATTGGAGGTTCTCTCTCTTTCTACTCTTGCATAAGTTAATCAGTGTGTGACAGGTTTCAGGGGGAGCATTTATGATTCATTTTTTGTTTGGAACCTTGGTATATCTCCTTTGTCATTAACGTCAAAGGGGGAGAAAAAGTATGAGGAAAACATGATTAATGAAGTTGTGCTATTGATATTTGTGTTTATGGATTCTATAGAGGAGTCACAGGTACATGAAAAGGTTGGTGTTGGTATTGACATCAATGCCAAAGGGGGACTATGTTGAAACTTTGGTATTTTGGTCTTTGGCTATTGTCATTGATGTCAATATAGCATGATGGTCAGATGTGCATATGATGATGGTTAGAGGTCTCAGATAATTAAAGTGTATTAATGCCACATGGATTTTAGCGCATTATAATCCTAATTGATCTCCTATATGGTTTAAATTTTCACTATGGTGATTAGTGGTAAGTTTCAAAATGACTAATACTTTATATAGTTAGTTATGCTTAAAACAGTCTTAATTTCATAACTAACTGATTTCAGGCGAATCAATTTTTCACATAATAAGTGTTAAAAAACCCCAAATTATTATACATTTTGAAAAGGTAACAGGAAAAACTAAAATGATTCTGAGTCATATTTTGCATACCACGTCATTGGAAAGAGAAAATATAATTTGACTAAG
The DNA here is from genome assembly GCA_027943335.1 of Chamaecyparis obtusa. NCBI lineage: Eukaryota > Viridiplantae > Streptophyta > Pinopsida > Cupressales > Cupressaceae > Chamaecyparis > Chamaecyparis obtusa. The sequence continues at coordinate 241,018 of BSBK01006805.1, forward strand.
ACAATTAGTTGCATTTTGTAACCATTTTTACTAGTTTTGGTCAAATGGGTTTATGTTGGATTTTTGGACAGTTGAAAAATGACCACCACGGTTTATATAATGTGGATTCATTATTGTAAAAAAAAACCAAGGGTTCCGACAAAAAATTATAGATTATGTGAGTAATAAGTATTCAACTAGAGGGAAAGGTTACAGGTCGACTAGACAATTGAGTGAAGGGTAATTCTATTTCATTCAAACTTGCATCATGTGTTTTGATATTTTTTGTAGGGATTTATCAAATTTTAAGGAAGGAATATAAATTAATTTTTAGTGATTTAAATAATTATTTTATCAGGTTCCTTATTTGGTACATAAGCACACATTTGGGTCTTTAATAGTTTGAAGTAAAATTAAAGGGTTTGTCATTTTAAGAAGGATAAGTTGATTTAACTTTCATTTTGTAAATCCATAATCAGACTTTCAAATTAATGGTTTCTTATCATATTGTGAGTTTCTATTTTTTATTAAAATAACATGTAAAGGAACAATTGAATATACATATTTGATGATGTACAAAAGGAACTAAGTTGTAAAACAAGAAGAGAAGTATATTCTTCTTAGTTTTTTCAACCAAGAGTTGAATTCTTGCTTCATGATTTGTATTGTAAGATAGACGATCCTCTGATTTTGTATCTCATTTCTTCATTTTGGAACCTAGTACTTCTTGTATTCTTGAAGATGGTGCTTCAGGTGTAAGGGATTGGTGTTCCTTTAAATCATTGTTTCTAAAATAGGGTGTTGGTGCTTCCCAGAGATGTAGCTCTAAAAGTTTTTCCCAAGAGGCTAATAAAGTTTTAAATTCAAAGTAGGTTTTTACCCTAAAAGGTTTTCCATAATAAATATTGTGTAATTTTTTCCTCTTTCATTTCTTGTTTGTATTTCATAACTTCATGTTATAATTGTAAAAGTAAAAAAGAACAAGTTTTCAAGTAACCATTGATTCACCCCCCCTCTCAACAGTGTTTGTATTCCAACAATAACTTAGAACCTATAGGGAGAGGGAAAGAAATACCCCACTTCCTCTGAGACTTGAAAGTAGAAATCTTAGGTGTTTATACTACACTTGGTTAAAATTGACATATGGCCTTCCTATACATAGTTACAAAAATAGGATCCTTCCTCTTAGAGAGGAGGTACATAGGGAATTTGAGACCATGGAAGGCAATTGAGGTTAGATGGTAGGTCCAGTTTAGATACAAAGATGGAATAGGTTGACCATGGAATTAAAGATATCAAAACCACACAGTGTGGTTAACTTTCTTGCTTCTATGTAAAGAGCACCAAGGTGTATTCAGATGGGGAGGACTCAGAATGGGAACTGGTCATCATTAACTTTTCATCCACCTATTATGCTTTGGCAAGTCTATAGTAGCAGTGCTACAAAACTAGGGTATAATGAGGAGTCATAGAATGCTCATTGGCACAAGTTGGAAGAAAACAAAGGTTTCTATTGGAACTTGGCTAATTATGGTGAGGGAGAAAGCATAGTTGTAGATTTTAGAGTTCATGACCACGTGATGAATTTTTCAATGCTAGAGAGAACCAACAACAGTCTTAGTAGGGGAAATTATGAGTCCATATAATGGCTTACTTTTGTTATAGTGTTTTGATCCATATTGTCATATTATTAATTCATAGGTGTTTTACTGTTTAGTCCCAAGACCTTGTTTTATACTTACAGTTGTTTCATGGATTCCTGCAACATAAAGACTTAATTTTCCATATAAAGGTTGGATATATATATGTTAGGCTATAATTATGATTTAAGTGAATATTTAATCTTGTGATGAATGAATAAATGTTTTGTATGGAATATGCTTTTCTTGTTAATATTTATGATGCAAAACATTAAAGGAAGGATGGTTAGTTAGTGCCCAATCAGTTAAGACTTTGAAGACCTAGTCCTACAGTAGAGGAAGTGACCATTAAATCAGTCTAAGGATAAGGAAATAACAGTTGATGGAGATCCATCCAAGAAGCTCATCTTAATGTAGAGAAAATCTAGGAAGTAGTGGGTACTGAGTTCATTCCTCATGTTGTTGAATTATTTTTCTTGTTCCTTATTTCATGGATGTTTATGCTCCTTCTTCCTAGGATGAAATGATTGTAAACCCACCTATTCCTGAGGCATGGATTAGTTAGGTAGTTAGTTAGTTTCTCTTTTAAATAAGTAGTTGATCTCCTATGTGAGAGGTAAGCTAGAAGAAGATGCATGTTCAGTTATCTTAGCAATATACAGTTTTTATAATTCATTTTTCCTTATGAATGTAATTCATCTTTTTATGCAATATGAATCAAGTAATGCATTTTTGAGAATAATAGTGTGTGATTAAGTTTTGGACTTACTCACTCAAGGGGGGCCACTTGGTGAGCATTCCCAAGTTATATTAGAATTATTTCTGGCTGCATTAAATTATAGTTCTAAATTTGGTCTGTTCCTGCAACCACTAGAAGTCATTTCCTCTAACGGTTCCTAGAGCCAAAGAAGACAATATAGTTCCTTCTTTATTTCAATTAGTTAAATGAGTTTGGTTTAGTATTTCATTTTTCAAAGCATTTAAGTTCATTTACTTTCAAGTATTACTTTCCTGCAGCTTAGAGTTAGAATGGCTTTAGTAGTAACTTAGTGCACATATTGTGCTAACCCATTTCAAGTTCACATCCCTGGGTTGACATGTAAATGAGCCTTCATCATGAGGATGATAATTTTTCAGATAGGATGCCCAATCCCTAAGCTGAGTGTTCTCACCTAGTTAGTAATTCAATTGTGAAGTCAAGTATTCATTTCGAGATGCTTTATGTGATATATATTGGTTTGGTCCAAGGGACTGAATAATTTTGGGTGTTGGTATTGCTTCTTGTTTGATGTTTAATGTACAAGATCCTACTTGACATAGTTGTAATTTAAAGGAGTATGTAGAAGGACATGCTATATAGTTTAATTTTTATTATTTCTCTCTTTGGTCTTGGTCATCTTCCTGAATGTTTGGTTTTATAGTATATTAGATTTGGGATTAGTTGGATCTATGCGTTCACTAGTTTTTATTCATGTGTTGTCATGTGGGAGATGCCATGGTAGTTCCTTTATCTCGTTGTTTTGTTGGTTGTGGAGAATATTTGAGAGTGTTGGATACTTGTTGTGAGAGTTATTCTTGTAGGTTATTGGTTCATAGGTTTTCTCTCTTCATTATATGGTTTCTTCAATGAGTTTCATGTTTGTAGGATTTGGGAGGATGGTGGCATATTGTGGTAGAATATGCAACTATGCCAGGTTGTATGTGTGGATCATTGTAGATATTTCTTGATACTATAAGTTTATAGTTACACTTTCAATGTGATAATGTTGGTGGATTCATTTCATATTTGACATTACCTATGTAATTGGATCTTCTAGGCATGTATGTGGTATGTATTGCACTTGGAGCTTGTGATTGCATGTTACATGTTGTATATGTTGATGTTATGGGATTCACTTGATATAGTTTTTTTTATACCTTGGAGGTATGGATAGTTGGATGTGTTAGCACTTTCTATGGGTGCTATTTCAGCTATGGTTATTAGTTATTGACAGCTAACAATGCATGTTATCTTTGGACTGAGTGTTTGTGCTTAGGATATCAGTTGAGATAGGAGTTATGATTTATTTGTGTCAGGTTATGTGGGTTTCTCTTTGGATGGTATCTTATGTATGTACAGTGGTAGTGGAATAATAAGTGGTGGGGGTATTCATGTATGAGATGGTGGTCACTTTTTTCTTGCAATATTTCTAATGAAGCACATGAAGCACTTTGATTGATAATTGTATGTGTGGCTAGATGGATTTTTTCCTTGTTTATACTTGTGGCTACTTATCAAGACCCTTATGCAATGTATACAAGAAGTGGGAGAATATTGGTAAAATAGATGTTGTACACATTATATAATAATATTTTTATTATTATGTAAATGTTGTGTTGGACCTAGGAGCACATACATGTAAAGATTCTTTTAGAATATTCTTGGGGCCACTTGATGTTGTATTATGACATTGTAATATTATATTTGATGTAATTATTTAATATTGGAAAAATAAATTAATAAAGTACCTAATATTAAATGTGGGGATAAGGGGCTAGATAGCACATTGTTTTAGCACCTGGTTTATGTTAATACCACTTGGAGGTTTTGTTGGAGCTCTCTTTTATAAAATCAACCACAAGGGTAGTTGTTGCAATTAGCTAGGTTAGCATTTGTGGAGGCTATAAGCTTGACATGGGATGCATGGTTTCTTGTTTGTTCACATAGAGTACTTGTTGATGGTTGAGACTTTGAAGGCTTTCATGGATTTACTATAATATTGCATTGCTAAAAAATACATGGATGATCATTTGTTTTGGAGGTTGAATTTTTCTGTCATGAGGGTTTTCCCAATGTATATTTGGTTCCATAGTTTTGTGGGTATGTTGTCTATTCTCTTGCATGTAGATTCAAAGTGTTTATTTTTTAGAAATCTTAATTGAATTATAAGGAATTTTTTATATGTTGATTGTAAGTTTTCTTACAAGAAATAGAATAATTACTATCCACTTAAAATAATATCACAATTTTCTAACAACCATTTATATTAAAAAATAATTATGTTTGATTATATGTACTACATTTCTAATTAACTTGGGGATATTCATTAAAGATCAGGATTCATTATCAATCCTCAAACACCTAATTAAAGTTCTAATATCTAATCTTAGATAACGAAAGATTGTTTGTCTTATAGTTTTTATAAGATGAATTAAAAATTTGTCCAAGAAAACTAAAATTATTTGGTTTTTACTTTTTAAGTTTTAGGTGGTATCTTTTGTGTGAAATTTTATATTCCCCAACCAATTAAGAAGGTTTTTTTTTATATGTTTCAATTTTTAGATTCCTACTAATAAATATAAGAATAAATTATCAAAAGAACGTCTAAATTGTTTTAAAAATAATTAGTTTATCTTTTTAAAACTGATTGTTGATAAAAATTATCATTTGAGAACTTAGATTTAAGGTTTCAATTACATAAGAATCTATGAAACCATTTGATGGTGAAAGCCCAAGAAATTTTCTAATAGAACCTACCAAAATATTTTATGAATTCCCTCAACCAACTTCCTATAATAAATTTACATAACCAATTGCACTCTTGCACTTTTCAAAACATTTTTATGGAACTTTTTGTTTTGATACTCATATTTACGTTCCTAAAAATGATTTACCAGGTATTATTCTATTTTCTTCTCTTTTGAAAATAAAAAATAAAAATAATATGCCACTCATGTTAATATGATTTAGAACAATAGAGAGGGGGGATGAATCAGTTGTTCTCAGGTCCAGATGTATAAAACAAAATTTAAAACTCTTCAACAAATCAGATCTATAACCAACAGCTACTCGGTCATTACTGATTGCATAACAGAAACATATAACAGTGTAGTCCACTTATCCAATAGCATCTAACTTGTAAAACACATAAATGTTCAAACTAAAACATTCACACAAGTATCAACACCAAGATTTATAGTGGAAACCCAATTTGGGAAAAACCATTTTGTAACATGTTACTATTATGTTCACTCTTCTGAAGTGAGCTCGGTGAAAATCCAACCCTGTCAAAGGTTACAAACAGACTGTCAGGTGTGACCCGGTTAAATGATTTAAACCACTCTGTTAAAAGTGCACCTTGTTATAGGAATTACATAAACTCCATTAGAATGCAACCTTGTTCAAAGGATTTATACCTATGACTGTTAGGTCAACCTCTGTTAAAAGTGTTTTGACTGATACAATGGTTAGAAAGTAGCAGTAATATTTGATCTGAAAAACATACAACTCACTTTGAAAATATCAAATCCAATTCCGTACACATATGCTAGCTTACTGATTGTGAACCTTTACCATCTCCATCACTGATCTACTCGGAACTCTCTTCAAGCAATCATAACACTTCTCCTTCAACCTTCTCTGCTTAGACAGTCAATAACATCAACAACACTTCCAACATCCTCTCTCTTACAACCTCTAGCTTAGGTTTCCTTAATACTTCCTCCATTAGGTCAATACATCTCTTGCCGCTTAATCTCCTTCATAGATCTTAGGGTTAGGTTAGATTCACTGAATCCATCCTACTTTATATTCTTCGGCTATCCTTCTAGAAATATCTCAAATCTCTCAATAGATTTACAATAAAATATTTTACAGTGCATTAAATGCTTTCATACAATCAATAAATAAAGTCAACACATTTTACATAATCCAAGAATTCAATGATGTTGGCTGGAAATCTGAATTCATCCTCAAATGCAAAATATTGATGCTTGGTCAATACTTTGTTCAACTTCTCGGTCTTCACTAGAAAGCTCAGTCACCTCAAAAATTGTTTCCTCAGCTAATACTGTCTTCCTCGACAATTAACTGGTGTTTGGTCAACACTGAATTTACTCAGCATATACGAGCTCGGCCGACACTAACAACACTCGACTTAAACTAGATTTCTTCACTTTTGCTTGGTTAAGCCTACTAGTTTAGTCTTCATTCTTACTTAGATAAATAATACATTATTTTATCATTATGCCACATAATCAAGTACTCATTGAAGTATCAAGATAACTCAACCTTTCCTTAGGTGCCATTGTTACCAACCTTGCCTTTCCCCTTAGCAACACTCAAATAGATATAGTACTTTCTTAAATAGCAAGTCTTACCAGTTAAGGTTTGACATCAATGACAATACAACAATTGCTTCAATTGTAGTTTCCAACAATCTCCCTCTTTGGCATTGATGGCAACACCATATGAATATCACATGAATTACCAACCAATCCAAAATTTATCTATCTGTCAGAAATATTTATAATATCCTTAGCTTCATTCTGATGTAGAATCAATTAGCCATGCTTGTATGATCATCCATTGAATCTCTCCCCCTATCTTGATCTTCTCATTCTGTGTATTCATCTGTGATCATCTCCCTCTTTGACAAAAATGCCAAAGTAGCAACAAAAACATACATCCTACAGATGTAGATATCATCTTTTCAGTTCAGTAACAGTATTTCTCCCTTTGTCATCTTTGCTTATGACTGATTTTGGCTTTGTTACAGTGCTTTTCACAACTCTAGGCTGCTCCTAAAGTGTGACATGTTTCTACATCAACTTGTTAGATACTCTTTGCAACACATTTGATGCAGTGCTCCTAGCTTGACTAGGCAACCTCAGTTAGGGGAAGGACCCCTAATTGACTTCTCAGGTATTCATGAGCTTCTTTAGGTAAAGCCTTAGTGAATATATCTGCTAGTTGTTCCTTTGTATTCACATATTCCATTTGGACCTCTTTATCTTGTACCAGTTCTCTCAAGTAATGATACTTGATGGAAATGTGTTTGGTCTTTGTGTGCATCACTGGATTCTTAGAGATGTTGATAGCATTTGTGTTGTCACAGAAGATGACAACTGGTTCAGTGATTTCTTCTTTCATGCCTACCAACAATTGCTTTATCCATATCAAGTTTGAACAGTTCACAACTACAGCCACATACTCAGCTTCAGCAGTAGATTGGGAAATGCAATTTTGTTTCTTGCTTGTCCAAGAGACTAATCTCTGTCCAAGAAAGAAAGCTCCACCACTAGTACTTTTTCTATCATCTACATTTCCTACCCAATCAGCTTCTGTATACACTCATAGTTCAAACTTCTCATGCTTCTTGTAGTACAATCCATAGTCAGTAGTCCCTTTCAAATATCTCATTATTCTTTTGACCACCATCATGTGAGTTTCCTTAGGATTGGTAGAGAATCTTGCCACAATCCCAATAGCTAATGCAATATCTAGTCTGCTATGTACAACATACTATAGCTTTCCAATCATAGATCTATACAAAGTCTAGTTAACTTCTACAACATCATCATTTTTAGACAACTTTTGTCTAGTAGCCATGGAAGTACTTACTGGCCTTGAATCTTCCATGCCAAAGGTTTTTAGTATCTCATGAACATATTTAGACTAGGTGATGAAAATTCCTTTCTCCATCTGATATACTTGTAAACCAATAAAAAAATTGATCTCCCCAAACATAATCATTTCAAATTCAGTTTGCATTTCATTTGAAAATTTCTTACACAAGGCATCTTGTCCACCAAATATAATATCATCTACAAAGATATTAGCTAACAAGATTCCTTTACCTTCTTCATCTTTCATGTACAGATTGCTTATGTCATTTGTCCTTGAGAATCCAATCTGCATCAGGTAGTTGTGCAGTCTCTCATACCATGCTTTGGGAGCTTACTTTAGTCCATACAGTGCTTTATTTAGTTTGCAAACCATGTGTCTTTTGTTTGGATCAACAAATCCATCTGGCTATTCAATATACACTTCTTCTAATATACCATTTAAAAATGCAGACTTAACTCCATTTGGTATACCTTGAAATTTTTATAGGCAACATATGCAAGTAGAGTTCTTACTCCTTCCAATCTCGCTATAGGGGAAAATGTCTCCCCATAATCTATTCCTTCTTCTTGTGCGTAGCCTTTGCATACCAGCCTAGCTTTGTTTCTATTTATTTGACCATGCTCATTCAGTTTATTATGAAATACCCACTTTGTCCCAATGACATTCTTATTTTTTGGTCTCGGCACTAGAGTCTAGGTATCATTCTTCTCTATTTGGTCTATCTCTTCATTCATTTCTTCTATCCAGTCTTCATTTTCTAATGCCTCCTTTGTTGTCTTAGGCTCAAATTCACATAGTAAACATGTTGGATTTCTTGCCTTGCTTCTAGTCAGAATTCCAATATCTTTATCTCCAATAATCTGTTAAGGCTTGTGATGTCTCCTTACATATTGTGCTAGAATAGGTTTTGCTCTCCTTTCATTTTGCTCATCAGGTTCACCAAAAAGATTGTTAGATTCAACTTTTGAATGCTTGGCAACCTCTCCCTGATATTCAGTAGCTTCTTCCTATCGCTCGACACATTCTTCTTCTTCTCTCTCGACATTGTTTTCCTGATGCTTGACATTGCTTACACGAGACTCAGCATCAGGTCCAAGTCTATAACTTGCCTCTCCTTCTATATACACAAAAGATTTGTAATCTTCTGGTTTTCTTTTACTGTTAGCTTCATTTTTCTCTACATACTCATCAACTTTGACATTCACACTTTCCACAATTTTGTTAGTGTTAGAGTTCAAACACTTGTAAGCTTTACTTTTTGTGGAATAGCCTAGGAATATACCCTCATCACTTTTAGCATCAAATTTTCCATTCCTACTGTCCTTTAATATGTAGCATTTACTTCCAAAAATTCTAAAGTACTTTACATTAGGTGCATACCCATGCCACAACTCATAAGGTGTCAGATTTGTACCTTTTTTGATCTATACTCGGTTAAGAGAATAAACAATTGTACTTACAGCTTCTTTCTAATACTTTTGTGCAACATTATTTTCAATCATTAATGTCCTTGCACAATCCAAGATGGATATGTTCCTTCTCTCTGGTATACCATTCTGTGTAGGAGTTCTAGGTGCAAACATCTATCTTTCAATCCCTCTATAATTGAAAAATAGATTAAATTCATTGGATATAAATTCTCCACCTCAGTCAGATCTTAGACACTTTAGGTTCCTACCTATCTCCTTTTCAACCTTAGCCACATAGCACTTAAAAAATTGGAAAGCATTAAATTTTTCTTTTAAGAACATCACATTCATCATTCTGGTATAATCATCAACAAACAAGATAAAATATCTAGCAACACAATAGCTTTGTACACCTATCGGTCCACAAAGGTTAGTATGAACCAAATCTAAGGTATTCTCAGAAGTAAAAGTTTTTCTCTTGAAACTAGAATTTATCATCTTACCCAACTGACATTCTTTGCACATTACATTCTCAGGTTTCTTCAATCTAGGTAGACCTCTCACTTTCTTTTTCTTACTAATTTCTACCAGATTATCAAAGTTAACATGACATAGCTGCTTATGCCATAACCAAATATCATCAAGTTGTGCAATCATACATGTTTCTTCAGATAGGTCTAGATAGAACAAATTACCTCTTGTCTGTTCTCCACTTCCAATTAGTTCATCAATGGCATTAAATATTTTTGCCTTCCTATGATGAAATTCCACTCGGTAGCCAGTGCTATTAAGTTGTGCAACACTCAGAAGATTATAGTTAAGACCCTCAACCCAATAACCATTTTCAAAAGTGATCTTATCAATCAGCTTAATCAATCCTTTTCCTCTAACAGGACATGGTGCATCATTACCAAATTTCACACTCCTACCTTTGTAATAATCTAAGGTGTCAAACTTACTCTTGTCTCTAGTCATATGATGTGAACAACCACTGTTAATAATCCATTTATCATTTTTGTTCACATAAGATATCAACACAGTTTTCTCATCCTCATCAGATTCATTCATTGCAACATAGACAACCTCAATTTCAAAATCATCACTATCAGTGTCAGTCTCTTCTTCGAAAATATAGTAGGATTTCTTACCTTTTCCTTTATAGTCCTTGTATCTTCGGTAACCTCTATCTTCTCTTTTGTCTTTATGCTTGTTGTCTCTTTCTTCATCCTTATCATCCCTATTAGGACATCTAGCAGCTATATGACCAATTTTATTACATGAAAAAACATATAATAGGGAGTATACCTTTGTACCTTCCTTTTTCCCTTTTCAGTCTTCTAGCCATAAGAGCTTCTAGATCCTCAAGTTCTTCATCAGATGTGTCATTGTTGCTTTCACTTTCACTTTCACTTATGAATCTTTCTTTTTCCTTCTTTGATTTACTTAGAACCATTTGTGACTTAAACGCAGATTCAATATTACCAACAGTGAAGTTATCATAGTTAGAAAGTTCAAAAGTAGTGAGCTTACCAACCAAACTTTCCAAAGTAAGAGCATTTGTAGGGTTACATCTAGATTCCTAAATTGCAAAAATTTTGATGGCATAGATAGGACGCAGAGTTCTCAATACTTTTCCTATTACAGTTTCATCATCAATAGTTCCATTTGCTCCTCTAATAGTATTTACAACTTCTTTTATTCTACCATAATATTGTGCAATATTCTCACCTTCTTGCATTCTCATTTCATCAAATTTACCTCTTAGGCTCTTGGCTTTTGCTCTCAACACATTTATGTCACCGCTATAAATGTTTGCAAGGGTGTCCCACATTTTCTTTGCATTACTGGAGGCTTTGATGTCTTCAAATTCTAGATAACTTAGGGCAGACAAAATCCAACATTGCTTGGTTGTGCTCTTGTTTAGCTTTCATTTTCTCAGCAGTTAGAGGTGCAATAGGTGTGACATAGTCATGCTCAACATAATACTTTTCAAAATCACCAATACCAGCTAGATGCAGCTTCATCAAGCTTTTCCATGCAGGTAAGTTCTCCTTATTCAGCTTTGGTGCCTCCTTCTTATACATCCTGATCATTTGCTTCAAGTACCTTCAAACTTGCTCTCTGTAAGCACCCACAGCTCTAATACCAATTGTTAATATGATTTAGAACAACAAAGAGGTGGGGTGAATCAGTTGTTCTCAAGTCAAGATGTATAAAACAAACTTTAAAACTCTTCAACAAATCAAATCTAATAACCAACAGCTACTCGGTCATTACTGATTGCATAACAAAAACATATAACAATGCAGTCCACTTATCCAATAGCATCTAACTTGTAAAACACAGAATTGTTCAAACCAAAACATTCACACAAGTATCAACACCAGGATTTATAGTGGAAACCCAATTTGGGAAAAACCACTTTGTAACATGTTACTATTATGTTCACTCTTCTGAAGTGAGCTCAATGAAAAGCCAACCCTGTCAAAGGTTACAAACACACTGTCAGGTGTGACCCGGTTAAAGGATTTAAACCACTTTGTTAAAAGTGCACCTTGTTATAGGACTTATGTACACTCCATTAGAATGCAACCTTGTTCAAAAGATTTATACCTATGACTGTTAGGTCAACCTCTGTTAAAAGGATTTTGACTGATACAATGGTCAGAAAGTAGTAGTAATATTTGATTTGAAAAACATACAACTCACTTTGCAAATATCAGATCCAATTCCATACACATATGCTGGCTTACTGACTGTGAACCTTTACCATCTCCATCACTGATCTACTTGGAACTCTCTTCAAGCAATCACAACACTTCTCCTTCAGCCTTCTCTGCTTAGACAGTCAATAACATCAACAACACTTCCAACATCCTCTCTCTTACAACCTCTAGCTTAGGTTTCCTTAATACTTCCTCCATTAGGTCAATACATCTTTTGCCGCTTAATCTCCTTCGTAGATCTTAGGGTTAGGTTAGATTCATTGAATCCATCCTACTTTATGTTTTTCGGCTATCCTTCTAGAAATATCTCAAATCTATCAATAGATTTATAATAAAACATTTTACAGTGCATTAAATGCTTTCATACAATCAATAAATAAAGTCAACAGGTTTTACATAATCCAAGAATTCAACGATGTTGGCTGGAAATCTGAATTCTTCCTCAAATACAAAATACTGACGCTCGGTCAATACTGTGTTCAACTTCTCAGTCTTCACTAGAAAGCTCGGTCACCTCAAAAATTATTTCCTCGGCTAATACTGTCTTCCTCGACAATTAACTGGTGTTCGGTCAACACTGAATTTACTCGGCATATACTAGCTTGGTCGATACTAACAACACTCAGCTTAAACTAGATTTCTTCACTTTTTCTCAGTTAAGCCTACCGGTTTAGTCTTCATTCTTACTTAAATAAACAATACATTATTTTATCATTGTGCCACATAATCAAGTACTCATTGAAGTATCAAGATAACTCAACCTTTCCTTAGGTGCTATTGTTACCAACCTTTCCTTTCCCCTTAGCAACACTCAAATAGATATAGTACTTTCTTAAATAGCAATAGTCTTACCAGTTAAGGTTTGACATCAATGACAATACAACAATTGCTTCAATTGCAGTTTTCAACAACTCAAACATCCTTATAATAAATACCATGTTTTATAACTATACATAAAGAGACCTACATCTAAATCTCTATCTTCCAAACGAATCTAATACCTTGTAACTCTAAGATAAATGTCTTCTCATTCTACTTTGGATATCATATTAGATTCTATAGAGTAAAACATCAGCCATTGACTTATCTACTTTTTTCATATTTTAAATAATACATCAATATAATTTTTTTTGATATTATCTTATTTCTTATAAGATCTTCATAAATTTTAATAGTTATTCACGAATTAAGTTATCTACAAACATAATTAAACTTAACTCTAATTTTCATAATATACAACATCTAACTCAATACATAGATATATGATATGTTACTGTTTAGCTATTTTAAATATTTTTTCACTTGGCTATTGACATTTTTAGGTTATTGAAAAGTTTTATATTTTCATTTTTGATAACGTTAAATCATAATCTAAAAATAAAATAATGTAAATCAAGGATTTTAATTGTTTAAGATAAACAAATATCACAATATTATAAAAACAATTTGGACCATAATCACTCTACTTTGTTAGGGCAATTTGTTATTTTTTACACTCACCTCATTTTAGAGTTTTCTTAAGGTTATATTGAATAAAAATTCATACCTTGAATTAACGTAAAGGTGATATATTTATTTGAAATTTAGTCTTTCAATTGTAGAAAAAAGTGGCAATTGGAGAAAATAATTCCACCCTTGTAAATTTGATTCTCTATTAAAAAAACTTTCAATTTTTTTATCTTTATAGTGAATTCAACATATTTTATATAAAACTTTCTACAAGTCAATTCTTCAACAATGCCCTAGGCTAGATTAGATGAGTTTTGTTGAATATGTTTTACTATCTTTTGAGAAATAAATGACTAGATTATAGATTTTGTAGACGTCTAATTAATTCCTAGTACACCCCTTGTCCAAGCCAACTAAATAATTACAATATCTAGTCTGAACCCATTTACCCAATATCACCCACCTAACTAACTAAAATTATTATTATTTTATTATTCTCTTTTATATTACATACTTTAAATATTTTAATCACATCTATTTTATACTAGTTCACATGGTAAAAATAATTAAATAATATTATTATTTAATCATTTTCCTAATTACACCTGTAGCACATATCTGTCATAGTTACAACAGCTTTTAATTTTCATGTGTGCATCATAACCCTTCACATGTGAAGATCCTCCGTCAATGCCCTCGATTTTATCATCAATCCTAGGGAAGTCATCCAATTCATCCTCCACTTTTGATCTTTCTATCACATCTCAAGCATCCATTGCTTCTCCAAAAAGTATATAAATTAAAGCATAATTCCATCCACTTTAATCTATTTATCTTTTCTAACTACATGTTATCAAAATAGGTACTTCTTTTGTGCAAAAAGATCTTCATTTCATCCATCATTAGAGGAAACCGAATCTAAATGGTGTTCATTGATAATATTATTTTGGTTTTTAATGTTATTGCTTTGTGTGCTATTCCCTTGTATGCTTTATCTAAGGTTTTATAGTGTTCTCAACTGAGAAATTAGAATGATCTCAAACATGAAAAATTATATTCACAAATATTATGCCATTTTCACCAAAAATACTAAAATCTAATCAATTAGTCTTATATAGGAATGACATTAAATTAAAGGTATTTATTCATAAAATACTAATGAAATAGATTTTTTGAATTCAAGTAGCATATGATCAGGTTTGAAACTAATTTATTGTAGTAGCAGCACAATATGTTTTCATTCATCAAATTCCATACAAAATTGTGAAGATAATTGACAAAACTGGATCACCCAATCAACTCCAAACATCATAAATTGAAATAGTGTGATCTCCAAATGAGAATTATAATATATATATTTAATTCTAGACTCAATAATAATAGAAAATTATATAATGTACATCTACAAGACTCAAAACAATGGATAACTAACACAAGTATCCTTTGAAGAACTCTCAAACCACGAATGAAGAAACACCAAAAATTTGAAAAAGGAGAAGCTAACAATCTTACAAATTTCCTTCGGTCCAAATATTATTGATACTAATAGATCTATATGTTAATTAACAACTATGACACCATGGGTTGGTGGACAACTAGTTTCATTTGTAATTATATTGTTTCCCTTATTCTTGCATTACTAAAAACATGAGTTTATTTCAATATATATGATGCCTACATATAGAAGAAGAAGGAGGAGGAGGATGACTTTTAACGCTCATGAGACTAAACATTGATGTAGGCTAAATATATTCAAACTGCAAGGATATTTATTGATGGAAGGAGATGGAAGGAGCTCAGGTTACTAAATACTATACCATCTTCAATAGAGAAGCTAAATTAGGGGCAAGTGGGCAACCTCAAGGTAGGAAAGGCAAGCAGATCATGTTTTCTAGGCATGGTGGCACCAAATATTTCTATCATGTCCAACTCTCCTTCAACATGCCACTCAAAGCAATGTACAAGTTAGGCAATCGTAAGAGTCATCATGGCGAAGGCCATGGTAGCTCCAGGGCATCCTCTTCGTCCTGCTCCAAAGGGAACCATATCAAAAAACTCCTTGGCTTTCACAAAGTCATCATTTTTGCCCATGAATCTTTCTGGCATGAACTCCAGAGGATTTGTCCACACATTGGGATCTCTTCCCAAAGCCCATGCATTCACAATAATCCTATTTTTCTCAAGAATGAAGTAGCCATTAACATTAGAATCTTGCATTGATTCATAAGGAAGAAGCAAAGGCAACACTGGGTATAATCTCATCGTCTCTTTCACTACACACCGAAGATATTCCATGCTTTCAAGATCACTCTTTTTCACTGCTCTCTCTTTGCCCACCACGCTTATGATTTCTTCATGCACTTTTTTTGCCACACCAGGGTTTCCGATTATCAAACTCATTGCCCATTCCAATGTAGTGGCCTTTGTCTCCACGCCAGCGATGAAAAGATCCTGCACAAAAAACCTCTTGTAAGTACCAATTTACTGCTATGATGATTCTTGAAGCTAAGATATTGCTATCACGATTCAACTATATATTGTCCAACTCAAACTCATAGGTCCCTTATTTAATGAGTAGTGGTTCACACAAACCCATCTCTCATGACACGCTTAGCACTCATTGCATCTAGGTGATACTCACAAAAGTAAAACATTAGGCCTTCTCGGGAGGTCATCCATCCAAGTACTATTCCTACTCAAAAGTGCTTAACCACGTACTTCTCTACAAGATTAAGCACACTTAGCTTTCTACCCATTTGCAAAACATGAGTAGTGGTTTCAAAGGAACCCATCTTCCATAACAATAAATGATACACTTAGCACTCATTGCATTTAGGTGATTCTCACAAAGATGAAGCATTGGTATATCAGTTTCTGGATTCGATTGATGACAAAAACACTCTACATAATCGAATCCAGAAACTGATATAGCATTTACATGGATTGTGGAAATCTAATAGATTTGATGAAGCATTAGTCAAACATGGGGTGTTTCGGAGAGCTTGCCCATCCCAGCGCCATTCCAACTCAAACATCCTTAACTATAGAATTTCCTCCAAAACTGAGCCATTTAATTAAGTATCCCATTTATAAAAACCTTCAACAAATATTGTAACATAAATAAAAGAAAGAAAACCACGTCTTACAAAAAGGACGGCCTTGACGTTTTCAGCTGTGATGGAGATGGAATCGTTGGCCTACATCTCCAAAAGCGCATGAACAATCGAGCTGTTTCCCCTCTCCTTGTGCTGCTCTATTATCTTCGAAGCAAATTGGTCGATCGACTGGTGTGCCTTTCGCATGCGCCGCTTTAATCCCCGCAAATCCATCCACTCCAGCCAAGGAATAAACTCTCCAATGTTGAAAACACCCGCCAAGTGTGAAATCTCCCACACCAACTCCTTAATCTCCTTCGCATTCTCATGCAAATGGTACTCATCAGACTTCCCATCAGAGAGAATTCACCATACTTGAGCTTGTATAATAGACGACACCATCTTCCCAACACTGACACCCATTTTGCCCTCTCCGCTCTCCTCCCACATTGAGTGAAGAGCAAAAGTTACCTCCTCCTCCAGTATTGGCGTGAAGGACTCCATTCTTCTATCATGAAACATTTCAATCATGCATAGTTTCTTCATCTGCCTCCAGTAAGGCCCGTAGGTATTGAAACCCACGTCCTTGTAGTTATAGGCCATGTACTCTGTTGCAGGACTTCGAGGCCGGTTGGCAAAAACTGAGTCTCGTCTTCAAGATCACTTTTGCCATGGCAGCAGAAGAAACCACAACTATGGGAACAGAGCCCAGTTTTAATGAGATAATGGGTCCGTATTTCTTTGCAATGAGTTCAAGGCTGCGGTGGGGAAGCTTTCCCAACTCAAGGAAGTTTCCTACCACAGGCCATGGAGCAGGCCCAGGTGGCAATTTTGTTGTAGGTTTTGTCTGCCCAGTAAGTTTATGGAAAATCCAGAGTACCACCAGAATTGCAACAGAAATGGTTAATGCTGGAGATTGTGCATTCAGAAGCAACTTGGGAAGAGACATTATGAAAAGGCTTACAGGTATATTTGAGACTTAGCTCGTGTCTTACTTATACTAGGCGTCTCAGGTATTCAGATCAAATATTCTAGGAGAAATTTTCAATGGTTTGCTTATTCAAAACCTATCCCATTAAACACTGTAACTTGCATACGTATGTGAAACACAGACTCCATTCCACTCCACATTATTCTAGAAAGAGAGTATTTTTTTACTTCTACAAAAGTGGAAATAGAAAAATGTTTTATTTTAGAGTGTGATGTTTTCAACATAGACAGTGGAGACAATTTTGTAAATATCTTGACAATTAATTCTTGGATTGATTTATTCAATAAAGAAGCATTTGAACAGTTGAGGACATCATCATTAGGTTGCATAAGAAAATGGTCGAAGTATATATAAATTTAATTTGTGAGGCCGTCTGTCCCATAGCCTATTTTTAACTAACATCAAATTCTAAATAAGGAGTTCTTGTTTTTAACCATATCTTCAAGACTATCAATTTTTTTTTTTTTGATGGGTAATAGGCCGAAGCCAAGATCAATAAGGGCCTCAAGAAGACTTGAACCCAAGACCTCCCAAATGAGAGGCTTGCAACTTACCGTTGCATTGTGGGGCGTTCCCAAAAGACTGTCAAATTTTAAGTAAGGCATTTAAGTTAAAATAAAAGTACTTATTAGATGTTTGATGCTTTTTTAAACAGTATTCTATGTCCTTTTGAAATACAATATTTTTTTTCCTATTAGAAGATGATTCAAAGGATATGAAAACTAATTCTTGGGTTGATTTTTTCAACAAAGAAGCACTGGAATAGTTGAGGACATCATCATTAGGTTGCATAAGAAAATGGTTGAAATGTATAAAATTAATTTGGGAGGTTGTTTGTCCCATAGCCTATTTTTAACTGACCATCAAAGTCTAAATAAGGAATTCTTGTTTTTAACCATCTCTACAAGCCTATCAAATTTTAAGGCATTTAAGTTGAAATAAAAGTACTTATAAGATGTTTGATGCTTTTTTAAACAGTGTTGTATGTCCTTTTGAAATACAATGTTTTTTTCTTAGATTAGAAGATGATTCATAAAACACTAATGAAATAGATTTTTTGAATTCAAGTAGCATATGATTAGGTTTGAAACTAATTTATTGCAGTAGAAGCACAATATGTTTTCATTCATCAAATTCCATACAAACTTGTCAAGATAATTGACAAAACTGGATCACCCAATCAACTCCAAACATCATAAATTGAAATAGTGTGATCTCCAAATGAGAATTATAATATGTAGATTTAAAAAAATTATATAATGTACATCTACAAGACTCAAAACAATGGATAATTAACACAAGTATCCTTGGAAGAACTCTCAAACCATGAATAAAGAAACACCAAAAATTTGAAAAAGGAGAAGCTAACAATCTTACAAATTTCCTTCGATCCAAATATTATTGATACTAATAGATCTATATGTTAATTAACAACTATGACACCATGGGTTGGTGGACAACTAGTTTCATTTGTAATTATATTGTTGCCCTTATTCTTGCATTACTAAAAACATGAGTTTATTTCAATATATATGATGCCTACATATAGAAGGAGGAGGAGGAGGAGGATGACTTTTAACGCTCATGAGACTAAACATTAATGGAGGCTAAATATATAAACTGCCTATATTTATTGATGGAAGGAGCTCAGGTTACTAAATACTACACCATATTCAATAGAGAAGCTAAATTAGGGGCAAGTGGGCAACCTCAAGGTCGGAAAGGCAAGTAGATCATGTTTTCTAGGCGTGGTGGCCCCAAATATTTCTATCATGTCCAACTCTCCCTCAACACACCACTCAAAGCAATGTACAAGTTGGGCAATCGTAAGAGTCATCATGGAGAAGGCCATGGTAGCCCCAGGGCATCCTCTTCGTCCTGCTCCAAAGGGAACCATATCAAAAAACTCCTTGGCTTTCACAAAGTCATCACTTTTGCCCATGAATCTTTCTGGCATGAACTCCAGAGGATCTTTCCACACATTGGGATCTCTTCCCAAAGCCCATGCATTCACAATAATCCTACTTTTCTCAGGAATGAAGTAGCCATTAACATTAGAATCTTGCATTGATTCATGAGGAAGAAGCAAAGGCAACACTGGGTATAATCTCATTGTCTCTTTCACCACACACCGGAGATATTCCATGCTTTCAAGATCACTCTTTTTCACTGCCCTCTCTTTGCCCACCACGCTTATGATTTCTTCACGCAATTTTTTTGTTACTCCAGGGTTCCCGATTATCAAACTCATTGCCCATTCCAATGTAGTGGCCGTTGTCTCCACACCAGCGACGAAAAGATCCTGCACAAAAACCTCTTGTAAGTACCAATTTACTGCTATGATGATTCTTGAAACTAAGATATTGCTATCACGATTCAACTATATATTGTCCAAGTCAAACTCATAGGCCCCTTATTTAATGAGTAGTGGTTCACACAAACCCATCTCTCATGACACACTTAGCACTCATTGCATATAAGTGATGCTCACAGAGGTGAAACATTGGGCCTTCTCAGGAGGTCACCCATCCAAGTACTATTCCTACTCAAAAGTGCTTAACCATGTACTTCTCTTCAAGATTAAGCACACTTAGCTTTCTACCCATTTGTAAAACATGAGTAGTGGTTCAAAGGAACCCATCTCCCATGACAATAAATGATACACTTAGCACTCATTGCATTTAGGTGATGCTCACAAAAATGAAGCATTGATCGAACATTAGATGTTTCAGCTCAGAAACTACCCATCCCAGTACCACTCCAACTCAATTGTACTTAACCATAGAATTTCCTCCAAAACTAAACCATTTAATAAGTACCCCATTTATAAAAACCTTCAATAACATAAAGAAAAGAAAGAAAACCACATCTTACAAAAATGACGCCCTTGACGTTTTCAGCTGTGATGGAGATGGAATCGTTGGCCTGCATCTCCAAAAGCGCATGAACAATCGAGCTGTTTCCCCTCTCCTTGTGCTGCTCTATTATCTTCGAAGCAAATTGGTCGAACGACTGGTGTGCCTTTCGCATGCGCCGCTTTAATCCCTGCAAATCCATCCACTCCAGCCAAGGAATAAACTCTCCAATGTTGAAAACACCCGCCAAGTGTGAAATCTCCCACACCAACTCCTTAATCTCCTTCGCATTCTCATGCAAATGGTACTCATCAGATTTCCCACCAGACAGGATTCGCCATACTTGAGCTTGTATAATAGACGACACCATCTTCCCAACACTGACACCCATTTTGCCCTCTCCGCTCTCCTCCCACATTGAGCGAAGAGCAAAAGTTACCTCCTCCTCCAGTATTGGCGTGAAGGACTCCAATCTTCTGTCATGAAACATTTCAATCATGCATAGTTTCTTCATCTGCCTCCAGTAAGGCCCGTAGGTATTGAAACCCACGTCCTTGTAGTTATAGGCCATGTACTCTGCTGCAGCACTTCGAGGCCGGTTGGCAAAAACTGAGTCTTGATTCTTCAAGATCACTTTTGCCATGGCAGCAGAAGAAACCACAACTATGGGAACAGAACCCAGTTTCAATGAGATAATGGGTCCGTATTTCTTTGCAATTTGTTCAAGGCTGCGGTGGGGAAGCTTTCCCAACTCAAGGAAGTTTCCTATCACAGGCCATGGAGCAGGCCCAGGTGGCAAATTTGTTGCAGGTTTTGTCTGCCCAGTGAGTTTATGGAAAATCCAGAGTACCACCAGAATTGCAACGGCAATGGTTAATGCTGGAGATTGTGCATTCAGAAGCAACTTGGGAAGAGACATTATGAAAAGGCTTACAAGTACATTTGAGACTTAGCTTCTGTCCTACTTATACTAGGTGTCTCGGGTATTCAGATCAAATATTCTAGGAGAAATTTTCAATGGTTTGCGTATTCAAAACATATCCCGTTTAACACTGTAACTTGCATACGTACGTGTAATTATTAATGTTTCTTTTTATTAATGTCCACGTTATTCTAGAAAGGGTGTGTTTTTTACTTCTGCAAAAGTGGAAATAGAAAAATGTTTTATTTTCAGAATGAGATGTTTTCAACAGAGACACTTGAAACAATTTTGTAAATATCTTGACAATTAATTCTTGGATTGATTTATTCAATAAAGAAGAGCTTGAACAGTTAAGGACATCATCATTAGATTGTATAAGAAAATGGTTGAAATGTATAAAATTAATTTGTGAGGCGTTTGCCATAGCCTATTTTTAACTGACCATCCAATTCTAAATAAGGAGTTCTTGTTTTTAACCATCTCTACAATACTATCAAATTTTAAATAAGCCATTTTAAGTTGAAATAAAAGTACTTATCAGATGTTTGATGCTTTTTTAAACAGTATTCTATGTCCTTATGAAATACAATATTTTTTTCCTACTAGAAGATGATTCAAAGGATATGACAACTAATTCTTGGGTTGATTTTTTCAACAAAGAAGCACTTAAACAGTTGAGGACATCATCATTAGGTTGCATAAGAAAATGGATGAAATGTATAAAATTAATTTGTGAGGCCGTTTGTTCCATAGCCTATTTTTAACTGACCATCAAATTCTAAATAAGAAATTCTTTGTTTTAACCCTCTCTACAAGCCTATCAAATTTTAAGGCATTTAAGTTGAAATAAAAGTAATTATAAGATGTTTGATGCTTTTTTAAACAGTATTGTATGTCCTTTTGAAATACAATGTCTTTTTCCTATTAGAAGACCATTCAAAGAATATGATTCAAACTTATATACAAGAGATTTGAACTTGATTAAAATTCATGTATATCCTTTTTGGAAGTTAATCCACTAATATGCATAGTTCTCCTTCCACACTTTTCATGATATTTGTTAAGTGATACTTGTACACAATTTTTATTTGTGGTATAATAATTGCCTCAATCTTAATCCATTAATATAGCCGTATTTTTATGCTACTTATATATTCTACATCGAAGTGAAATAAAACACACTTGGTAAGTTTCACTAACAAATTAAAGTCAAAAAAATTTGATGTATTTAATTAATTAATTTTTTACATTAACTTTATAGACAAAATATATGTTCTATATAGATAAAATATAAATAATAATATTCTATATCTTGAATTTAATAAGTTGATCTTGTTATCCATAACAACTCTAATAAAAGTACAATTTTAGAGCAGAAAAAAACATAAAGAGACAAATCTAGAGTCGTGTAGATGTGGGATGTTTATGTAGTATACTAGACCAAACAAATAAACAAGGCTTATCTGTCATTTGAGGCATCTAGTCAGAAATGAAAGGGGGATGAATTTGGACACGTGAAGACTGAAGGCAGCAGCAGTGCTTTTAAGATTGGAAATTGGAGGAATGCTTTCGTTTGAGAAAGTGAAGTTCGATGCCCAATTCAAGCGCGTGCAAAGATAATGGCAGACTGAAATCAAGTCAAATTGTTGAATTTATTGTATAAACAACTCTTTTTGCATTTATAAGCAATGACGTCTGAAAGGAAAATGTGTTTGTTGTTTGCATATTCTACAGCAATGTTTGTAAGGTTTGATTTTTGAGGAATGCTTTCGTTCCAGAAAGTGTTGGATGCCCTTTTCAAACATTTTGGCTGGGCAACGTGGCATGATATAATATAGGGTGACAAATAGGGTGATATAATATGATCTTTGGGATAACACTTGATTTAATGTTCAATATTTTTGTCAATTTTGTATTAATAGTTGAGCGTATCTTAATAGTTGTAATATTTTTTGTTGATTTAATTTATGATATTTTTAACAATATTGCATCAATAGTTAAATGTGTTCTAATAGTTGCGATTCTACTTATTGACTTAATATCCAATAATTTTGAGAGTATTGCACCAATGCTTGTGACTTTAAAGTTGTTATTTTAGATGACGACTACTCGTGATAATTGCGTCAAATGCATTCCTTAGATCTAAGAAGCAACAAATCATGTGATGTCATATCAACACACTAATAAAACACGACTTAGTGCACAAATAGGAGAAATGACCCACTAGTTGAGCTCATTTTAATAGTTGTGATAACACTTATTGATTTAATGCAGAATATTTTTTATAATACTGCACCAACAATTGTGACTTTAAAGTTGCTATTGTAGATGATGACTATCCATAATTGAATGAAATACATTCCTTAGATCTAAAAAGTAACAAATCATGTGATGCCACTCAACACACCAATAAAACATGACTTAGTGCACAAGTATTAGTCTCACTTGTTTTGGGGACATTTTTAGACACCTTGGCAAAAGCCATGTTGATGTGGCATCATATTTCATGATGTGGCCTTGAAACCTTAGTTATAAGTTGGTGATTTGCCAAGTAAGTTGTTATAATTTTTTTTGAGTGATTCAAAAATTTCACAAAAGATTTTGACAAGTGCAAAGTTAGGGTGCTCAACAGTTGGGTCCTCTCCCCTAATAGAATATAATACTAGCACTTGCACCAAAAGGAGGTGCAAGGGTAAGCCGATAGGTGTTTGATTTGAGAGCATAACTGAAGATTTACATAATAGAAGTGTATAAAAGTATAGGTCTACAAATATGTATCATTGTAGAAAGCATTCTTGTACATAGTACCATCAATTTTGGATGAATTAAAATCATAGTAGTGTCCTATTTTTTTTTGTAGGTTTTCATCAAAAGGTGTAGCATTCAAATGCATGGAAATTATATCCACTTGCAATCTCTTCCCTTTTTAAGATTGTAGATTATGTCCAACATTCTAGGCTACGTGACTGTAAAGGTGTCCTACATAAATAATTATGTATTAACTTAAATGATCACATAAAAGGTTTCCACAATGCCCATGCTTGGCTAAAATTGGTGTGTACTCACACCAAAGTTGCGCTTGGTGTGGCTCAACACAGCCTAGCATAACCATCTCATTTATCATGAGTCTCACATATATCTTATAGGAATTCGTACCGAAATTTCTTGCCCCATATAATATAATTTGGGGGATACTAGTAACTTGTGCATGTCGTGTTGTTTTCCAATTTTCCTAAACTCTATTCACTATAGGTTCTTTCAGATAGTGAAAACTTTGTGCATCAACTGCACATGCAAATGAGTGGTTTCACTACTTTAGTGCTTAAACTTTACACAACTTTGAAATCCAAGAGAAAATTAAGAGGCCGAGAACATAAAACCCTCATTCAAAATGTAAATCACCAGACATTACATTTTGATGCATTTTGGATTAAACACATGCACAAGATTTATACTTACAACTATTTTATGGTGCAGAAGGAGGAAAACTAAGTGCCTTAGTGTACGGCCTTGGTGTCCCAAATATAAGTGTGCGTAGGGTTGTTAGGAAATTTCTCCATTTTTCTACACTTCAAAATCAAACTTTATAACAACCCTAATAGACCCCAACCACTCTTTATAGACACCGACTATGGTGCAACATATTTGCACTTGGTCAAACAACTCCAACTAAATGGCATCCCTGCCCCATGCCCATGTCATTTGATCCCATTTGATACATTGCTCGAGGCGAACAATCAAATCATTGTTTTTGGATGGCGGGGCATTTATGCTGCAGGCTAAAACTTAAGGCACCGACTTATGTTTATGATTTTTATATTTCAAGTATAAAACAATGTCCCCATCCCATTTTAAGGGTTTTATATTTTAACATGATTAAATATAAAATAATTTTATCTATATTTAATGATTTTAAGATTTTTATATTTTAATAAGAAACTATAAAATAATTTTATACATTATTAAATAAATTAATAATATAATATAGTTATATTTTAACATATTTAAGATTTTAAATTATTATTGTAAAAGTTTTTTAAGAAGAAAATTAATTTTAAATTAATAATTATAAAAAATAAATGAATATAATTTAAAAATATATGATAATAATCATCTTAATTTCAAATTTCAAATTTAATTTTATAAATTTTCAAATAAATTCTTTTACAACTCAAATAGGAGAACATTATAACATAAAAAATTACACATAACTTGATGGTATTCATCCCAAATCTTAACATCCCTTAAAAGTTCTTCTCATTTTCTAAATTTTTTATTTACAATTTTGATTTGGATATACAAGTGTGAAATACTTATGTTTTACATTTTTATACATAGCAACCTCTTATACTTTTATAATTGGATGTAAGAGGTGATATGTAATAGTGTGATTCATACTACTTTAGGGATTAGTTTCTCTTAAAGATAATTAATTTTAGGTATGGTTTATTATTAGGTTGCCAACCTATTATACTTTTATTATTTGTTTTTATAATAGTAAGACGTGACATGTAATAGGTTTGATTTACATTATTTTTGGGAAATAATTTTATTTTGAAGTGATTAACTTTTAGATTTCTAAGAGGTAAGGTGTAATAGTGAGATATGGTTCTACACATTAGTTTTGTTTTGGGAGGTTAATTTATAGATTTTAATATTTCTCATGCTATTATTATTTGGTGTTGGCTAAGTTTAGAGGTGAGACTATTATCTATGTCATTTTGTTAATGTTAGAGGTGTAATTATTGATAGTAATATGTGACATGCAATAGTGTGATTTATGTTTTCTTGGAGATAAGTTTGAGAGTGATTAATTTTAGCTTTCCATACTCCACCTGACCTCTATTATTATTTGGTGTTCGCTAAGTTTAGAGGAGAAATTATGGATAGTGAGAGGTGATGTGCAATAGATTGAATTATGTTTTCTTTTGAGGTGATTAATTTCTAGGCTTCTAAGAATTATGATTCAAAATATTGACATTGTAAAATAATTCTTATATAAATATATAAGTATAATTTTATTTAAAATATATACAAATAATGTTAAGAGATCTATTTTTTATATATTTATTTTATAAAATAATATAGTATGATACATTATCTCTCTTGATCATTTTAAATCAATTTTATTTATTGAAGAATTATTTTAATATTAGTTTATTCTCTTAGAACTGGTTTTTTTCTAATTTTACTATGACATTAGAACCTTGCACTCAAAAAATAGTTTATATATGATTTATTAACTAGTATATACTTTACAACAAAAACATTAACTAACATTAACTAATTAAAAAATATATATTTTTTTATTGTTGTAAACATATTCTTCATATTTATATTTTTTTAATCATATGCTTGTACAATTTATTAATTGTGTATCTGAATCAAAATTATTAACAAAAAAATCTAGGAAATAAGAAAAATTAATACCATCATGTTATGTGTAATTTTTCATGTTACCAATGTTCTTTGTTTCAGTTTTTAAAAAATTTATTAAATTAATTTTTTAATTTGAAATCAAGATAATCGTTATCATAGATTTTTAAATTATATTTATTTATTTTATAAATATTAATTTTAATTATTTTAATTTGATTTTTAAAATTAATTTTATTATTAAAAATATTTTACAATAATAATTATAAATCTTAAATATCTTAAAATATAATTATGTTGTATTATTGATTTATTTAATAATGTACATAATTATTTTATACTTAATCATTAAAATATAAAAATCCTAAAAGGGATAGGAACATTGTTTTAAACTTAAAATATAAATTTTTTTAAACACTAGCCAATTTCGGCATGCGACATATATGCTCTATAATATCATCGAAAAACCTACCAAGGAGCATAGATTACATTGAATGAGGTACGTAATCTTCAAAAGTAGATGAATGGTGATTGCTGGGAAATAGTTTCAACATTGTCGGCAAATTGTTTGAGAGCGTGAGACTGGTTTCAAGGGCGTGAGGCAGGTTTTACCCCATACGGATGTGAGGGATCTCGAAAGGAAAGCCTATCAGCTAATAATACAAATTTTGACTATTGATTTGGGTCACCAAAAATGATTGATCTTATTTTTCAATTAAATTGTGTGTACTTATTAGACTCTTTGATTTTTTTGTTGGTGAATTGGTGACTTTAATGCTTTATCTTTTTTTTATGAAAGGAATCCTAACCACAAAGTGAACCAAAATACATAAACCAAGATTTATTTCAATGTAGGATGTAGTTTCTTGCCCCAAATATATAACACTTGACAAATAACTCAATGAATGAGAACATGAAATAATGAAGTGGAATAAAATAAGGATGAACAAATACTTCAAAGATGACAAAGTTAGGTCTATTACATATATAAATATCCAATATCGGATATCAGATATCAGATATTGGATATCGGATTTCATATCAAATTTCTATTCATATTAGATATCAGATATAGATATGAAAATTGATGTGAAAATTGGCATTCACAATTGTTCTCTCTCCAACATCTGAGATTATCAATTCCACATGTGGAACTAGACTAGAAGTTAAATGGTATCTAAATTTTGTTGTCATTGAATGAATTTAGGTGTGAAACAAACATAGAATGGTTTACGAGTTCGTAACTAAGTTGTTTTGCTACTTGTCTGATATTTTGTGCTTGTAACTACATCTACAATAATAAAGAGAAGTTTCATTCTTCTACATTTGAGATGAGAATTTGACATGACATGTGTTAGTCGCTACTTTGATCTTGGAGAAGGGATACTGAAAGAGGAAAATTTGGTTTATCTTTACTATTGAGAAGAGCGGAAAAAAAGGTATTATGCATAAGGTGTGGTTTTATTTTGAAGTTATGATATTGTATGCACTCGAGTGACAAGGAAATAAGGGTTTTCTTTCTTTATTTATTGAGATATAATATTGAATAGTGGGTCCATGAGTGGTTGAAATCATTATGTTTTTGAGGTATCATTGTATTTCAACATTGAATTTCTAATCAAGTTTTGGAATAAGTCCTTTCTTATTAAGAAATAATGAATGAGTACAATATTACATCTTGAAATAGATTTTTTTATTATGTCATCTTATATTAGGGCATTAAAAGACTCACATACTTGTGTTATTAGAGATATTAATGCAACACAAAATGGATAGAGTGTAAAAAGACAAAACAAGAGGTTGGAGGTAAGAGGTTTTCTATCATCCCAAGCTATCTTATCGCTTAGGGATGATTCATTGTATAAGAAGCATCCTATTTATGTCCTTGAAAAGTGGGGCATTTGAAAATTCATCCCTAAAGAAAAGAGGGGGAGTGAAATATTTGTGTCCTTGAAGAAAAGAGGGGGCTTGTTGGCATCATGGTTGTCCTTTCAAGGAGCAGGGGGAAAGGTTTGGTTAATGATTTGTCAAGCACTTGAGGAAGATTTAAACACACTTAGAGGAGATGTGAACTTTCAAAGGAAAGGTGCCTCATGTGTGGGCATGTTGGTGGTGATTTGTATTTGCAAAGGAGAGATTGTTTCCACAACACTTGAGGAGGTGTTAGACACACTCAAAGGATATGTGGAATTTCAGAGGAAAGGTGTCTCATGTGTAACACTGGAGGATGAATTAGAAACACTCAGAGGAGATGTAGAATTTCAGAGGAAATGTGTCTCATTATGCATGGGAGGTGGGAGCACTCATGTTGTGTAGATGGTTTCATGTTCTATGGTTAAGAGATCCATTGATGCAATTAGTTTGGTGTTTTTTGAGTGAACAAGGATTGGTGAAGGTGCTTCATCAAAGTCTCCAGAAGGGTTGGGTTCAAAACCCTTGCAATGTTCTACTCTTTTTAAGATTAATGTAATAAGGGGGGGGGGGGGGGGGGAATGTTGGGTAGTTAAGTAGTTCTTTAGTTTTTTAAAACTACACTTGTATCGATTACTACCATTAGTAGTTTTTTCTTTGATTGTAGTGCCTATGTAAATGAACTTTGGTTGATTAAATAAATACATCAAAACATGCATTTCCTTTCTTTATCTTTCACCCTATATTAGCTCCAATGTTTACTACAATGGATTCTATTATACAATTAATGGAGACCCTTGCCATGTAGCATAATGTTTTAGTTCAATGGAAATATGTCATGCATGCCCAATTTGATGATGGGTTGTATTATGATAGGGTGAAGGCCCTTGGATCACTAAACAACAAATATGTTCCCTATTTATGAATCCTCGTACTGGACATATTTTTTATACCAAAAAAGATAATTTGTCTATGAAATGGTGCACACATGCTTCTATACAAGATAACTTTTGGGGTCATTGGTGGATAGTTTTTGATAAAGCACCCAACAACAATATGGACACCCCTTTTATTTCATTAAAAAACTAGATGTTGAGTTTTTGTTGGGTCATCGTGTCAACTATTGGAGTATCAAACTATTCATGGGCGTAGGCATAGGCAAACCATAGGATATACTAGAGGCATCTAGACATTATTTCATAGGCTACCTTAGAGACCATTAGGGCCATTCACACTTTGAGAAACCATTTGGTTGCACACATTGCATCATTGGTGCAACCTCCTAGTTCTACTAATACATCCTCCTTGGGTGCACATATGTGTGTGTCCCATACTTGCATTACATGTCAGAATAAATGCTTGGGTCCCCTTGATGATCTTGTCAAGGACCCTATGGACACAAAAGAGTATGAATACTAATATCGGTAGTGCACCAAGTTTGACAACAAGGACTCGAGCATATCATGGAGAGCCCTGTCATATGAGAGATGAGGAGGTGAAACCATCATTCATTCCTCATGGTGTACAGTAAGACTTAACATTCAATATCATAGTGCATTTAATTTTAAATGAATATTTTTATTAGATAACTTATTGGGTAAGTGCACCAAGACAATGAACAAAAAAGTGGCCACACCCCCCCCAAAAAAACCCAAAATTCTTTGTAACCCGCACGGGTTATTTAAAATTTCAAATAACACTCTCATGTTACAACTTGGTAAAATTGAGCCTAAAGTTGTTCAAAACCGAATTGGGTTTTGAAGAACTAAAAGTACATTTTTACTCCTCAAGAACCCATGCGTGTTTTGTAAAACTATATGTTTTTTGTTTTCTTACGGGCCATTTTAACATAAAAAAATGGTGAACAACTAAAATTATTGCAAAAATGACACAACTCGATCGTTTTCCTCCTAGATTACATTTTTCTCAGCGTTTACACCAATTTCTCACAATGCCACATAATTGAAGAGGTAAGAATTTGATTTTTTTATTATTCTTATTTGAAATTAAATTTAAATAGGGTTTTTTCAATTGATTTAAGATTTTTTGTAAATTTTATGTCATATTGTCAAAATGATGCTCGATGACAAAACAAACAACAACAATAATCTCCTCCTAGCATACCACCATAACCAAACCCTCAAAATGCTTCCCCACAACAAAGAAGCCCTCAAAACACTACCCTACAACAAAAAACCCTCATATGTCACTCCTCAACAACCACCACCACCTAAAAACCCTTTGCCTCCTCTAATAGAACTTGTACAGGCCACACAAGAGGATCTTATAAATTACCTACCATACAATACTACTTAAATTTCTATACTAGTGAATAGGTTGAGGTTCTCTTCTCATGAGCACCACTCATCCCTCACCACAACCCTAGAGTCAATGTCCAATAGTGTCAAGGAGGTATCTAGATAGGTTATGAAATGGAGTTCATATAGGGATAGATGACGTATATTTTATGCTGATGGGTTTTCATATGACGAGGTGAAAATAAAGGGCATAAATAAAGATGACATATATTCTCTTTTCACTGAGCCTAAAACTAATCAAACCCTACTTACTGATTCAAAGAGGTTTCTTATATATTGGTGTAACCATGCTAGGATAAAAAATACATTTTTGGATAGGTGGTATATGGTCTTTGACCAACCATCTTGTAACAATTGGGAGGTGTCTCTATATTTCTTAAGAAATTTATATTGTTAGTTTATCCTCAAATTGAAGTTGAATTACTTTGACATGCGACAGTTCCAAGGTAGAGGGAGAGGATTTGTGCAGGATAGATATGGGGCTCAGAGGGTGGTAGACCCCCAACATAGGATGCCTTTAGCTCCTAAAAATATGGTTCACATCACAGTCCCAATATCCTTGAAGGAGTCTATGGAGTTACAAAATCTTCAGGCAGCTACACCATTGAATATTGTCATTGTTTAACATGGCACACACTTAGTCAGACTAGAGGATGGATCAACACCTATACCACCTACATCATCATCAAATGCAACATTTGGCTAAGCCCAACAGTAATGCCCCACCAAGGAACCCATAATAATTTAACCTAAAACATGTTCCTATGTTTAGAGAATAATTTTTTCTTAAGAGTTTACAAAACAATAATGATAACAATGTGGAGCAATACAACATAAGATACAAACAAGTACATAAGTACAACTCAATTTTAGTTAACAACTCTCAATGGTTCCATGATGTAGAATTAGGTATACATTAATTAATTATTTTAGATTGATTAAGTATAATTACAAATATCTCATATACAAATGAATAACAAGTACAACCAATACCATAAGGTATGTACACAATGAAACAACATCCTATGCACAAGTTGCATGGTATGTAACAATAACTGTAATGTCCCCTTCCTTGACCAAAAATTACTAATAAATTATAATAAGTTAATAGGCAAAGAAAAATAATAAATATAATTATCATTAAAATTAATTATATTATTAATATATAATTTAATGATGTAAATGAATATAATAATTAAAACTTATTATTAATAAATAAACAATATTATATATTAAATGAATATAATAATATTATAATTATAATATTGTAAATGAATATAATAATTAAAACATATTATTAATAAATAAATAATATTATATATTAAATAAATATAATAATATTATAATTATAACTTATTATTAAAAATAATATATAATATACCATGATCAAATTAATATTGATAAAATAATATTGATCAATTCTTAAATATTAATAATATAATATAAATTTTTAATAATATAAATTCTTAATATTAATAATATAGATAGTAATAACTAACCTTCAATAATATTATATTTGTCATGAACCCATAATTGATATATGTAAATATATTAATGCACATACGATTTGTTCAAAATATATAAATTATTTTGAATTTAAATATATAATTCTT